>BMAC01000141.1:262345-297926 GCA_014905375.1 Phtheirospermum japonicum
TTTACAGTAAAATCCAAATTTATTTGTAAGCTTGTATTATTTTAGAGAAAAATTATTTATACCTCCTTAACTATGATTATTTTGACACTTCGATTTTTAAGTTTTATTTTTTGTGTAAATTTTTGAAATAGTTACAATAATTCGAGTACAAACAAGGAATTTGTAATAATCACTAAAACTGGAAAATAAAACAAAGAAAATAATAAGTCGAGTCGAGAAGGTCTCTTTCCACAAACGATTTTGCCCCGATAGTGCCCTTCGATTTTTGGCAACGTTCTCAAAGGTAAAACGATTTCGTCCCTAATATTACAGTACCGTAAAAAGCAGGTCTCCGATGAACTGAAAGAAAATGAATTGAGCTACGTAAAACTAAAGTCAGAAATAGAAATATGAGAATGTTGTATGCTGGGAGTTCTCTGCTTTTCTCAAGTGATTTCTTGCGTATGGAAAGTGAAGTTGGGAATGCAGGAGCCTCACCCTTTTATAGGGGATCAATCAGGGAAGGTTACACCCTGATTTAATGTCATTAAGACATTCAAAAACATCTGGCACCTGATAGCATGAACCTGGACAGGTTCAACGTGTAAATTCAAACGCAGCCAGGTGATTGGTCAAAGTAACGTCCATGTAAGAATAAATAGCATGACGTTTGACCTGAACGGTCAGGAGTTACAAAATAATTTAGGGGTCAAAACTACATGTAGCTAAAAGGTTAGCCAGGGTTGAACCCGAACCAGGACCCCTGACGGACCATCTCAATCGGACCAGCCAATTCGAACCAATTGCCCAAGTCCCAAGTTCCTAGTCCCAGGTCCTGGCCCAGAGCCCAGGACCTAAGATCCAGGTTAGGGTCCGGGCTCGGGCTCGGATCCGCCATCGGCTTCGCCGAAGGCGGACTGGCGAATCCAAGTCCAAGAACTCACGTGAGCTTCGTTTACACAAAGCCCACAATACCCGCTGGCCCACTAGATGTCCACTCATTAAAAGTTAAACACTTTTAAACTCCCTTCCCCATTGAATATTATTCAATGTGGGATAAACATTAAAGTATAAAAGCACCCATTCAACTTCCAAACACCATTTCTCACTCACCAATAAATGAATTTGAGAAATTCAAAAAGGTATAATTATATACACGACACGTAGATTAAGCTTATACAATTCGTTAACACGAATTTACGCTGTACCATTAAATTAGAATTAATCCAATTTACAACAATCCCCCACATGAGTGAGAAACTCCAAAAACAAAATGCATGAATGAAAATACATAGCTCAGTCCTTAAGAGACAATAGAGAATACGAATAGGTGGCTTGTGGTCTTGAACCCTCCTTAGTTAATACTACCGAGCATACCGGAGGATTAGTGAACATAATTCTTGAACTATTCCCCTTTGTGTATACTAGACAATAGTACCAACCCACTAAAGTCTCAAAATTCTTCCGTTCTCACGTTTATGTCCGTTTCTGGCCATGGACAACTTCTTTGGATTCATAAGTTTCAGTAGAAGCGGCCGTCACTTATCGCTTACATAGGTGATTCTTCAAATCAGCATTTTGTCATACTCAAGTCAAAGACCTGCACAAGAATCATTAAAAATTAGAGATTAAACCTCACCACGTGACATATTATAAACTCTACTTTTGCGTTAAGGAATAGGGTCGTAGAGTTTTACTTACCTTAACTTTTGCAATTTAGTTTTCCCATTGAACCAAGTTTGTGGGATCTTCACTTATCATGGTTGGGTTTCCACTACAATCATCTTTAAGATGTGGATTTCACTCCCATTCCTTCAAGCAACTTGTACATCTGATCTCGAGCTATGTTCTTAGTGAATGGATCCGCTAGATTATCTGTCGACCTTACGTAGTCAACTGAGATAATCCCACTCGATAGCAGATGTCTTACGGTGTTATGTCTCCGACGAATATGACGAGACTTGCCGTTATACAAACCACTTCTTGCCCTTCCAATAGCAGCTCGACTATCGCAGTGAAGCATGACCGGCGGCACGGGTTTCTCCCAACATGGAATATCTTCTAAAAAGTTACGAAGCCATTCTAATTCTTCACCTGCTTTGTCTAAAGCGATAAACTCAGATTCCATGGTGGATCGGGCTATACATGTCTCTTTAGTGGATCTCCAAGAAACAGATCCTCCCCCAATTACAAACACATATCCAATTGTTGACAGTGAGTCCTTTGTGTCGGATATCCAGTTTGCATCACAGTATCCTTCAAGTACCCTGGGGTGTCTACCATAGTGTAGCCCAAAGTTCAGAGTATACTTTAAGTATCTCAAAACTCTCATAAGCGCTTTCCAGTGTTCTCTACTCGGATTGCTTGTATATCGACTCAGTTTGTTTATCGAGCAAGCTAGATCAGGTCTTGTACAATTTGAGATGTACACCAAACATCCAATGATCCTAGCATAGTCCTTCTGAGCAACAAGGTCACCTCTGTTCTTACTTAAGCGAATGTCGAGTTCCATAGGTGTCTTTGCTGGAAGACTATCGTGTGCATTGAATTTCTTGATCACTTTCTCAATGTAATGAGATTGTGATAAGACAATTCCATCTGAATTTCTTATGATTCTTATGCCAAMAATAGTGTCKGCAACTCCCAYATCCTTCATGTCAAAATTTCTTTTMAGCATGKGTTTRGTCTCGTTAATCACTTGTAGGTTGCTACCCATGATTAACATATCATCTACATAAATACATACTATAACAAATCTGTCATTAGTATTCTTAATGTATACACATTTGTCGCACTCGTTTATCTTGAACCCATTTTACATCATCACTTCGTCAAATTTCAAGTGCCATTGTAAAGGTGCTTGTTTCAAGCCATACAATGACTTAACAAGTTTGCACACCTTTCTTTCTTGTCCAGGTTTTACAAAACCTTCAGGTTGTTCCATATAAATTTCTTCTTCTAAATCGCCATTTAGAAAAGCTGTTTTCACATCCATTTGGTGAATCTCAAGATTGTGCAAAGCAGCAATCGCTAGAAGCACCCAGATAGAGGTAATTCTCGTCACAGGAGAGTATGTGTCAAAGAGATCATAACGCTTATTCTGGAGAAATCCTTTCACAACCAAACTAGCTTTATACTTATCGATTGATCCATCAGCTCTGGACTTTCGTTTCAGAATCCATTTACTACCTAAAGGTTTACAACCTTCAGGTAAATCAGTCAGAATCCACGTATGGTTCTGCATGATCGAATCGATCTCGCTTTGTACAGCTTCCTCCCAAAATAAACTATCAGTCCGTGAGAAAGCTTCTTTCAGTGAATTTGGTTCTTCATCCAAGAGAAAAACCACATAGTCGGGACCGAAGTCCTTCGCAACATTAGCTCGAGTGCTCCGTCTAGGAATTAGAGCTTCAAGTTCTAAACCGGGTCATTTACGAGACTTAGGTTCAACCCCCACAAGTTCGTGACTTGTAGTTCCTTCAGCATTACTAGTGTTTGAACTGGACGCAGTTTTATCCTTACAAGGATAGATATTTTCAAAGAATATCGCATTCCTTGACTCAATGGTAGTTCCTACATTCATGTTCGGAACATCTGACCTATGAATTATAAATCGATAGGCGCTACTATTCAGTGCATAACCAATAAAAATACAATCAACTGTTTTTGGTCCGATTGTCACCTGCTTTGGTAGAGGCACTTCTACCTTAAGCTAAACACTCCCACACTTTGAGGTATTGGTAAGAAGGTTTCCTTTCTTTCCACAACTCATAGGGAGTTTCGTCCCTTCCTTTTAGTGGAATTTTATTGAGGATGTAGTTAGCTGTTAAAACAGTTTCCCCCCACATGTTCTGAGGTAACCCAGAACTAATCAACAACGCATTCATCATCTCTTTCAAAGTACGATTCTTGCGTTCTGCAACTCCGTTCGATTGAGGTGAGTACGGAGTTGTATTTGGATGAATTATGCCACTTTCGTTGCACAACTCCTCAAACGGAGCTACGTATTCCCCTCCTCTATCACTCCGGATATATTTGATTGTGCAGTTAAGTTAATTTTCGGCTTCATTTTTGAAGTTCTTGAAAGCTTCAATATCCTCATCTTTACCTCTCAAAAGATAAAGGTAACAGTATCTTGTGCAATCGTTAATAAAAGTAATAAAATACTTTTTACCACCTCTAGTTTGCACAAAATTTAAATCACATACATCCGTGTGAATTAATTCTAAAGGTGTCGTGCTCCTTTCTACCGATTTGAACGGCAACTTAGTCATTTTTGCTTCTACACAAATTTCACACTTACTTTTATTAACAAATTCATTTACCTTAAGTAAATTGAGATTTGATAAACGTTTTATTGCATTTAGATTAACGTGGCCTAATCTACAATGCCATAAGCTAGAGCACTCAGTCAAGTAAGAGGAATCAGAAGTAATTTTATTAATGACTTGTTTTGGGCGTATAGCCATTACACTTTGTTTAAACAAACCATCTTTAAGGTAACCCTTACCTAGTGGTGTCCCAAACTTAGACAATACAAAATTATTAGCCTCAAATACAAGGCCACGACTAACTAGTATTGAACCAGAGACTAAGTTCTTCCGGATGTCCGGAACGTGCAGCACCTCATTCAGAGTGATCTCCTTGTCGGAAGTCATTTTGAGGACAACCGTACCAGTACCAGCAACTTCAGAAGAAGCTTGATTTCCCATGTTCAACTTCCTTCCRTCACAAGGAAGGTATTTAGAGAACAAGCTCTGATCAGCACACACAGGGCGGTTGCAGAAGTGTCGATGAATCATTGACCATGGTTCTCGATCATGTTAGCTTCTTCAGTAATAACCGCAACGAGGTCATCACTAGTCATCTCCCTCTCGGCTAGTTGGGCACTCGGCTTGGCCTTCTTCTGCTTAGGCTTGTGACAGTTCTTAGACATGTGTCCAGGATAACTGCAATTGTAACAATTGCCTTCGAACTTCTTAGAAGAGGGAGCTTTAGGCTTTGAGTTGCCAGGACGCGGCCTCTTCTTCGAGTTGTCTCCTCGTTCAAGTAGGTTCACCCGAGGTTCATCCGAACTTTTTGAATTCTTGTACTGAACTCGAACTTCAGACTCAATTCGAACCTTCTGGATAACATCTTCAAGAGACATCACCTTTCGCTTGTACTTGAGATACGTCTTGAAGTCTTTCCAGCTTTGAGGAAGCTTATCAATCATGGCAAAAGCCGTGAAAGTATCCGGAAGTATCATCCCCTCGGCTTGGATGTTATTCACCAGCATTTGGAACTTTTGAACTTGTTCCATAACCGAGCGAGAATCAATCATCTTGTAGTCCATGAAATTCGTGACTACAAATTTCCTAGTTCCAGCCTTGTCGGAACTGTATTTCTTCTCAAGTGCCTCCAAGATTTTCTTGGAGGTCTTTACATCCGAGTACACGTTACTCAAACTATCTTCTAGGCTACTCAAGAGAAAGCCTTTACACAAATAGTCCCCATTGTGCCAATTATCGTAGGCAGCGTGAACATGGAAACTAGTCTCGTCCTTGTCCGGAGTAGGTGGTTCGTCTTCCTTCACGAAGTTAGCGAAACTAAGCATCGTGAGGTAGAAGAGCATCTTTTGTTGCCACCTCTTGAAGCCTTCTCCATTGAATTTTGGAGGCTTCTCCGTGGCGGGCATGATCTGAGAGGAGTGCACCGGAGCGATCATCGTTGGTACAAAAGTTCCCATCGAACCTGTTGAATGGGTATTCAAAACAGTTAAATCTTTTTGGGGAGCAGTTGCAAATAAACTTGGAACCGAAGTTCCCGTCATCCCAATGGGATGGGTCACAGCCGGAGCTAACATATTTTGGACCGGATTCCCTATCCCAAAAGGGATCGTTCCAACAGCCGAAGCTGTGGATGAGTTCGACTGGGCCATGCGCTTTGTCAGCGTCTTGAGTAAGAATTTAAGGGTTCCTGGGTTGATAATTAACTCATCTTGAGTAGTGTTCATGATTGGCGAAGACACGTCAATTGTTGAAGTGATCGTGACTGCAGGGGCAGTGATCGTCGCCGAAGTAGTGGAGGTGAGGGCCGGAATAGTGTTGCTTGACGGAGTGCTGGAGGTTGACATCTTCCCAGTAGTGATTACAAATTACAGAAAATAAAATTACAAATACAAAAATCGTTTTGCGATTTTTGGAATAATTACAATAATTCGAGCACAAACATGGAATTTGTAATAATCACTAAAACTGGAAATAAAACAAAGAAAATAATAAGTCGAGTCGAGAAGGTCTCTTTCCGCAAAACGATTTTGCCCCGGTAGTACCCTTCGGTTTTTGGAAAATCGTTCCCAAAGATAAAACGACTTCGTCCCTGATATTACAGCACCGTAAAAATCAGGGCTCCGGCGAACTGAAAGAAAATGAACTGAGCTACGTAAAACTAAAGTCAGAAATAGAAATATGAGAATGCTGTATGCTGGGAGTTCTCTGATTTTCTCAGGTGATTTCTTGCGTATGGAAAATGAAGTTGGGAATGCAGGAGCCTCACCCTTATATAGGGGATCAATCATGGAAGGTTACAACCTGAATTAATTTCATTAAGACATTAAAAAACGTCTGGCACCTGATAGCATGAACCTGGACAGGTTCAGCGTGTAAATTCAAACGCAGCGAGGTGAATTGTCAAAGTAACGTCCATGCAAGAATAAATAGCATGACGTATGACCTGAACGGTCAGGAGTTACAAAATAATTCAGGGGTCAAAACTACATGTGGCTAAAAGGTTAGCCAGGGTTGAACCCAAACCAGGACCCCTGACGGACCAGCCAATTCGGACCAATTGCCCAAGACTCAAGACCCAGGACCGAGGTCCGGGTCCGGGGCTCGGGCTCGGGCTCGGGCTCGGATCCGCCATCGGCTTCGCCGAAGGCGGAATGGCGAATCCAAGTCCAAGAGCCCGCGTGAGCTTCGTTTACACAAAGCCCACAATACCCGCTGGCCCACTAGATGTCCACTCATTAAAAGTTAAACACTTTTAAACTCCCTTCCACATTGAATATTATTCAATGTGAGATAAACATTGAATCATAAAAGCACTCATTCAACTTCCAAACACTATTTCTCACTCACCAATAAATGAATTTGAGAAATTCAAAAAGTTATAATTATCTACACGACACGTAGATTAAGCTTATATAATTCGTTAATACGAATTTAAGCTGTACCATTAAATTAAAATTAATCCAATTTACAACATAAATTACCTTCTAAATTGTACGAATTTTACACTTAACTTCCTGAACTCCTGTTTTTGGTGGAACTTTTGGTCGGAACTCACTCGTGTGACATGCACGCTTACATATAAGAGGTAAAATAGACTTTCCATCTCTTACTTATGACTCCTGCTCAAAACAATGACACGTGAGGACTCGTGTGACCTGTTAAGATAATGTTCACATTAATATATGTATACACGTAGTGCTCACGTGTATTTTGAACGGGAGTCATAAGGAAGAGATGGAAAGTCAATTTTACCACTAATATGTTAGCGTGCATGTCACACGATTGAGATCCGGCTAGAATTTCCACCAAAAATGGGAGTTCAGGAGGTTAAGTGCAAAATTCATACAGTTTAGAGGTAATTTGCACGAAAAAAAAGTTTAAAAGGCAAAGTGTCAAATGGCCATAGTTCAGGAGGTAAAATTGTTTTTTTCTCTATTTTATATGAAGTTTATAAGGGTTCTTTGGTCCACTTGATATTTTTAAAACGACTATGGTGACGTGAAAATACTATATTTTTCTTTTTTTACATCTATATTCATTGATTTATCCAATTATTTATTATCTAAAGTAATTTAATAACTATAATTAAGTGAAAAATAGTATAGTTACGGTACCATAGAATCCCCATTATATTTCATATTATCTATTATAGTTATACAAAAATAAATGCACTGTTCTGATGGGTTTTGCTGACCATCAGCATAAGATGATGGCCGCTGACGGACGAAATTTGCTGACGGGCAAAGGCCGTCAGCGAGAAGCCCGTCAGCAAGCCATCAGCATTTTGATCCAGCGACGGATTTGTTGATAGGCATAATAAATAAAAATAAAAAAATAATGCTGACGGGTACCAGCCCGTCAGCAAAAAAAATTAAATAAAGTATTGACGGGTATCATGACCGTCAACATTTCTATTTTAAAACAGATTGGATCTGCTTTCAGACGCATATCGAAGAAAGCTCCAAAAAAAAAAAAAAAAAATCGCCCAACCCAGCCCCACGCCCCCACCGTCCGCCACAGCCACAGGCCCGACGCCCCTGTCATAGCCTCCGCCCTCCGCAGCCCAGCTCCACCCTGCTCAAAAGGTCCATCTTCTCCACCACTTTTGTTTTTGTTATTTATTTGAATTGTTTTATGAATTCAGATTTTTATTTTTGAAAATTATATAAAATAATTACATAATTAGTATATAATTTATGTATTATTATGTAATTACGTATAATATAGGTTTTTTTTAATTAGGTTTTAGTTTATGTATTATTGTATGATTAGGGTATAATTTAAGATTATTGTGTAATTATATGGTTCAATTTAGGGGTTTTGTATAATTAAGTTTTTATTGAGGTATTATTTTATAATTATCGATAATTTAGTGGATTTTGTATAATTAATATTTATTTAGATTTTATTGTATAATTATGGTATACTTTAGAGGTTATTTTATAATTTAGGTTTAGTTTAGGTATTATCGTATAATTAGAGTTTAATGTAGGAGATTTTTAAATTAGAGTTTAATTAGGTTATCGTATAATTATCGTTAATTTAGGGGGTTTTTCATATTAGGGTTTAATTTAGAAATTATTACATAATTGGAGTATAATTTAGAGATTTTTGTATAATTAAGGTTCAATTTAGGAATTATTATATAATTAGGGTATAATTTAGGGGTTCTTGTATAATTAAGGTTTAATTTAGGAATTATTATATAATTAGGGTATAATTTAGGGGCTTTTGTATAATTAGAGTTTAATTAAGAGGTTTTTACGTAATTAAAGTTTAATAGAGGTTTTATTGTATAAATATCATTAATGTGGTGGTTTTGAAATGTCGTTGGGATCGGTAAGTTGTGTTTAATTAATATTTATGTTTTGATATACATGTCAACGGTTAACCGTAATCGGTCAACCGGTTAATAAACGGCGGTTAACCCTTAACCTTAACAAGTTCAACACGTCTAAGTACTAAGGTAACAATATTATAATCACATTCTCAAACTGTCCAAATAAGTGGACAATTAAGAATTCAGTATCAAACTCTCTATTTGACACTGAATTCCAAACGGGTCTAAGGTAAGTGTTTGAGTGAAGAAAGAAAGAATATAATCCATCCTAGAATAAATTTTAAAATTCATTATTGGAGGGACAAAACCTCTTATCGGCATTTTACACCACGCCATCAGTGACCTACACACACACACACACACACACACACACACACACACACACATATATATATATATATATATATATATATATGTATATATATATATGTATGTATATTAATCATAGATCATATAACATAAATATTAATTAAATAGAACATTCACTTGCGGATCACCACGGCATTTGAAAACTCCCACTACGCACTTTTTAAAACCACCATCATATTTGGGAAGAAAAAAACTAAAGTCCGTTATTCGAGGGACGAAACCTCCCGGCCGCCGCTGTACACCACGTCATCACCAACATCAACACCAACCAATCACAACCCTAACCGATCACAACACGTATATATTAATCACAGATCATAACATTAATATTAGTTAAACACAACATTGACTAGACGATCACCACGACATTTTAAAACCACCACCACGAACATTTTAAAAGATTTTCAACTTTGAAATGTTTACAATTCAACCCTAAATTTTGAATTAATTGATAAATACGCTGACAGGAGCGGAGAGGCTGGCAAGAAAGAAGGAACCAGGCTAGGGCTCTCTGTAGTAATAGCTGTCTCTGTTCAATCATGCTTGCTGCTTAAGACTCTCTTTTCCCTATACACCTGAAAGATCGAAGTAGCGGCGAGAATTCGAAAGAAGAAGAATGAAGAAGTACCATTGGCGAAGTTGCTTCCTCCAGTCTTTGTATGTATGGGATGTACCCGAGTAATCCTAATATTCGAAATAAAACCTAAATATCTAAATAATTACAATTCAACCCTATTTTTTGATATATTCTAAATTATACCCTAAACTAACCCTAATTCTCAAAATCAAATCCAAATATCTAAATAATTACAATTCAACCTTAATTTTTCGAATTAATTAATAATTAAACTCAATAATAATCAATATTTTTGAAATCAATCCCAAATATCTAAATATTTAGAACTCAACCCTAAATCTTAAATTAATTGATAAATAAATACCAAACTAATTATAATTTTCAAAATCAAATATCTAAATAATTACAATTCAACTCTATTTTTTGAAATATTCCAAATCAAACCATAAACTAACCCTAATTTTCAAAATCAACTTCATATAATTCAACCCTGATTTCTCGAGTTAATTCCTAATTAAGACCAACAATAATCAATATTTTTGAAATAAATACATACTTACATATTTAATTAATTAATCATATATTAAAAAAAAAAAAAAAAAAAACCTGGCGGGCTAGGCGGCTGGTGGCAGCGGTGGTAGCTACGGAACTCGACGATGGCAGTTACGGGATGGGCTAAGTGGGTTGCTCGGCAGTGGCATTTCGGGTGTGGCGGGCTCAACTGGCGGTGGTAGTGGTGGTGGTCGGAGACGAAGGAATTTGGCGTCACTAGTTTCTTTTTCTTCACCTTCATCGCTTTTTTTTTTTAGTTTTGTTTGCACAGAAACGGAGAGCTGGGGACGGGGGAGATTAATTAGGACTTTTGCCGACGGCCAAAAGGGCCATCAACATAATATTTTTTTTATTTTGTTGACGGGTGAAGGCCATTAGCAACACACGATCGTCAGCAACCCGTCAGCAAACCCGTCACCAAATAATGGGTTGTAGTCAATGTTGACGTGCTGTTGATGGGTAATTTGCTGACGACCTATGCTCGTGAGCAAGGCGTTATTAAAGTTAACCCGAAGGATAGTGGGCCGTCAGCATTCGCCAGTTTTTTTCGTAATGATCACATGTAAGTTTTCTCGTCGTTTTCTAATTAAATATCTTAGGATTAGAGTTTGATTAATTTCATCAAGTCTGGGGAGATTCTTATGTGCAAATCATAATTGTGGGAGTTAGAGATGTTCGAATTGGTTCTTCGAACACGATTTAATCCGCAATTGGATACCACTTCATTTTGGAAAATTTTCATTTTCATTTTTTCTAAATGTTAAATGTTTATGGACTTAAACTCACTTTCAACCTTTTGTTTTAATTCATTTTTAAAAAATAAATCATTCAATCACCAATCATTATTACACAATTTTCATAAATTTTACTATTCACTCACTTACATAACTCTAACTACCATCATTATTTTACTTTTTTTTTATATTAAGTTATATTTAACAACTACATTTCTTCTCATATCCGTCCATACACTTAAAAAATATATTTTTTTTCTTGATTTTCTTCTCACTATTTTCTCTCATTTTCAAAATTCTCAAAATAAAACATATCCAATCACTCCCTTAGCCGTTCAGAGATCTTGTCTAAACGATCTATTTTTTGGCAAGAAACATACTGTTCGGTCTTTTTTCAAGAAAATAGTACATCTATATGTTTATTGTTTGAAAAACTGGTTTCAACAATCTATTTGCTCCATAAATAGATTGTATTATATCAATTCTTTTTTTTTTCTTTGAGATGTGTTTGAAAAAAACTCGACCACCAATTTTATATTCATATTCGTGATTACCAATCAGAACACATACTCGACAATAAATGCTAACGAACAGTTCTACAATGAAAAACATCGATGTGTGATGCTTTGAGCACGATGTTGCTGAGAAAACTTTGAATTTTATATGATATTGAAATTTTGGAGAGGGTTTTGATATGGGCGTTGGAAAGATTTTTGGGGTGAACTTGATTGGAATCCGGTCACTTTCTTTGCTCAAGTCTACATGAGAACTTGTTGTGCCATGGAATTATCGCCGTTCATTTTTTTTTCTTTTTTACTTCTTTTCTTTTCTTTCCTTGGTTTTGGATTTTTTTTTTGGTTTTAATTCTATTTCATGATAAGGTAGTTTTGTTTTTTCAATAGGATCTATTTTTGTGAAAAAAAGATAAAATCGGGTGTCAATATCCACGGAGAAATAAAAAAACATGAGAAGGAAGAAGTGGGCCGACTGGTGTTGATCTCTCCCTTTTTTTCGATAATAATAAGAAGCAGAAGGCAACATTGTGAACAAATAGCAATTTTCCTTAAAGTGGGGTTGCTAACTTGATGCTGACAGCCATTATATATTTTTTTTATAGATTCTTTTAATAATGCTGCTGCTAATAATAATAATAATAATAATAATAATAATAATAATAGATGTGTCGTTTAGCTGGAACACAAATAAATTACCAATAAATAAAGGTGTTATTGATCATGTCAAGTAAATGAAATAGCAATTTCACTAGAAGATTGTTATCATGGTTTTTGAATAAGTCAGTTTGTTTTCTAACCACTGGTTCATTATTATTCTGAATCCAACACTTGCTTTAGTCTCTGTTTGTGGTGATATAAATCCCTCCCTACAATTCATGAATTAAGAATTTTGATAACAACAAGGTCTATTCGACACGAATGAATAAAAACACCCAATAACATTGGTTGTTTTTGTTAATAGGCGTCGGTTGTACAACCAGATGCATATTAAACCGATGTCAATCATCATAAATGATATAGTTTAAGTGAAAAGTTCAAAGTATTATGTGACAAAATAAGTTGTCATAATTTATTAAAGTGACAAATTTGAAATACTTATGTGACGCTTAAAGTTGTAATAATTGACTGAATGATAAAATTTCTATTTGGCTTACGATTTGATTGTTTACTTTCATGACGACATAAATTATCCCGAATACGTCCATTAGTTTATCATTAAAATGAAAGCAAAGAAGCATCTTTCATTACAATAAAAATGATAAGAATATTCTAAAATATTTCTTTGACCATTCCAAACATATACCAAAACACTGACAATTAGAGTACTTAAGCCAAAATATTACTTAAAAATATTTAGAATACATACCAAATTAGTTTTTCAAACAGACAATTAGAATTAATGTACTTGGAACATTCAAAACAAGGATCTGGAAGTTTAAACTAAACCAAACGAGTTAAACCAAATATCAAGACTTGTGTAACTTGAGCCTGACTTGTTTCATATGCCAGCATTGGCAAACAAAAGTGGGATTTGATTTTGAACAGAATACCGGCAGATTTTAAATTTATAATTTTAAATTTGTTTAAAATTACAGTAGCAAATAAATATTATAGAAAGGTCTCAAAGTTCATAATATTCAAATTGGAAATTCTAAGTTACGTGGAATATATTGGATCAGGCATTATTCCCACCCGAAACAGACTCATTTGCTCTTGGAATATATCGGAATATATTCACCTTGCTGACTCAGTTGGTTTTTCGAATCATCGACTTCATTCTTAAGCTCAGTCACTTGACCTTCTGAATCTTGTAGCTTTTCTTGAGTTTCTGCCAGTTCCTGTTGCAGGTGTTGGGTATTCGAATCAGCCAACGTGCTGCGTTTACTTGGAGGTTTCGGTCCATAACCAACGCCTTTGATATAACCAAATGCATGGCCAAGAACTTCAGTTGCTATATCTTGTTCAGTCCTCTCAATCCCTTCTTCAGCATATTTTGCTTTCCTATCTATCATCTCATCCTAAAAAAAACATAGATGTAAGTATATTAATAATAACATGATCATTAAAAAAGTTGGATTATAAAAAGCATGTGTTAGTTAGTTACACAGTGTTCTCCTGCCTCATCACTTGACCAACCACCTTAATGCATGCGCTTGTAAAGTTCAATCATATCACATTCATCGTTGGCCTTCTCAAACTAATCGACATATGAGAAAAAGAAAAAAGGAAAACAAAATCATCATACAAATATAAACATTGAATAAAATGGAATAAACTTAACACTAAAACCTTTATTTCGTTATACTTAAATGGGATTTAATTTATATATCCATTGTCAAAGAATTTCCATTTGTATTGTAACCTATTTCACAACATTTTGATTTTACTAAACTACAGCCGACATAACTGAAAAGTTTTTTTGTCTACTTAGTAAGACTTTTATAAATTCATTTTAAAAAATAGGGAAAGGAGTTCGGCCTGTAATATGTGGAGCTCGCAGTGTTTTTCGATTTTTTGTATTAGCTCTACTTTGACACCTGGTTTGTCCAGATTGACATCCATATGAATCTGCATATAATACATCGAAGGTCATTTTAGGTGATACAAGAATAAAATTCTTGTGATAAAAAAAATATATAAAAACCCTACCTGCATATGGTCAATGTCTGGCTCTAAACTCTTTTGTACATCAACTTCCTTCCACCTTCTGGCACCGGAAGGACATCCCGAGTCCCGACCCCAATCTGACTTGAGAACTTAGCAGATTGCACTCGACTTTTAGGTCTTCCAATCAACGGATCAACCTCTATCTTTATTTTTTTTTTCCCGAAGAGGCATCAAATGCCTTCATGATGCCCCTGCCCATTGTTGGGCCATGTTTTCTTTTCTCAATTCTTGAAACTACATCTGCACATCAATTAATTAGTATATATATAAATATCATTAGTTAATTTTGATAACTATTGTGCACATATGAACAAGGGACATATAATTAGAGGGCTTTTAAGGGAAATCTTAATTTATGGGTCAACAAGTGAGAATAAGGCTTCCGATCTCCATTGCATCATTTATAAATACACCATATATATTTTAGAAATCTCACTACTACCTCATAGTGAAATGAACTTCAGTATAAAATAGCTCTAAGTTAAACATTCTGGACTGTGTGCCAAATAAAAAAAGGTGTCTTTCAAATTAAAACAATATGAAGTGCACAAAATATAAAACAAGAAATAATAGGTATCAAATTTGTATACATCAAACAACAAAAAATACTTACTCACAAGTGTCTTTCAAATTAAAACAATATGAAGTGCACAATATATAAACAAAAAATAATAGGTATTAATTTACTCACAAGTGTCTTTCAAATTAAAACAAGATGAAGTGCAAAAAAATATAAAACAGCAAATAATAGGTCAAACACGATATTTAGGCGATGATCATAACATAATGACTTACAATTATTTTCAAATAACACAAATCACTATAGGTTCAAATTTGTACACATCAAAGCATAGAAAACATATGAAGAAGATTCAAGACTGTTACCAAGATGCAAAAAGTTTAAATGTAAATATCGTAAACCTGTGTCGTCATCGTCTTCATGTGACGAGTCTTCAGATTTATTGGTTGATTAAAGTCCAGGGCCAATTGATTATTGGTTGATTAAAGTCCAGGGCCAATTGATTCAGTTTGAGGTGCAGTTGAATCAGTTTGAGTGTTAGTTGGTTCAGATTGGGGAACAGGAGATTGAGTTTTTGGGTCATTAGGTTGGGTTTGACTTACAGGTGATTGAGTTTGAGGGGCAGGAGGTTGGGTTTGGGAGATAGGTGATTAAGTTTGGGGAACAGTTGATTGGGTTTGAGTGGTTAGGGTTGATTGACAGGTGATTGGGTTTAACGTACGATTGATTTAGTTTGAGGGCCTTTAGACCGAGGGACTATAGGGTTTTGTGGCATGTGGCTGATACTACTGGGGCTTCAATTGTTCAGTCCGTCAGACTTTCTTGTACTCCTACGGGAAGTGTGGTTTGCGACATATTATCGAGCCTTATTTGTGTTGACTTTCTGATTCTTCAATATACCTCCTGGCGCCATTTTTCCGACTACACAAGAACACAACAAATAACATCAGGGATCAACCATTTGAATAACAAATAAATTTACCTTAGAACAAGACCAATCAAGGCTAGGTAAGAAGGTCCTCGCCAACGCCTATAGCATTATAATGAACAAGCTGAGTAGTTGGAAAAACACATCATATATATATATATATATATATATATATATATATATATATATATATATATATATATATATATTTTATTGTAGTTAATTAGTCAAATAATTAAGATTTCATAATATGATGACTGGAATAGTTGTCTGAAGCAAGTCATATGTGCATAAATTAAGTAAAATAAGAGTTGACAATGCTATTTCAATTCGATTTTGGACAAGTTAAAAGGATAACAGAGTATAATTGTACTAAGTATTCCATCACAGATCATATGGTGTATGGATTAAAATAACCAGTAATTAACTATTCTAGTTTTAACAAAAAAAATCATATATTTTTATCGCTCGTACATACACATACAAATTGACACAGAAAAGTGAAAACAAAAATCAATTGACACAGAAAACAAAAAAAGAAAAATCATATATTTACTATTCTAGTTTGGACAAGTTAAAAGGATAACAGAGTATAATTGTACTGAGTATTCCATCATAAATCATATGGTGTATGGATTAACAATAATCAGTAATTTACTATTCTAGTTTTCAATAAAAACAATCATATATTTTTCATCGCTCGTACATACACATACAAATTGACACAGAAAAAAAATCTATTCATACAGAAGAAAAATCATATAATTGTACTGAGTATTCCATCATAGATCATATGTTGTATGGAATAACAATAATCAGTAATTTACTATTTTAGTTTAAAAAAAAAGAAAATCATATATTTTTCATCGCTCGTACATACACATACAAATTGACACAGAAAACATAAAAAAATCATGTTAAACAGAAAAAAAAAAATCATATAGTTGTACTGAGTATTCCATTACGGATCATATGGTGTACGGATTAACAATAATCAGCAATTTACTATTCTAGTTTTAAATAAAATAAATCATATATTTTTCATCGCTCGTACATGCACATACAAATTCATATATTCTTCATAATCATGAGACCTAAGTCGTCAAACCAGCCAACCCAAGTCTCACACACTTAAACACACATGAGCAACTAGCAATACTCTGAATTTTTGATGAGTAAGTTTCAAAGAAATGATGCATTACCTTGGCAGCTTATGCACTGCAAGTGAAGAAAAATAGACTTATATTGGAAAAGTTATTATTGACCCATTCCTTAAACTTATACACAAAAAGTTAGTTATTTAGAGAGATGCAAATAATTAGTATCTCTACCCTAATTAGATAAGAACCTACCAAAAAAAAAATACTGATGTTTAAGTGCCAAAAGAAAAAAATGACCTGCCAAGAATTCAGACGACTATGAAATATTTTTATTTTAGAGATATGTTTATTTATTTATCAAAATATTTATGTTAAACTAAATTCAGAAATAATAGGAAATAGGGTTTCCTTACGATCAATGTCCCTACCTGTAAGAAAATCCAACATAAAATTAAAATTAGGTCAGAAAAATCAAGGCATTATCAAACAAATAAGTTTTAAAATTTTAAATTCTAAGCCAAAAAATTGTAAGGAATTAGGTTATTTAACTTGGACGATCTTCGAGAATCTCAACACTGATGCGTTTGAAGAGTTACACATCGAGCAACTCAAGATTCCAATTGGCCTGTCCTTTTTCTTATCGGAGGTGCTGCCGAGCAGAGGGTTCATGGTATTCTTCTGGATCATCGCCATCTCGCATGGAAGGACGGGTGCAAGCGAGCAATTTAAGACAGGCGGAGGATCTGGTAGAA
The DNA here is from genome assembly GCA_014905375.1 of Phtheirospermum japonicum. NCBI lineage: Eukaryota > Viridiplantae > Streptophyta > Magnoliopsida > Lamiales > Orobanchaceae > Phtheirospermum > Phtheirospermum japonicum. The sequence goes on from BMAC01000141.1 coordinate 280,150, forward strand.
TTCATGGTGGAATTTGGCAAGGAGTTTTTGGGATTCGGTGAAAATGGTAGAGAGAGATGAGTGTGGTCGGGGGGTGCGAGAGGCATGCTCAATTATCTTTCCAATTTGACCCTGATTTGATATTATGCGTGTATGATAAATGAATTGGGTTGGGTTGCACCAACTTGACTTGGGTCTCAAATTGAAGAAGTAAAGCTAGAAAACTGAAATGTCAAATTATTTGTACAATATTAACATTTAAGAATAAGTTTAATGTTAAGTTTATTATTGAGAAAATAACTTATAGTAATTGTTATTGAGTGTACGAAGGATTTTATTTGCAACATGCATATTTATTATTCTCTTAATTAATTACACAAAAATTATTCTATAACATATTTATAAATATATTTGTTATTAATATTACTTGTGAATTATTTTGTATAATGAAAAATGCGAAGAGGTGATTGACTTCCAAGGCAGATAGCAGGAGTTTTACAGTTGAAATCGACTCATTTTTTTTAGTGGTATCTTATAAAAGGTAAACGTTTATTTCTATGATCCTATTATGCCAGTGAAATCATACAGTTTAGACCAAACGATAAAATTTTATTACTTCTAAAACTAAATCTAATGATATTCTTTTAGAAGACCAACATTCCCTATGTTTTCCCTTTATTATGCTATAAGAATGTCAATTATTGTATCTAGTTGGTGATGTATGTTGAACTTTATTAACTGTATTTTGTTCATTTGATTTTCGATTACATATGATATTCAATTATATTTGAGTAGGTCGGTCGGACAAATGCTTGAATCTGTCGGTTGAACAAACATCTTTTAGTGAACATAGATTAGCAAGCTTTTCTGAATGTAATTTTTTTTAGTGGTTAAAAAATTTGCATTTTGCACAATAGTGACACAAAATACAAAGTAGTAGTGGTCATGAGTTCAATTATGTCTAATAACTTAAAGATAAATAGAAAATAGATATTTTAATTAATTTTAATTTCCGATTGAACAACTACAATTTTAAATTCTATAAATTTATTATAACTAATAACTTAAAAAAACATATATTATGCAAATTTCAACCGATACATCTCGAGTATATGTTTTATAAAAATAATATGACTAAAAATTAATATATGCTAAAAATGTAAACCCGGTAATTTGTGGATATCACGAGTATCCGAACTCCGAGTGTAATCTATCATACAATATATAGTCCTACTATCAATATGATGCATGAATAGTATATATATATATAGTGGGTTTGTTAATATGTATTGTACGTGTACATTAAGTTTACGGCTGAAAATCTAAACAAAAAACTATTCGCTATTCGATCTAGTTAATTGTTTAAAAGAACGAATGAGATCAACTATTCAAAATTTGTAAAAATCTTGAACACAATCTTAGTTTTGATAAAAATCAAAGCTCGTCTCGATTCGTGTTCTACTCGACTCGACTCAAATAATATTTAAACAAAACTACCCGCTATTCGATTTGAGTACCTTTTTTAAAAGAACGTATGAGCTCGATTAGTCAAAATTTTGTAAAAAATTTGAATACACTCTTAGTTTTGATAAAAAAAATCAAAGCTCGTTTCGATTCATATTCTACTCGACTCGACTCAAATAAAGTTCAAACAAAACTACCTGTTATTTGATTTGAGTTTGTTGTTATTGTTTGAAAGAACTTATGAGCCCGACTAGTCAAAATTTTGTAAAAATCTTGAACACACTCTTAGTTTTGATAAAAACCAAAGCTTGTTTTGAGATTTATTCTACTCGACTCGACTCAAATAAAATTCAAACAAAACTACCCGTTATTCGATTTGAGTTCGTTGTTTAAAAGAACGCATGAGCTCGACTAGTCAAAATTTTGTAAGAATCTTGAACACGCTCTTAGTATTTATAAAAATCAAAGCTCGTCTCGATTCGTGTTCTACTCGACTCGACTCAAATAAAATTCAATCAAAACTACCCGCTATACGATTTGAGTTGGTTGTTATTGTTTGAAAGAACGTATGAGCCCGACTAGTCAAGATTTTGTAAAAATCTTGAACACACTCTTAGTTTTGATAAAAACCAAAGCTTGTCTCAATTCGTGTTATACTCGACTTGACTCAAATAAGATTTAAACAAACCCAAATATAAATACTAAGCTCAATAAATTTTCTCAAACAAGGTTGAACACTACTGCACTCGTCTCAATTTGACTCATTTATAATCCTAATTAAGTGTGGCAAGTTAAGAATCATAGTTTTTATTAATTAATTATACATTCAATTATTTTTATTTAACCAATAAAGGGGTACTTTAATAAAAATACTCTACCCTAAATTTAATTTTTTTATTTTTTTTTGGAGTGGTCAAACTATAAACTAAATATAAATCACATAAATAGAAAAGGAGACAAATCTAATTATACCTAATTTTACCCAACACGATCAATACTGAGGCTTCTTGTTCATCACCATCTTCAACCTCTGGTGCCTTTTTTTCCTTAACCTAATTCATATTTGCAATCAGCAGCCGCTTAAGAAATCGATATTACACTTGAGAATTTCACAATTTAATTTGCCCAACAATTGATTGTGATTGAATATTCCAGCAATTGTGGAGGAATTTTTGCCGGCCCAAGTCTGTTACCCACGACAGAATTGTGCTGAATAATCAAGTTACCGGGCTGGTGAGTTCAAATTTAAAACACATCTCCGTCATTATTGTTTGAATGCAGTGTTATTGTTTTTTATTTTTATTTATTGTATTTGGTATTGTTTGAATGTAGTTAATTTGTTAGTTATTGTCCGTTTGTGATTTAACATATCTGCATTTGCCAATTATGATTCATAACATATATATTTGAGCAGATTTTGTTTTAAGAATAGTGGTTTGAAGCCATGAGTTTATAGGATTTTCTTTTCATTTAGTTTGACTAATCTTCATGTTCTCTGCGTAATCTCTTCGTTGGATATGTATATTTGTTTGGGTATGAATCTGAACATTATCTACAATGAGAAGATTGTGCTATTTCTATAAATGTAAGGGGAGGTTTTGAAACTTGTTTTCTTATGAATGGGAGAAATGTAAAACATAATCAAATTTGAAGGTGTTATTTTTTAATTTTAAAAATATTTTAAGTTTTGTCGTAATTAGTCTAAACCTCAGGGGTAGTTTTTATAATTATTCTTATTTCAATAAGTGAAAGAAAAGTTCTGATAATATAGTCGAGATGACTTATCCTAGATAGCAAAACCTATTGTTTTTTATCACTTTAATATAGTTTATGTATAAACCTATTTTTTTGTCCTAAAAGAGTTATGAGTTAGCCTAGATGGTGAAGCCCCATGATAATATATTTTTTGTTGTTTGTAAAGATAAATGAAGTTTGCTTGTAATCATGTTAAACTCCATATGTGTTATTGTAATTATCTCTTATTGAATGATTAAATAGTTAAAATGTTTCCTTTTTGTAATTGCAAAGAGTTTTTTTTTTTTTTTTAATATCAAACTTGAGGGGTTATTTTTATAATATTCTCTTCAATAATACTCTTGATGCATACAGTTTTTGTAATTAAAAACTATTTTAGTTATTAGTTTTTTTAGGGTACACACTTAAGGGTTGTTTTTGTAATTATTATCCTATACAAATTTGCATACTTTTTTTTTTAATTATTATTTTGTAAATGCACCAAACATCTTGTTTTTATAATTATTATTGTGTGATCTCACCAAACCCCTGAGAAGTTTAACATTATTGACCATTTTGGTTCTTGTACATTTTTATGGTTAAACCTTGGGTTCTTTGATAAATTAAGGTTTGTATAAGTCCAACTATTGTTCATCTTCACAAATATATAGACCTGCTAGTATTTTATTCTTTTATGAAAAAAATATGGGTATGATATATATATATATTATATTTATTTGTAAATTAAAAAACTTTCTTCGCCTCTGTTACCGAGTATACATTTTGTTATTATGTCTGTGTAACACATAGTCAGTAGTGTTTGTGAACACGTGTTTAATTTTGGTTTGCTCCCTTTTGGTTCTCGTATATTTTTATGGTTAAAACTTGGGGTGTTTGATAAATTAAGGTATCTATACAAAGTCTAAGTGTTTAATTACCTTAAAAAATGCCTTGTCTTGTTTACATGTTTGGGGCACGTTAAGATTTATATTTCAGTTGATCCATTATAAATATTTAATTTTTTGGATATGCTTTGCCTATCATAAGTTTTGATTGTGAAAGGTGTATTTAATAACTAATGGAGAAGGTTAGTTGTAGAAATGATATTGTGTTAATAAATTATTGGATATATATGGTCTCTTAATACATAGTAAGTGGTATATGAGAATTAAAAGATAAGTGGAATTGTTTGAATCAGACGAAACATTAGGGGTTATTGATTTAACTCGCCAAAAAAAAAAGTTATTTTCAAATTTATGCTTTAAAGGACAATGACTAACCACTAAATTTGTCAGAATTACAATGTACTTGATGAAATGCTAAAATCTAGTTTTCTTGGAAAAGTAAAACTCTACATTTTCCCGCATATAAGACAAACATTCAACGATGTTTGGTTTGGGGGGTTGCATCGGTTATATCTCACACTAATTACAAATATTATCGTTTCACATGGGTCTATTTTCTAAACTCAAAGATGAAGTGTTTTCCACTCTTTTTTAACTCTTCTGCAAGTTAGCCATCATCTAAACCTCTCATGACCTACAAAAGATGAATCATGGGCCCCCACAAGATAATACCCTGCCTGCTCATCTAGTACAAGACTAGTGTCAACTTCTCTTTGATGCAGTTCACATATTAAAACACTCTCCAAGAATATGGTATAAAAAGTTGTTCTCCAAACAACTTTGGTTTTGATTCCATAAAAGTCGGTAATTAGATCCATCTCTTTTTCTACAAAAGACTCCTAATGCTTCTTGTTTATGTAAATAACATTGTGGTAGCTGGTTTTAATCAACAAAAGTATATTTTAGATAGCTGGACTCACAATAGCAAGTTCATGCAATCTCCATGACATTTTCATTTTCCCAGCGAATCATTAAATACCTTCTTGGCACATCAATGCGTGGCCTATTCTTTCCTACTGATTCATCTACCCAACTCCAAACATATAATGATGCTAATTGGGGTGGATGTAAGAAACACGATTCAATCTCAAAAGTAGAGTATCATGTAATGTCTACCTTTTGTTCGGAAATACAGATAGCAGCAACTCCAGTTTACCATGAACGCGGACGAAACACAATGAAGTTGATTGTCACTCTATCCGAGAAACATTCATTGTCACTTTTTAATGGCATTTATTAAGAATTTTTCATATTTCTGCGTTGTTTAAACCTTTGAAAGAATGTGGTTGAGAGCTGTAAACAATGGTTAAGGGGTTTGATTTTAAAACAAGAAGATATAAATTGTCTTTGTCCATATATGAATATAAGATTGCCCAAATTGAGAATAATTTGTTTTAAAGTTTAAATTTCGAAAATAATAATAATCATCATAAAAGAACTTTTTATATTTATACCTCCCCATTTGATTAACATTCCTCCCTTTTCTTAATCAAATTATTTTTTCGCAAAGATACCCTTTCATTTTAATAATTCTTCAAATTTTATATTTGTATCTTGCCTACTGTATTTACATATACGAAAACATAAATTTTAATGGTGTAGCTTAGGTGGTCTTAAATTCTATATTTCAATATTTCTGTTACTCAAATAAAGAACTTTTGTTTTCAACGAACGCCCACATTTTTCCCCTTTTTTCTTTTCTTCCAGTTTGTTTTTTAATTTATTTTAATCAGTATTTATTATCACAAATCTAAATGCCTATTCATGCTGAGAGGTGTAGTTTTGGCGATTCTCAAGATTATTTGATGGACAATGCTTGTGGATTAAATAATCTGCGTTTCATTTCTCCACAACAGCAAAAATTGATGAAAAGAGTGCCACCATTTCATGATGGTCATCAAACAACGCCATTTTCTCAACAATTACTGCGGATATTGATATTTTCAGACGAAAAGTCATGTATATTAATGGGGGTTGGGGTTGTGTAAATATAAAATTAAAGAATAATTAAAATCTAAAGGTTGTTTTTGTAAAATAAAAAATAAATTTAAGGATATGTTACTCAAACAGGGAGGTGTAAGTATCAAAAGCCTCGTAAAAATATATCCATAATAATAGTAGTCCTAATTTTAATGCCGGGTGTTACAGAAATGCTGGGCAATGATTTCTCACATTATTAGAAATAGGAGAATATGAAATATTATTAAAAAAGTAAAATAAGAAGATAATATACGAAATATTATTAACAAAGAAAATCAGAAATCCAGGCTCCGACATCGGATAATGGATTCAAATTGCAAAATGAACAATCTGATATATATTTCACAAGGTAAACTACAAGCGACTCACATAATCCAATTCAAACGAGTCGAGCGACGAAGTCAATGTTATTCATGTGCCAAAGTAATTTGTTAGGCGATGAGAAAACTATGCATCTAAGTACAGTATCCGGGCATCGCAAATGCCACCAGACAACAATTTGCGGTTACCAGACACTTAGCTAAAAGTCCATTTCTATTGTCCATCGAGAGTTCCAAGCGCCTCCACTAGAAGCCTTTGTGCTTCTTCTCTTCTTCTGATCACCAGTAAATAAAACAAAAATCTTATACAACAGCACTACTTTTAAATTTTTGTTACAATAATTACAAAAACACCCCTGAGGTTTAGTTAATCACACACACACGAAAAGAAAATTGAGTTTAAAAAAAATCCTCAAGGTTTGATTTTGTATTTTATCTTACCCCTTAAGCAAAAACATTTCGAACACCCTACCCACCCCCAATTTGTAAGAATATCACAATTTTCCCATTAATTTTCAAACATATCCCCCTCCCTTTTTTTTTTTTTTTGTAATCAACCCAACCTTATGGGTAGTTTTTGCAATTATCCCATAAGAATGTCAAAAAACAACCTTTGTATGGTTTACAAAAATATCAAAAGCACTTTCCCAAGATCAGAACAACCCATCCTACCTTTTAAATTTTAATTAAGTGAAACAAAAGCTGGCATTTGCAATGCACTAGAAAGTGATTCTTTCAACTAAAAGCTGAAAAATCACTTTCTTTTTTTAAACTTCCCAGACTAAAACATTAAAAGTGGCATGAGACGAACGTAAAGGCATCATACCTCTTAATGTCCTCCACAGCTTGTTTGCGCCGTTGTATCTGGAGTTCTAGGATATGGATAAGTGTTGCTCTAGCCTGACATGACGTGCACCAACATACAACATGAGAAAGCAGAAGAAGCATAAAAGGCCTAATTCCGTTTATTCCATTAACAGTTAACAAAAAAAAAACCTTCACCTGGTGGGGACGCAGAGAGTTGAGTAAGTGATGTAAATTCTTGAAAATAAGAGAAATTTCTTCTACTCTCCTAGCATATTGAGATGGCCGCTCAACAAGAACATCAGCAAGTTCCAATAAATGTAGTTGCAATTCTCTGTTAAGAGACCTTAGCTCCTTCTTGAAATCTAAGAGAAAATACTCTAATCACATTCCGTGATAACATTGTTTTTACCTACTTTAGAAGGAAATGAAAGCAAATATTTGTCTCTAAATGTATGCAACAGCTATTGCTAGATAACAGTCATGAACATGAGACCTGGGATAATTTCAACTTGGGAATATTTCAACTCTCTGACCTAATCAAGATATGTTAACTTAGAATATATTTAAATTCTTTTATTTTCTTTGTATAATAAGGCACACTCCTATCAAACCGCCGAACCGTTAGGCAGGTTCATAAAACTAAATCATAAAATAAAATAAAATTATATATATATATACCCAAAAAATAGAAAACACTAAGGCATTATTTGTTAGATGATTTTGGAAGATTTTAGAATCCTGTGATTGGATTTTGATATCCAAATGATTAGAGAGGTTGTTGTATTATTTATTATATTTTCACGTATGGTGCATTAATTAATTTGTAGTAGTTTGGATAAAATAGGTTTATATGTTACTGTTGCGTCAAAGTGTCTGGTATGTATGGTTTAGGGTTAGGATTTCGAAAATCCTGATATTTTAAAAAGGAAGTCCCAATCCGGGGCTGAAAAAGCTTGGAACAAATAAGCACTAAGGCACTGTTTGGGCTAGCATCCCGAATACTGGGACTCGAATTCTGAATCCCAATACCCATGTGTACTAAGACTCAATTTTTCGATATTCAACATCATCATCCACATTTAGACATGACTTGACATCTATAGTAAAAAGTAAAGGATTATCGATCCTACGACAAACAAGGATTCTTACTATTCACAAAATTCTAAATATCAAAGTTTTTGAATTCTAATATTCATAATCCTTATGAATCCTATCCCAAATAAAAAATTGAAAACCTAAAAAAACAAAAGAAAAAAATCATAAAAAACCCTAAAAAACAAAAGAAAAAAAATAATTAAAAACCCTAAAAAATTAAAAAAGAAAGAAACCTTAAAAAACTAAGAAAAATTTAACTCAGTAAAAGGACTTAAAAAAGAACCCAAAAAAAAAAACTAAAAAGAAAAAAATCGAAAAACTAAAATTTGATCCTTGCCGAACAGAATGTATAATCCGGTAGGCGGATTGACACAAGTTTTTGTCTTGTATAATAGACAACTATGTATTGGGGCGCCACCAAATTCATTGGCAGGCAGTTAGAAAACTGCATCAACATTATAAGGTTAAGATAAAACACCGGGAGCCTAACAACTATACAAGACCTTAACCACCTTTTATAGATAACACGATCAAATCTAGATTCAAGATTATACTATTCTATGATGAAACTAGAGTATTCCCACATTACAACTTTTAAGCACTCTTAAACTCCAATTCTCCATGCTGCCATTAATCAACTACTTTATTCTATAGCTCACACCAAGACTGAACCAACAAAGAAGATAAGAGTGAGCACCCAAACATCACAGCAGAAAAGCAAAATGGAATGACCAATTATTTGTTTCATAAAAATGGAGGGTTTATTTCAATTGAGATTTGTCTTAAGGATGCTAAACATCCATAACGAGAGTCATTGGAGTTGCTGCATCGTCTTCTATTTTTGTGAAAATATATAAACGTGTTAAGTTAATTTGCCATATCTTTTCAACTGCTTATGTTAGCCATCAGCTATAAAGTCATGCTAGTATTGGATGAATAGTTGGAACTCAAACAAAAACACTTCAATACGGGTCAAAAATAAATAAATGTTCGAATAAAGAAAAAATACAATCTAAAGCAGCTGTTTAAGATATACCAATATTTGGCCCTTGTGGGTACAATTGACGAACACCCTGCTCTTCTAGACCTGGAAGCACATCATCAGTCTACAAAATAGGTTAACAGGAAAAAAAAAGGTTAGAACAAATATAAAACATCTCCTCCTTATATAGTTGTGAAGTTGTGAATAGGTAATACGCAACAACTCACGCACGTATGATATATTGCATTCATATTAGATTGTCAACTAAAGTTGTTTCCTCCCAAGAAAACAGAGTACATTAACAACTCTAGAAAATCATTATCTCCTCTCAGATCTAATCTCAAAGCTACAGGAAATTTCTATGGTTCTATGGTCATGATATCGTGAATCAAAAGTTTGTGGAATTAACTAATGAGAGACAACGTGAATGTGCAATAATACTTTTAACTTAATCCTGATGCTGATATTAATAACGAACAAAAGACTTAAAAATTTGCAATCTCCTCGATTCTACATTTGTGATCAACATGATAATTCAACCGAACAATACCCCAGCCAACTCGATTCTCCCTTTCCCAGCCAAGTTCCATATACCTACTAAAAACTGGCCCTAAAAGCTTACTATGTCGAGACACAAACTAGGATTCTAAGTGATTATACATACAAGTACTTAGTAAATATGCGATTTGCATCAACACGAGATGCAATGCAAAAAGAACCCACACTAAATTAGGGGGAAAAGAAAAGAAGATTTGTCTGTCCTGTTTTCGACTTTTTTAATGTTCACCCCAGTATCAAAATCTCCATTTCCAAAAGAGCAATAAAAAAACGAACGTGTTATATATCCCAACAGAAGAAAAGCACACAGCAATTGAAAACAAGCAAACATTTTGAGAACAACTGAACAAGAGGAGATAAATTGCAAAATACCGTATAGTTGCCGCCGTAGAGGACATAGGGGCCTTGGATAGGAGGTGGTGGCGCTGGAGCGGAGTCGGGTTCCTGAGAATACTCTTTGTAAAGCTTGTAGTACGGAGGAGGCGGTGGGTAAGTCGCCGTCGCCATTCGGCTTCGATTATTTCACCAAAGGAAAGATCGCTCTCTCTCTCTCTCTCAACTATAAGTTAGGCTCAGACTGAAAGCGAGAGAATTGTAGAAACTGTCGTTTCACAGCGGCGCCGGTGGTGGATCCGTTGTTGAGTAGCGACTGAAGTAGGTAGAAGGATTTATCTCTGAAGTTTCTAATTGCAACAAATCACCTAAGACCTAGACTAATTACAGAATGACCCACAAAAGTTTCAAGATTATCAAAACGTTATGTTTGCTTCCATACATTCTAGTATTCTATTCTACCCATCATTTGTTAAAAATCACAAATTTTATGATAGTTATCAAATATTTTGAAATTTAATATTTCAATATTTTTAAATAGTATAAATACCTTAGTTATTTGTCTAATTATTTGTGATATATTTTTACATTTATGAAAATCGAGAGATTCAATTTTAAGATATTTGATAGTGATAACAAATTTGGTTTGTTCGACTGATGCAATTAATATGTAAGTACGTAAATATGAAACTCGTATGTGTTTTTTTTTTTTTACTATCATCTTTCTTGGTTAGTTTTCGATTTCATTTTTCCTCTTAAAGTTGTGAAATTACTTGCATTTCAAATAATGTTAGCATTTCTATGTTTTTGCTCATGTGGTATCATGATATGTTTTTGGCGAGTCATTATATTAAATGGGTGTCCTCAATCATGGAGTTTAATAAATTTAGAATTTATAACATTTTAGGGGTTCTTAATTTAGATTTTTATGGAATTCAGCAGGGATAGATTTTGGCCAAGGTATGGATGGGTGACGTACATGGAGGTCAACTCATTACTATTAGGTGTTCGTAAACTAGTCTAAATTTCTTATCTCAACGTTATCGTGTCGTCCTTTTAGTTGAGTTTTCAGTTGATTTAATGCATTAACTTCTTGAATCATTTGAATGCATTAGCGATTAGGTCATCGGGTAGTTAGATTTTCCTTATCTACGTTTAGATTTGAGTTTGCTTGAGAACAAGCAAAAAGCTAAATGTGGGGGAGTTGATTTGTACATTTTTGTATGTGATTTTCGTGTGTTTTTGCATTGTGTTTTGTTTGTTTTTACGTATTTTAGGTTTATCTTTTTCTCATTTTTCTTCCTTTTGATGTTTTTCGTTTCGTATCGTGTTTAATGTTTTTTTCTACTTTATTTTATAAGTAATAATCTAATTTTGCTTTATTTCGTATTTCAGCACAAAACGAAGAAGACGGGACAAGCGACGCGCCAAAGCCTTGCAGGCGCCGCAATGCAGCGCCCGCGTCGACGCTGAGAACGCCCGCGTCGATCGACACAAGGTCGACGCTAACTCTCTGAAGCGTCGATCTTTGCTCCGTCGGTCGACGCACAAGTCGACACAACTTGCAGTCGCATCGATCCGACCTCGCGTCGATCGACACAAGCATCCTGACTCGCGTCGACGTCGACGCTCTGTCCGCGTCGGTCGTTGCTCCGGCGGTTGAGCGGTTATTTTCGGGAAAATCTATAAATAGTCGTTGGTTTCTTCAAAATTCGTCCAGCCATACTTGGGGAAGGTTTCAGATAGTTTAGATACCTCAAGTCCCTTTCCATTCCAATTTAATTGAAGATTTCTGTATAATCAAGTCATTTCCTTCGTTTCTCGTTCATTTTTCTTGGAAGATATCGCTTCGTTGCTGTAGATCGTTCGTCTGCTACTGATTTCATATGAATTATAAGTTTCCCGCACTTATTTGTTTGCTTTTCGATTTGGATTTTAATGTTGAACTTTTATTCGACTCGTTATTAGTTTAGTAATTCATGCACGGTTTACTTTAAATTTGCTTGTTCAATTATGTTTGTTCTCTCGTTTATAAATCCTAGTTTTTATTGCTTTCAATTTGTAAAACCCCAAATTATGAGACTACCTAGGAAAGTTCAATAGATTTGATTGGTAAAACTCATACCAACAAAGTGCATCTTCTTTTTTGGAAGCACTCTCATCGAAACTCCAAAGTTAAGCGTGCTAGGATTGGAGTAAAGGTGGGATGGGTGACCCTCTGGGAAGTCTCCAGGGTGCGCGCGAGTGAGGACAAAGCGCGCTAGAAAAGACCCGTGTCGGTACAATGGGCTAACCGTCAGGTCTGGAGGGCAATCCTGGGGCGTTACAATTGGTATCAGAGCCGTTTGCCAGCCGGGAAACCGGGAACTAAGTGCTATGCGGGACAAGGTTGCAACGCGTATGGGAATCCCTTGAGAGAGAAGGCCCTAGTAGAGGGAGCCCAAGATCGGGATAGCCCACGATTACAATCTTGAACACATAGGAGCCACCTCTAGAGTCCCAACGCCTGGCAACGGATCCTGAGATAGTTCAAGCGCGACGAGGACGTCGCGAGTTTAAGGGGGGTAGGTTGTGACACCCCAAATTATGAAACTACCTCGGAAAGCTCAATAGATTTGATTGGTAAAACTCATACCAATAAGGTGCATCTTCTTTTCTGGAAGCCCTCTCATCGAAACTCCAAAGTTAAGCGTGCTTGAATTGGAGTAGAGGTGGGATGGGTGACCCCTTGGGAAGTCTCCAGGGTGCGCGCGAGTGAGGACAAAGCGTGCTAGAAAAGACCTATGTCGGTACAGTGGGGCTAACCGTCAGGTCTGGAGGGCGATCTTGGGGCGCTATACAATTAGTTCTAATTTTTGTATGCTTGTTTTCAGATTTGTAGTTATAAAAACCAAAACCCTGAAAATGGATCGTGTGTTTTGTTATAGAATTGTTAAACAAACATTTATCGATGCTGATTGCAATTCCTTTTGATTCGACTCGAATCAAGCTTATCGCCTACAATAGCTCTGTTCTCTTGCGGACGAGCTTTTAACTTTTAAAGCAAAAAAGGTCGATTCAGTAAGGGTTGAAATCAGGTTGGGGGTCGATTTTTTAGGGTTAGATGGTATTTATACCTAGGGTTATAAGCTAAGGTGTGTTCATGGCCATTAGATTGTTCATATTAAATCCATTAGGTGTGTTTATGGGCTTGGATCTGGGTTTAATATTGGGCTTATCTGAATTCAAGTTGGACTCATGTACTAGGCTTCTGGGAATTCAAATTTGACTCAAATTAAATTATTGTTTGGATTGAATTTAATCATTTAAATAGGTTGAATTATTAATTCAAGCCCATAAAGTATTTATAAGTTATTTTTATTTATTTTATATTTATATAAATGTTAAAATTAGATTATGATATTTTTAAAATTTTAACGATTGTCTATAAAATAAATCAATTATGCGTTAATGTATATATTTCTATTTTTAAATTTTGAATTCCATGCACTATAATATCAAGATATTGGGCTTCTTTGAATTAAATTTGAACTCAAATTAAATTGTTGCTTGGATTGGATTTAATAATTTAAAATGTATTGAATTGTTAATTAAAGCCCATAAAATATTTATAAATTAATGTTATTTATTTTAGATTTATCATAATATCTTATATATTATGATATAAGATATCCGATATCATATGTGTTTAATTTAAGTACTATATATGGTATAGTATACATTTGGTTTTTTTTTTTATCTCATTCTTTATTGTAGATTAATATAAATTATTTTTACGATTTTAATAATAATAGATTTATTTTGGATTGTTTGTGATTTTAGAGATTTATTACGATATTAATCTGATTATTCTCCTTAAACTATGTTATTATTCAATGACATTTGAATTTGGTTTTTAGTTGCAATTGTTTAGATTTACGTAGGTGAGAAAATATTTACTAAATAACATATATATTCTTATATATGTAATTTATAGGATATTCATATGTTATTATTGAAGGAATTGTCAATATGATTTAGTTATAAATTTGTAGTTTTAATTAGGTGATTAAATATTTATTAAATTGAATACATACTTATATATAATTATTAATAATATTATTTTTATCAAATATATTAATATTCAATGAATTGTCATTATGATTTAGTTGTAATAAAAAACTGCATATGGTAATCTATAAATTTGAAAATTTTATTTCAAAATCTATATACGTCAGTATTAAATCAATGTAACTATTTTCATTTATTTGGTTGTTGTATTTGTTTTCTATATATAGATAATAACCTAGCGAGTTAGATTATTATACTATTTGATTTTTTTTAAGAACAAAAATCAATTTCTACAATATTTCGGTAATGTATAAATATAAGATAATAAGTTCAAGGTTCATTCATATTTATTAATTTAACTTATTTTTCTATTCATTTATTTAGTTATTTTGAATGCAAAGTTCTAACCGGTGCAAAGGCGGGCGAAAAGGTGTTGCTTTCCCAGATGAGTCTAATGTCTTGTGATGTTAGGATACCTTTGAAGTTTCAACGAACGCAATTTCTGCTCATGATATCATATGTGATGACGATAAATAAGAGTCAGTGTCAATTGCTTTTGAACGTTGGCCTTTATTTGAAAATTCCTGTGTTCAGTTATGGTTGATTTGCATGTTTTTGTACATATTTTTTGTTACCATTTTGTGTCGCGCTTGCATGTGTTTTGTTTGCTTTTATGTGTATTATGAGTCGTTTTGGCCGATTTTATTAATTTTAGGTTTTCGTAACTTTTGTGATGTTTTCTTTGGATTTTTGTTTATTTCTACTCGTTTTTATTTTTATGGCCGTAGGATGACCGAAGCGATCCCGTGCGCGCTCAGGACATCTCATTCGACTCGGATTAGAACAAACAAGCAAGGGGACACAGCGCGAACGAGGAGCGACAGCCGGCAGACGATTAGAGCGGAAACGAGAAAATGAGCCGGAGCTGCCTGTCAGTCGATAGACTGCACTCCAGTCGATCGACTGAAGGGTCGAATGGGATGTTGAAATCGACTGGCGGGCAGAATGTTTTGTGATTTTTGGGCATTTCAGTCGATCGACTGACACGCAGATTTTTGACCCATTTTGACGTTTTTACCCCTGCATTTTTGTATAAATAAGCTATCACTTTCCTTCACCTACCTAATCCTTCCTCGGTTGATTTTGAACCCCATTAAATCTCTTCCAAGCTCATTTTCACTATTCCATTGCAAACCCTAGATATAATCCTTAGTTAGCTCCTTTAATTTAGCTTAGTTAATTAGCTAGTTAGTAGTTGTTCATAAGTATTGGAGAAGGTGACATCTCTCTCATTTGTGGATTTTATTTTATGAAGTTTCTCTTGGTGTTTTGAAGATTGTACTCTACATTTGAAGCTTTTGGTTGGAATACAAATTGGCAGTAATGTTTCCCCTTCTTATTGTTGTTGTTCTTGGTTGTTATTATTGTTGTGTGTTGGTAGTTAATTTGTAGTTCTTGTTGTGTTCCTTTTAGCATTTTCAAGTTCTCTTCCAATTTCCAAATTACTTTCCTTCTTGCTTAAAACTCCATTGAAGCTTGCATGTTGAAGCATTTTACTCTTTTTGTTCAAACAAACATTGGAGTCTTGAAAGTTATTAGTAGCTTCCCCTTTTAAAACATTTGACTTTTCCCCATTAAATGCTTTTGACTTCTTTTGAATTTAAGTTTGACTTTCCCTCTTTTTTAGATTTTAAATTTACAAGCTTTCTTAGTTAATAGTTTTAATTTAATTAAGTTTTTAATTAGGTTTAATTTGTGTCATTAAGTCTAGTTATTTTCAAGCAAGTTTTAAATTCCTTTCTCCTTGCGTCAATGTTTTTCAAACTCTCTTTTCAATTCAAGTTTAGTGATTACAACACAAAAACCAAACCAATGATTAATGCTTTCTTAGATTAGATTAGTTTAACTAAGAATAACAAGAGATTAATCAAAAACACTTAACGCCGATTACATCTATCCTTGAGAGACACGACTCGGGAAAACTTACCGCTCAACAATCGACTCCGTACTATTGCAGAGAAGATTTCTTAGAGTGTTAAGAACTCTTCGATCAAGTTTTGGCGCCGTTGCCGGGGATAGATTAAGGCAAAAGGTGTTTTTAATTATTTCTCTTGTTATATTAGTTAGTAGTTAGTTTAATTGTTGTTTTACCTTCGTTGCTCGTAATCCTTTGTTGAGTGTTGTGTTTGCAAGGTACTCATTCGGGGAGCCCGATGCCGCCCGCCTACACTCACGACGATCAAAGGATGCCTCCTCCGCTCGATTGATCCGGCCGGGGATGGCAAACTACCGAGCTAGTTTGCCATACGACGAACCCTATATCCAAACTCCCAAATATCCAAACCCTTACATCCAAACTCCCGAGTATCCAAATCCGTACACCACTCCCCCAAGCTATCGGGTCCCCTCAACTTACGATGACCCGTACGCTTCGATTGGTGAAGAACGGGCCCCCTCTTTCGATTATTCCGGCCCAAGCCCTTCTTATTCTCCACCGATTCAATATCCCCACAACCCGAGCATGGATCCGTATGCACCGACTCGTGGTCTTTATGATCCGGATTTTGACGATCCATATGCTCAACTCGCCCCGCCTTCTTCTTACCCGAGCTTTGACTCGTATGCTCATATTCTTGGAGCTACGGCTTTTACGACCTAACCACCTCGAGTTCGTATACTCCGAACGACGACCCGTACGCCTCACTTTCTCAAGATTCATCTATGCCCCAACTCCCGGACTTTGAGCCTCTCTCATCCGAGCTCGTGGAGGTGATTCGATAATTGGATGAATGCCTTGCTCGCATGGAGACTCAAGTAGATCAAATTACCAACGAAGTGGATGAGCTTAAAAGACCGTGTCTTGACGAGATGCCCATATTCGATGTGGTGGATCCCACCGTTGTTGTTGGCAATGCAACTTTTGATGGTCTTTTGAAAGAGGTGTGCACGGAGGTGGAGATAGAGGGTGAAGAGAAAGGTTCGGAGATCGGCGTTATCCCTCTCGTGTCTTGTGAAGAAGTTGTAGGGGAACGTGAGGGGGGGTTATTTTTGGGGTCTCCAACGGCACTTGTATTGTCGAGCTTACTTGCTTTTGGCGAGGATGATGAAGTTGTGCCAGTTTTGGAGGATGTGGAGTTAATCGAGCCTCTTTTCCCGCCACCCGATGCTTTGTTGCTACTTGACCAAGTAGACGTGGAAGAGGTAGTGGGGGATGTGTTGGATCCTACTCTCTCGTGCCCGACTACGACTACTTCTAAAGTCGAGAGAGAGGAGATTATGGTCGGGGAGACGAAGGAGTACGTCGACCCGTTTTGGGATGATCACATTTGGGTGGTTGACTACTCCCTCTTCCGACCCCCGAAGCAAGCCCGCTCTTTTGTTGCCTTGACCTACCGGCTTGCTCGACTTGCCCGCCTTGGTGATCTTTGTCACCCGGTGTGTCTACTCGAGAACACCAAGGCGTGGCACGATCGCCAACTCTTCTTGGATCCCGGATAACGTCTTTTGTATAATCGTCGAGCTATAGACGTTAAAGTAGCGCTTATTGGGAGGCAACCCAATTTGTAAAAA
>BMAC01000141.1:304579-318385 GCA_014905375.1 Phtheirospermum japonicum
TGAGGAAAATAAATATTTAATTTGACGCTTGACGATGGGCGGTCAAATTTTGGCGCCGTTGCCCGGGACTGACGCGTTAAATTGTGATTTTTAGTATTTTAGTATTTTATTTTATCTATAATTTTGTTGGAACGAATTGAACTATTGTTGAGTGTTTTCTCAGGTGAATGAACTTGAGATCATCCGGGAAGAAGAATTTGCATTATTATCCAGAAATCAACAAGAGAGGTCGTGAGTTAAAGAAGAAGAAGGAGGTTTTGAATTGGGAACAGGTATTACCCAATTATATATCCGAGGATTCTTCGAACGAGTGTGAAGAACGAGGAAACGAGACGATGGCTGCTCAAGCGGAACAAACGTTGAAGGAGTTGGCAAATCCCGACCTTCCTCAACAACCCTTATGCATTACCTTTCCAAAGGTGAACGATGCTACATTCGAGCTACGGTCCGGATTAATCCATCACCTACCTTTATTCCATGGACTCACTGGCGATGATCCGCACAAACACTTGAAWGAGTTCCATGTCATATGCACAAMCATGAAACCCGCTGGAGTCACGGACGAGCAAATCAAGCTAAGGGCATTCCCCTTTTCATTAAAAGACCTAGCCAAGGACTGGCTTTACTACCTACCTTCGGGATCCATCACTACGTGGGGGGCTATAGAGAAAACATTCTTGTAGAGGTACTTTCCCGCATCACGGGTGGCAAATCTTCGAAAAGACATTTGTTCGGCTAGGCAGGCGCAAGGAGAAACGATGCATGAGTACTGGGAACGATTCAAGAGGCTTGTTGGGAGTTGCCCTCAACACCACTGATCGAAACATGATTGATGCTGCTAGTGGAGGCACCTTGATGGACAAGACCCGACGGCAGCAAAGGAACTAATATCAAACATGGCGGCCAATTCCCAACAATTCGGTAACCATGATCCTTCATTGAAATCGGTAAACGAGATGGGTAATGATTCATTGAAGGCCCATTTAATTGAACTGAAGGCCATGATAAGTGCGGGAGGAGCCCCAAAGGTTCGACCATGCGGCTTATGCGAAACAGTAGAGCACGTTACTGATGACTGTCCACATTTTTACAATGTACGCGAGGCGCACGTGAATGCGTTAGGAACTCGGAATGGGAAAGGGAGAAAGTACGATTCGTACCCCAACACCTTCAGTCCGAGATGGGGTGACCACCCTGGTTTTAGATGGAGGGATAAGCAAGGAAATATACAGCAAGGGAATATACCTGGAAATCAAGATCAAGGGCCCTCTCAAGCTCAACAAAGGGGGCAAAACTTTCCTAACCAATACCAAACCCGACAACAAGGGGAAAACTCATCATCATCACTGGCAGAGATGGTGAAATTAATGGCAACAAGTTCCGCTCAATTTCAACAAGAGACCGCTAAATTTCAACAAGAGACCAAGGCATCCATAAAAAATTTGGAGATGCAAATGAGTCAAATGGCTGTGCACATAACCCAATTGGAAGCGCAAGGCGGCGGCCGACTGCCACCTCAAACCGAGGTAAATCCGAGGAATGTGAGCGCCATAACAACGCGAAGTGGCAAGAAGGTGGAAGGACCAGCCAATCCAATGCTAGAGCCGGACAATGAAGACAAAACGGAGGAAGAAAACTCGGAGCCAAAAGATGCTGAAAAGGGTAATCCTAAACCTTCTGATAATTTTAATAACCCCGTTGTTTCTCCCCTAGGACCGAGCCACTTCCATCTCCTTCAAGAATCAAGCGCCAAGCTAAGGAAGACACGGAGAGACACATACGAGACCTTTTCAAGAAGGTGGAGATCACTATTCCACTTGCCGACGCGATCAAGAAAATTCCTCGTTACGCCAAATTCCTCAAGGACTTATGCACCAACAAGAGAAGGTTAAAAGGGGATGAAAAGGTCCTAATGGGAGCAAACGTGTCTGCCGTATTCAAAAAGAGCTTGCCACAAAAGCGGAATGACCCGGGCATGTTTTTCATTCCATGCACGATTGGAGAGTTGCGAGTCGAGCGAGCCATGCTAGATTTGGGGGCATCAATAAATGTTATGCCACGCACCATTTTTGACTGTTTGAAAGTTGGGCCATTGAAGAAAACTGGGGTGGTGATCCAACTTGCCGATCGAAGCACTGCCTACCCTGATGGTGTTGTTGAAGATGTCCTCGTAAAGGTGGATGAATTGATTTTTCCAGCCGATTTCTATGTGTTGAGCATGAATGAGTCCGCATCAAAGTCGCCACCTATCTTGTTGGGGCGACCATTCTTGAACACTGCTCAGACAAAAATCGATGTCACTCGAGGCACCCTAACAATGGAATTTGACTGTCACATTTGTCAATTCAATTTTTTGATGCTATGAGATTTCCTGACTGCGATAACTCTGTTTTTGCATTTGATTGTTTTGACTCTCTAGCGCAGGGACTTCTCGAAATGCATGAACAAGATAAGCTCGAGATGATGATCACATGAAGTTTGGGGGAGGACTCGTTGCTTTTGAGTTACCCTCTAACTGAACCAACTTGGGAGGACGACGTACGAGAGACAATGTCGGCCTTGCGCGCACTTAATGCGAAACCGAGAGAAGAGGACGTGAATTTCATCAAACTTCCCGACTCACACGAGAAAGCCATTCCATCCATAGTCAAGGCACCGGAGCTCGAACTCAAGGCCCTACCGGAGCACTTAAAGTATATTTTCTTGGGCGATAATGAAACACTGCCTGTGATCATTTCATCTCGCTTATACAACCTCCAAGAGGCATCACTGCGACAAGTACTCATAGATAACAAGCAAGCAATCGGGTGGACCATAGCGGATTTGCGAGGGATAAGTCCTTCCATGTGTATGCACCGAATTTTACTCGAAGAGAATGCTGTATGATTTGCATCTTTTTGTACATATTTTCATTACCGTTTTTGTTTCACGTTGCGTGTTTTTCGCTTGCTTTTTGTTGCTTTAGGAGTCGGGTTGGCCGTTTTCGTATTTTTAGATTTTCTTAGTTTTTGTACGTTTTATTAGTAATTTTCGTAGTTTTTCACTTTTCCATTTTTCTTGGCCGTAGGACGTCCAAGCGGGGCCCACGCTCGTTTGGGATCGTTGATACTCGACTCGGGAATGGACGGACAAAGCAGAGGAAGCGCAGCGGATGAGGTTCGATAAATCCGGCGGACGCGAAAAGAATGAGAAATCGAGCCGGGTGCTGGAATCCAGTCGGCCGACTGGATGTTCAGTCGATCGACTGACTTTGTAGTCGATCGACTGAACCGGCAAAATCGACTGGATTCCAGGGAATTTTGGCATTTTGGACAGCGCAGTCGATCGACTGCCTACTTGGCCGATCGACTGCTGTCGATCGACTGGGTCCTCCGAAGATCGACTGAATTCCCAGGGCTTTGGCCGCTTTTGACGATGCAGTCGATCGACTGCCGACACGGCCGATCGACTGCCAGTCGATCGACTGCTTTTTCAGTCGATCGACTGAAAAGCAGGATTTTTGAAGAATTAAGTAATCAGACGTCATTTCAAGGATACCAACTTGCTCCAGTGGCTTTCTTCCCCAAGGAAGCTATTCCCAAACCAGAGAAATCTTTCCCTTTTCATATTTTGCTCATTTTAATTCCTATAAATTCTAGTAATTAGATATAGATTAGTTAAGCTTAAGATCTTAGTTGTTTAATGTTCAAGCTTTGTTTTAAGTTTCCTTTGTGAAGAATCTTTCAACTTTCAAGCTTTTCTCCTTCAAGCTTTTGTGGAATCAGTACATTTGGTAATATCTTTCTATAATCTAGCTTAATTTTCATGTTATTCCCTTGTCTTATATTGAATGTGTGTTTTGGATCATAGTTTATGGTTGTTTTGATCTTTCAAACTTCTCAATTTCATTTTATAGCTTTCTAGCTTATGAACTTATGCTTTTAAGTTATTAAGTTGTAATCAATTTCTAAGTTTGTAAAAGTTTGTTAAGATCTTCCTTTTAAACCTTAATTAATGTTAAGTATTTATGTTGACTTATTCAAATAAGTTGACTTTAATTTTCCCTCCATTTTCCTAATTTCAAATAGTTAAATTTTAATAAGTTAATTAGTTTAGATTGATCGTTTTTAATATAAGCTTTAATTTCCTTTAAATGTATTTAATGTTTTTAAATCTTAAGTTTCAATTTAAATCTTAGTTATAAAAATCGAACAAATGATTATCGCTTTCTAGGGTTAAATTAGTTTAAGTAAAACCGACGATAAGAACGATAAAGAAAACCGAAAGCCGATCACATCCATCCTCGAGAGACACGACTCGGGACAACTCACCGCACCTACAGTCGACTCCGTACTATTGCGGAGACGATTTCTAGAGCGTCGAGAAATCTTCGATCAAATTTTGGCGCCGTTGCCGGGGATGGATTAAGGCCCAATGGCATTCTTGATTATTCTTATTGTCGTCGTAGCTTTTTAGTTAGCAAACTGTTTTACATTCGATACGCGTGATCTTTTTGTTGTTGTTGTGTATGCAAGGTAGACGATCGCTCAGACAGGAGTTGACCCCATTCTTGCCGAACCCCGAGAGGTTGAGACGAGACGCACGAGCCGCTTCAAGGCAAGACACGTCCGACGTCTCGTTGCCTCCTTTGTTATCTTCGAGGATAGACGAGCAAAACATGGCCACTCCGTTTGAAAATCCGACGCCCCCTGCCCCTGCCCACGACAACCAAGGGGTTCCGCCTCCACCAGTGTCGACCGCCCGCAACGTCACCTCAAGCGGCGACTCATCAAGACCCGCATCCGGTTTTCGCGACGACGTTCGACCAAGGGGGAAATGGTTTTACGAACCAAGACCCCCAAAGCTCGAACACTCAGTTTCACGGGACGCCCTACCAAGGCCCGATAATCGAAGGGCCACCATTCCCATATCAACCGCCGTTCCAAGTCCCGAGACAATTTCATCAAGGTCCACACTACGCCCCTCACACGCACGAGCCTCGATTTCCGCATCCGACCGGGCCCGTGCCTCAATTCCGAAATCCGATACCTCAAGACTATCCACGAGCGCCCGCCGTCAATGAAAATCCTTATGCCGCTCGCGATATCGGAGGACACCCTTTCGCCACTCCCGACGGGGGCCCTACCAACAGTATAAAAGAAGTGTCGAGGCCGTACGTGGGCGATTTCTCCTCTTGTATTCGATTGAGCCCCGAGGCTCTCGAATACGACTTGCGGCCGATAGACTTGAATCGACTACCTACGTTCCACGGCTTGCCGAACCAAGATGCCCTGCAGTTCCTACGAGTCTTTTCATATACGGTGTCGAGCTTTCCGCGCCAAGGGATTCACATCGACCAAATCAAAATGAGGTGTTTCCCGTACACGATGAAAGACAAAGCCGTGGATTGGCTCATGACATTGCCGTCCGACTCCCTTACCAATTGGGATATGGTCACCGAACGATTCATGAAAGAATACTATTCTCAAGAGAAGACGGCCGACTTTGGAGCTAAGATTGCCTCGTTCCGACAAGCGAGCGACGAAACCTTCTACGAGGCATGGGAGCGATTCAAGGGGTACCTCACAAAGTGACCACACCATCAGTTTACCGACGACTTCTTAAATCAGTTTTTCTATAATGGATTAGCATTCGCATCGAAGAGCATGGTGAACAATGCCGCCGGAGGGAATTTAGACGGCCGATCAATGAGGGAATTATACGACATCTTTGTAAACATGGCCGCCGATGATCAACGCATGAATATCTTGGAGCGGAAGGAGCACGTAAAAGAGGTCTCGACAAGTGCCGAGCCCGAGTGGGCCCGTAAGATCGCCGAGCTAGAAAGCCAAATAGCCTCCCTCATTCAACCGCAACCATTCCCGAATTCGATGGAGATTTTCCCCTCGTGTGGCATTTCGGGTCATGGAGCAAGTGCGTGCCCGAAAGCTTATGAGCAACCGAGCGGATTCGACGAGCAAGCTCTTGCAGTTCAAGGTTATCAAGCCTATCGACACGGGGCTCCATATCTACGAAGGGACCATCCTAACTTTAGATACGGGGACACGTCCCAAGCTCTAATGCCACCCGGTTTTCAAACACACCAACATCGTTCTCAAACCCCGATGGCACAACAAGCTCAACCACCGCGCCCCCAAATCCCATATGCCGCTCGACCACCTTTTCCACCTCCTCAAGCGCCATTCCCGGCTCCCCAAGACCATCCAACACCGCGACAATCAAACCTCGAATCCGTCTTGACCGAGCTAAGCAAACGACTCTTGAGTTTGGAGACGCAAATGGGGCAAATAGCTACGGACGTCAACGAACTAAAAAGAGCACGAGACAAGGATAAGCTACCAAGTCAACCGGCTCAAGCTCAAGCCGTGACCATTCTCCGAAGAGGCAAGGTGGTAGACAACAAGGTCGCCTTACCCGACGACGGACCTTCGACGAGTGTTCAAGAGGACCGTGCTACTCCAGTTTCGAACGAGCTCGCAGCCGCTCCTAACCCTCCCACATCACTCTCTAGTGGCGAGGCGAAGGGGTCCCAGGCTGACGGGGAGTTACATAAGTCCGCCACAGCGTACCGACCTCCGATTCCATATCCGAGCCGTATCCGACCGACAAAGCAAGATGACCAATTCCTCGAGCTATACAAGATGTTATCAAAGGTCAACATAAGCCTTCCTTTGCTCGACATAATCCGAAATATCCCCGCTTACACGAAGTTCTTCAAGGAGCTAACATCGAAGAAACGCCGATTCGAGGAAAATGAGAAGATATGCATATCTAACGCGGCAAGCATTGCCCTTAGCAACTCTCTACCACACAAAGAAGGTGATCCGGGGAGTTTTTGTATCAAGATTACCCTCGGAAACGGCAAGGAGACACGAGGGATGCTTGACCTCGGCGCGGGGATTACCTTGATGCCCTATTCCATTTTTAAGCAATTAGAGTTGGGCGAACTCAAGGAGATGAGGATGTGTTTGAAACTAGCCGATCGATCTGTCCGATACGCAAAGGGCGTGGTCGAAGATGTGTTGGTACAAGTCGAGAGCCTCATTGTGCCGGTGGATTTTGTGATATTGGACGTCGGAGAAGTGAGCAACGAAGGCCGAGAACATACTATCTTACTCGGGCGGCCCTTCATGGCCACGACGAACACCTTGATCGATGTGAAAAATGGGAAGTTGTCTTTCTCGGTTTTGGGTGATACAGTAAATTTCTCGATTCATGACTTGGGAACCGTTCCGCCTTCCTCCTTTCATGCCGATTGTTCTATGATCGACCCAATAGAAGAACTAGTGGAGGAAGCCGCTCAGGAGATTGTGAACGAGGATGTCGAGGACAAGGAGTGGCGAGCGCTTCGATCAGATGGGGTTATTGAAATATTTGAGTTATCAAGCGTAGAATCACCCCTTTGGGAAAAACCGGAGCTGAAGACCCTCCCGAGCCATCTCAAATACATTTTTACTTGGAAAGCGGAGAGGCCAAACCCGTGATCATCTACGCCGAGATTTCTCCAAGAGACGAGGCACGATTGGTGGACGTGTTGAGGAAGAACAAAAAGGCAATAGGGTGGAGCCTAGCCGATATCAAGGGCATAAGCCCCTCCACTTCTATGCATCGGATCATCCTTCAAGAAGGAGTGAAACCATCGAGGCAGAGCCAGCGACGACTAAACCCGAACCTAATGGAGGTTTTGAAAGACGAGATATTGAAACTCATGGCCGAAGGGTTGATATTCTCGGTCGGGGAGAGTGAATGGGTAAGCCCAGTCCACATGGTTCTGAAGAAGAGCGGGATAACCGTAATCGAGAATGAAATGGGCGAACGTGTAACGACCCGTGCAACCACCGGTTGGCGAATGTGTATAGACTTTCGAAAGCTCAATGCCGCCACCAAGAAGGACCACTTTCCGCTTTCGTTTATTGACCAAATGTTGGACAAGCTCTCGGGGAATCATTCATATTGTTTTCTCAATGGATTGTCCGGATACTATCAAATTGCTATCTCGCCGGAGGACCAATCAAAGACGACGTTCACGTGCCCCTTTGGCACCTATGCCTTCCGACGTATGCCTTTCGGTTTGTGTAACACGCCCGCTACTTTCCAACGTTGTATGCTCTTGATTTTCTCCGACATGCTCGACAAGTACATGGAGGTTTTCATGGATGGTTTTTCGGTTTACGGCTCCACGTTCGACGAATGTCTTGATCATTTGTCAAAAGTCTTGGAGAGGTATGATCACCTCACCTTGAGTTGGGAGAGAAGCCACTTCATGGTGAGGAGTGGGATCGTTTTGGGCCACGTAGTGTTGTCCACGGGAATTGAAGTTGACAAGGCGAAGGTCGATGTGATTAAAAATCTTCCGCCCCAATCAACGTGAAGGGAGTTCGGAGTTTTCTTGGTCACGCGGGGTTTTATAGACAGTTCATCAAGGATTTCTCAAAACTTAGCCGTCCTTTGTGCCATTTGCTGAGTGCCGATGCCTCGTTTGTTTTTGATGATGCTTGTCGATTAGCTTTCGATTCGTTAAAGGAAAACTTGACCTCGGCTCCCGTGGTGGTGGCCCCGGATTGGTCCCTCCCATTTTAAAGAATGTGCGACGCATCAAACGGAGCGGTCGGGGCCGTCTTGGGGCAAAGAGTGGACAAGCTTCTTCGGGTAGTCTATTATGCGAGTTTAATGCTCAARGACGCCCAAAAGAATTACACGACTACCGAGAAAGAGCTCCTTGCCGTCATTTTTTCGCTTGAAAAGTTTCGGGCCTACATCATTGGTTCGAAGGTTGTTGTGCATAGTGACCATGCGGCGTTACGATATCTTTTCAACAAGGCTCAAGCGAAGCCTAGGCTCATCCGATGGATACTCTTGCTTCAAGAGTTCGATGTGGAGATCAAGGACCGAAAGGGGTGCAAGAACGTTATAGCCGATCATCTCTCTCGCCTCGAGGCACCAACCGGAGAAAGGGAGCTAATTGGAGAGAATCTTGCGCATGAGAACTTATTTGTCGTTTCTACAGCACCATGGTATGCCGACATCGCCAACTACCTTGCTAGCGAAGTACTCCGCCCAGACCTATCTCATCATGAGAAGAGAAGGTTTCTCTCCAAGTGCCGAGAGTATTATTGGGATGACCCTCACATGTACAAGATCGGAAAAGATGTTGTGTTGAGACGGTGTGTTCCGGACGAGGAAAAAGGGGAGATTTTGACGAAGTGCCACGATCACCTAGCCGGAGGACATTTCGGGAGGCAAAAGACCGCTCACAAGGTTCTCCAATCGGGATTCTACTGGCCGAGCCTCTTCAAGGATGCCCACGACCATTGACAAAGGTGCGAACGATGCCAAAGGACCGGAAGTATCGGGAAAAGGAACGAAATGCCGATGACATATAATTTGGCCATAGAGATATTCGACGTGTGAGGGATCGATTTCATGGGCCCCTTTCCGAAGTCTCATGAGTTCGAATACATTTTGGTTGGGGTTGATTATGTTTCGAAGTGGATTGAGGCAATTCCGACGAGGAGGAATGACGGCGACACCGTGGTGAAATTTGTGCGCAGCAACATTTTTAGTCAATTCGGAATCCCGAGGGTGATTATTAGTGACGGCGGCAAGCACTTCAAGAACAAGCTACTCGAAAGGGTGCTGAAGAATTATGGAGTCGTTCATAAGGTATCCACGCCATACCACCCACAAACGGCCGGTCAGGTTGAAACGAGCAACCGTCAAATCAAGAACATTCTCGAAAAGACCATACAACCGAACAGAAAAGATTGGTCATCAAAGATCGTGGATGCCTTATGGGCCATCCGCACGGCCCATAAGACGGTTCTCGGAATGAGCCCCTATCGCCTTTTGTATGGGAAGTCGTGCCACTTACTGGTCGAAATGGAACATAGAGCCTTGTGGGCCATCCGAGCATACAATTTCGACTTGAAACAAGCCGGCGAGGAGCGGAGGCTCCAAATTGAGGAGCTTGACGAGATAAGAAATGAGGCATTCGAGAGTGCTCGTATTTACAAAGATCGGATGAAACTCCTCCATGACAAGAAACTTGCGCCCAAGGAGTTGGAGGAAGGGATGCAAGTGCTCCTTTACAACACCCGACTCGCGTTGTTTCCCGGGAAGCTCATGTCGAAATGGAGCGGGCTGTACAAAATCAAAGAGGTATCCCCATTCGGAGCCGTGACATTAATCGACCTAAAGACGGATGAACGATTTCAAGTAAATGGCGCTCGAGTAAAACCTTACCGGCATAGCGTGTTGCAAACAAACGCTCTCGAGCCAATAGTCGTAGAGGAGGAGTACCTGAGTGACTTGCCCCCGACGGGGTTATGATCGTCGAACCAGGGTCGTCGAGCGAACGACGTAAACCAAATGCACTACGTGGGAGGCAACCCACGACGTTCTAACCCTTTCTAACTCTTTTCTTGTTCTTCTTTCAATCTAGTGTATATTCTTTATTTAAGTAGTGTTTATGAAGTTTTTGGGTTTGTGAAGGTCCAGTCTGGAAGTTTTGGGAGAAAACAGGATCAAAATTGGAGTAGACTGCTGGAATGCAGTCGATCGACTGCATATCTAGTCGATCGACTGGAATGCCTYTCGATRGACTGCACAATCGACTGACGTGATCAAATCGACTGGATTCCAGAACTTTTTAAGCTTTTTGCAAGAGCAGTCGATCGACTGGTCATTTGCTGATCGACAGCCAGTCGATCGACTGGCACCCGATCGACTTCAACGGAGGAATCGACTGGATTCCAAGGACTTTCGTACTTTTTGACAGAGCAGTTGATCGACTTTCGGCAACCGATCGACCGCAGTCGATCGACCGAGCAGAGCAGTCGATCGACTGCCCGGCAGTGGGCTTATAAATAGCAGTCGATCGGCGTCTCCTTTTCTCCACCAGAAAATCGACCAAGAGAGCAGAAAAATAAAATAAAAAAAAAGAGAAAAAGACGCCAAATATAAAAAAAAATAGAAAAGAGAGAAATATAGAGAATCGACTCTAATCGATCGACAGGCCAAGTTTACGTGGGAATTCCAATTTTTCGTTACCTTCTCCTTTCAAAATTCTCCTGGGATTGTTCGATTCCTCGTCTTTTTTCCGAATCAGATTCGGGGTAATTCGCTTGAGCCGATATCTTTGGGAACTTTGCTAATTGTTGGTTGTGTGATTGGGTAGGGATTGGAGCCTTTGTTTTTTTGATTTCCTTCCTTCAAAAATCTTGCCCACCAACTGTTCGACAAATTGCCCCAAAGAACATTTGGTTTGAATTTTGCTCGTTTTTCCGTCGCTTTTTGTTCGTTTCGATTCTTAGTACCCTCCACTACCAAATTCCTCCACTTTCGTCTTATTTCTCACCTTTTACCATGGATGTCCACTCCGACGAAGAAAATGTTTTCGGCCTTCCCCAATACCCCGATATCGCCGGAACTTACGGTGCCCCCTTCCCGGTCTACTCCACATACGAGGGGGAACTCTATCAAAATTTATCCCAGCGACATTTCGCTACCCCTCGTTTCATTAACATCGAGCATTTAGACGAGTGGGTGGCGAACGGGGACTATGACGGATTCGGCACGCGTCTACTAAGTTTCATCGACGCGATGAATGGCCGAATGTTCGCGTCTTTCCGAGCACCGGCTTATCAGGAGCTAGTGCTCGAGTTTTTCACCACGTATCAGGATACGGCTGACGGGGGTTTTGATGTGCGTTTTGGGGGAGTTAAGCGCCGTATCGATCAGGGGGTGATACAAATGGTGCTCGGGCTTGACTGCCAGCAGTCCTCGTATACGCAAGTGAGTGGATATAATGAGATTGCGTTTTGGGGGACTATCACGGGCGGACGTGGTACCCGGGATCGATACTCAGCGTCGGCGATCGTCGACTTGGCATTGCTTGGGGCTTACAAATTCTTCGCCCACGTCATAATGGGCAAGCATGAAAGCACCAACCTCACTCGGCACGAGATATACGTGCTTTGTTTCCTATGCAATGGACATCCGGTCCCAATTTTTCCGTTGATTCGAGGACAAATTGAAGGGATTCGGAGGACGAGAGGAGGAAGCGTCGCCCGAGTCGGCATGGGGCCGATGATCACCGTTCTTGCCCGCTACTTCGGGTTTGAGGCCGAAGCGGCCAACATGACGAGGGTCGATCTCTTGGAATTAACGTTCAAAACGCCGAGAGCCCCGATGAACCCGGCGAGCCAAAATCCGAGACGCCAACGCCACCGGCAGAATGAACGAGGCGAGGCCGGCGACGTCCCCAATGCCGGTTCGGGCACGCCTTTAGGAGAAGGCACGAGCCAAGCAACAGTCCCGCAGTACGGAGGTCCGAGCACCGGCTCGGGTCCCGAGATGGGTTGGAGCGATTTCCAACAGGCCGTGTTTTCTCGCTTCGACCAGCTCAATGTCCGTTTTGACCGGCTTGACGAGGGGCAGGCACGAAACGACCGAGCTCTCCGCAGCCTCCATCGCCGACTCTTTTTGGTCGAGACTCGGATGCGTAGAGACGACGATGACGACGACGATGACGGCGGCGAAGGTGAAAACGAAAACGACGACAAGGAGGAAGACGAGGCCGCGACCCTCTGTGCCCGACCTAGGAGACGTCGTTAAAATCTCCTAATTTATCCTTTGTTTTTGTGTGTTATTTTATTTTGTATTTCGATTATGTTCGTTTAATTCTCATCTCGTCTATTGTAAAAAAAAAATTCCTTTTAATTGCTTTTGTTTTTGTATAAAGTTTCTTTTTCATTATTTTGAATATATTTTCTAATTATCAAACAAAAAAGAAAAATATATTAAATAAATCCAAACAAATTGAAAAATTCAAAACTCAAAAATATTTTCATTTTTGTACATAGTTCATTTTTGTGCACGTTTTTCCGCCTTGCCTAACCATGTAGATATCTTGTTGCTTAACTCGGTTCCCGGCAACGACTTTTGCACAACCACGACGACACGAGCCCGAAAATAGGGGCATTTTCTTTACCCAACAACTTTTTACCGCTTTTTTAAGCTTAATTACGCAATGGGGACATTGCTCGGTTTTAAGTGTGGGGTGGTTAGAATCGTCCTAGGTTTTTAATTTCATCGTGTGCTTGCTTGTTTTAATTTGAGAAATGTGTGTGCTTTTGTTGCTTGGACCCTTGGCGAAGTGACGCGGTTTTTGATGATTTTTTAAGATGTTTAGATTTTCGATCAAATTTAGTGGATTTAGGTGGTTTAACTTGTTGGGATCCCCGTTCGGTTTTAGCTTCGTGCTATCCTTGTGCTCATTTGGAACTAGTGCCTCGACTAGCCCTCGTCATTAAACACTATCTATAGGTTTTTGTTGTAATTTGGAGTCATCAATTGCTCCACGTGCTCGATCGAGAAATTTGAAAGTTGCTAGTAGCAACGGATGATCGGAGTCGTTGATAATTTCGTATTTTCATATTTTTATTCAAGTACCTCTCCAAAAAAAAAAGAAAGAAAAAGAAAAAAAAATAAAAATAAAAAAAAATAATACGAAAAGAGAGGAATAATCAAGGATATGTTATAAATCCTTGAAATTATTGTGTAGCACGTTTTTCCATTTGTTTCTATTTTTAGTATACTTTTGTAAAGAGAGGTGTTGATGATCTTGGCTAGTCGGGAGTCGATTAACGGTTCGAGCATGGATAGACCTTAGCCGGGGCAAGGACGGGGAGACCGACTTGTTGGATTGTTTAAGTCCTTTTAGGTTTCGGGAGTCGATCTAAATTTTCTTAGCAAATCACATTGTAGTCCTTTTAGCCAAAGCTAACAAACAACGTAGCATACGAC
>BMAC01000141.1:330459-393007 GCA_014905375.1 Phtheirospermum japonicum
CAAATTCGGGTAATTCCGGGCAACTCTTGTGTTTCTACGAACAATCAACGAGGTACTTCGCTTGAAACTTTTCTTGGGACCTTATAATGTTTGTTGTTGGTTGTGTTGGGAAGTTTTTGGTGCAAGAGTTACTCAAAGATTTTTAGTTGGTTGAACACGCACGCCAAGTGTTCGACGAAATTCCCCAAAGAACGAAAAGTTTTGGAGATTGCCCGGATTTTTAGAGAAGGGGGTGGTCGAGTGTGATTTGTATTGATTAATTGTGTAATTTTATTTGATACTTGGCCTGTAATAATTATATGCCTAAACGTGATTAATTGCTATTTCTACGCTTAATTGTGTTTGTATGGCTTGCCTGTCGAAGTTGACTAAGTATGATTATTTGTTTTCGTCTTTGAGCGTGCATAAGTGCATAATTTTTCAAAATTTATTATTATATATTGTAAAATGGTACTTGGACGCAATCGATTTTGCAAAACCTTAAAAACAGCGTCAATTCAAAAATTTTCATGCAAAAAGCCAGTGAGTAGCCTGAGTGTTTATCATCATTGCATGTACGTGAACAAGTTTCAGTTTTGATATCTCTTTGAAACCGTTGTTTGTAGTCGACTTTGAAAATGAAGTTAAGGCGCATATAAAACCTTATTCCGGCCATATCCATATATTTTTAGCCACTATAAATTCCGAATGAGCCAATCATAGCCAAATATCCATGCCTATAGCCATGAGTGTTTCTGAGACGACCCTACAACCCATTAAAAGCGTGGGGTAGGAGTCCGTATTTTTATTGATTATTTAAGTCTTGGAAATTTTTATTAGGAATTTATTATTTTTGTAATTAAGGACCACCATCCGAAAAATAAAAAAAAGGAAAAAAATTAATACCCCATAAAAAAATAATAATAATAAAGGGGGAAATAAAAAAAAAATAAAAAGATAGGATGGTGGATATGTTGATTAATTGCCTACGCGCTTGTAAAGGCTTGAGTRTAATTGTTTATTTTATGAAGCCTAATGTTTAGAAGGCAAGAGTTGTGTAAGGAGCATGCTATAAGCTTCAATTGTACTTAAGTGGTTTGAGCTTTCAGTCGGTTTACGAGTTTTTGAGTTGAGGAATAGCCTATATTTTAAGGCTACGTTATGAGAGTTAAGTGAGGTTTTTATTTTTGAACGAGGTAAAGCAATTTGATTCTTGATTAGATTAGGTTGGGTGAGTTATTTAGCCACACGACTTGTATATTCCATACCCGTCCAAAGAGCCTTACATTACAAACCGAAAAGACCTTTTCTGATTCTTAGTTTGATAACACACTTAATTTGCGATTGAAAAGAGATTAGTTTTCTGTGCTTATTTATTGTGCATGTATTTGTATGATTTGAGTGTATACACGTCCCATGCAGAAAACACTTGAGTGCTTTTGAGCGTACTTATATATATTATTCTTCGTGAGGAAGCATGATTTTGTTTTGAAGCGACAATGTAAAAATGGTCAAGTGTTTAACGTTGCGTGACTTGTACCTATATTTTCAAAATTATCTATGTAGCAACGCATGATTCTTTGCTTGAACTAATTTTCATTCTAGTTATACTTCGAAATTATCGTTTGTTCGAGGACGAACAAACCAATAAAGCGTGGGGTAGTTGATTAGAGTAGATTTGTCCTTATTTTTATTAGCTTTTTAGTTCGTTTTTATATTTGTTTTTGGTATAAGTTGGATGATTTAAGCATAATTCCGTAATTTTATAATTCCAGCTTATTTTACCGCATTTTGATCTTAATTGATGCAATTAGGTGATGTTTCGTTGTTTTTCACCTTACAGCTAAGTAACCGGAAGAGTTTAGCACGTAAAAGACGAAGTTCGATGTTCGAGAATAGAAGAACAAGCTTTCCGGTGAAACGAGTAGCAAAAGATCGAGAAACGGAGACCGACGCTCAGTCGCGTCGACTGACGCGACCGTCGACGCACCGTCGACGCGAGCCATGTCAGCGAGTCATGACCGCGTCAGTCGACGCTCCGTCGACGCAACGTCGACGCTACTTGCTGAAGCGTCGATGTCGACGCACCAATGTCGACGCAACGTCGACGCTAACTTGCTGAAGCGTCGATGTCGACACACCCCGTCGACGCACCTGCCCAGCCGACGCGGACACCTGCTGACCACACCTGCCGAGCGCTGCCGACCAAGTCTGCCGAGTCCCGCCGAGCGCCAGCACGCGTCAGTCGACGCTACGTCGACGCACCGTCGACGCGACGGCCCAGAATTCGAAAATTAGGGTTTCTTGTGCGGCAAGACTTGTAATATTTATAAAAACCCGCCATGTTTTAGGTTTTGGGAAGGACACGAAGACACAACACTATCCTAGGGTATTTTAGCATTCAATAACAATAAACCCACGTCTTATAATAAGATTTGGAGACGCGGATCAAGGATCGAAGTTCTACGCGTCCGAAACACCGATTTCGCGCTCGAGAATCCATCTTCGCCCAAGATCAGCGTTCAAACTCCGGAATAGCTGGAGATTTTCATTGCTTTCCTTAGTTTCAATAAGTTTTCTAAACTCTTAGATAATTTTCTAGTTAATTGTTCAGATAAATTCTTAGTTAATTCTAGTTTTAATTAGTTCAATCATTCTTATGTTTGGATATTGGATATTGGTTAATTTAGTTTACTTATGCGATTTAGTTTATGCTTAGTTAATGGTTCTTGGATTCGTATGATTCAAGTGCTTAGCGATAGTTTCTTAAATTCATGCTTTTAGATATTATAATTAGTTCTAAATCTTCGTAGCGTTAATTGATAATTTAGTTATTCCTCTTAGTTGATAAATTAGAATAATTAGTTTAATCAGCTTTAGTTTACTGCTTAGTTCGTAATTGATAATCTAGTTTAAAGTAATTAGTTTAATTAGTTTTAGTTTAATTATCGTCTTAGTTTATAATGATCGAATTAATCTATTCAAACCCCCATATGTATATGTATGTTATTCGTAATTGAGAAAAATATTGAAAAGACCGAATAGTTGTTTCCTCGAGAGATACGACTCGAGTCAAACTCATCACCCTATAGTTACCTCGTACACTTGCGAGCAAACTAATGTACTTTTAAATTAAATTATTAAAAATGGGGTGCACAAAAGTTTGAGTCACTCTTTCCTCATGCTATTATGATGTGCTTGTTCTTGTTTTGCATTCGCTTGAGGACAAGCAAAGTTTAAGTTTGGGGGAGTGAGTTATTGTGGTTATATTAAGGAGTTTTTTACTAAAATTTTGATAAATTTTGACAATTTTTGTGATAAACACCGGGGGATCAAAAGAAAATGATTAAGAATACTTGCTTGAATTGCTTTGATGAGTTACGTTTCGGTTAAAGTCTTTAGTCGTCATTTGATTTAGAGGTCAAAGGTACGCATGTTAATGCTTTTTGTGATTCATATGTGGGGCATCAATTCTAGATTATTGCATTATTGATATGTACTTGTGGTTGCCGTACTTAATATGAGTTTGTGTGCGGCCTTGAAGTTGGCGGTTGCGTGATGATATCTCGTTAGTAGAAACAAAAGTCAAATAAATTCTGGTTGGGGTATACCGGCATGGTGAAAGTAGAAAATTGAAAAATAAAAAAGAATTGAGGTGCCGAAACAACTGCCTATCCGTATTTATCAAGTGCATTCGCTTACAAATTCCAATGAGTGAATTCCAACGAAGATGCTAGTAGCTCAACAATTCATGCATGTGCTCAAAAGGCGCATCACGCTATCAAATTCTCAAAACATGTCGGAGGTGAACTCAACAAATCAAACACCCAATCAAGACAATCCTCCTATCCAGCGCCTTATCATCATTATGAAGTCAAGGACGGTAGTGCGGAGCTGCGAGCCTCAATTGAAAAAAAAATAAATAAATGGGAGAGGATGAGATATTTGATCAATTCCAACGATGGATAGAGCCAAACCATTGAGTAGAGAGGGGGCACCATAGTGCATTGACGTGACGTGTATAAAAAGGGGTTGCCAAGCTACTGGGATCACCTAGGCCAATACATGAAACGTCTAAGATTTCTAAAAATATAGTGGTGTCTATAATCCGAATAAATTCACTTGGGTGATTTGTGTGAGTTACTTATATTATGTTTGTCATATTCTTTAATTCTTCATATTGCTTGAGGACAAGCAAGGTTTAAGTCTGGGGGATTTGACAAACGAGAAATTACACGCTAATTGACGGTTTAATTCCGGTGATTTTATGTGCTTAATATTATCATATATGCTTATTTCTCGTATAATTATTATTATGAGCAATCAAGCACCAATCATATATTTCTTCTTTATTTTGCAGTAATTGGTGCTATATTTATCGAAGGATGTCTCACAAGGAAATAGAGAAACGAGGATTGACGAATCGAGGAGAGAAAAATCAAGAATCAGGATGATGCGTCGATGCCGAGGATGGACCGCATAAGTCGACGCGATGTGCGGTGTGATGCCGAAGGCTGGCTCGCGTCAGTCGATGCTCCGTCGATGATATGTCGACGCTCATGTTCTGAAGCGTCGATGGGAAGGGCATCAGTCAACGCTACGTCGATGGGAAGCTTCTGAAGCGTCGATGAGAGGGTCCGTAAGTCGACGCAATGTCGACGCTCATGTTCTGAAGTGTCGACAGAGGGTGCGTCAGTCGACGCCCATGCAGGACAACGCAGGCAGGTAATTCGCATTGACGCCGAGGGCTGGTTCGCGTCAGTCGACGCTCCGTCGACACCGACTCGGCAGAATTATTTTAGGAAGAATCTTGGGCGGCAAGAAAGAGGAATTATATATAAACCCCGACCCTATTTCGTCCCAGAGGCATAATATAACATATCCTAGGGTTCTAAGGAGGTCTAGAGAGGTTCCAACTCGTTCCAAGTCATCCACAGGCAAGAGAACTTGAAGATTGACGTTCCAAGACGCAAGATTCAAGTTCAACACATCATCTCTCCTATTTTATCAAGGATTATGTTTGTTTATCTGAACTTTTTCTTTTATTTTCTTAACTCCATGAGTGAGTAAACTTATTATCTAGTTCTAGGGATGTTGAAACCCTCGTGAAACTATGTGTAATTGATTTATGCAATCTTGTTTTTCGTTCGTCGTATGTGATTGTTTGTGTTGTTCTATTTTCAATTTATGATTGCTTAATTCTTAATTTGGCTTGATCACCTAGATTAGAGATTGGTTATCTATTGCTAGAAATAGGATTTCTTCCCGTGTAATTGTCGTAATTACTATTTCTCTGAAGCAACTAATGATTGCAAATCGTTAGGGACAACACAACATAGGTTGAATGGACCGAGCTTATGCGTTTGTTGCCTAGATTAATCTATTTGCCTAATTATTAATGCTATTGTTGGGTTGAACCTAGAGAGCTTATTCTAGGTTATTCAATAATTAGATTTAATTAAAGAGCTTATTTTAATTGAGTACACAGTAAGGGTAAATTCGAGTTGCAGAACTTATTGCAACTTAGGGTTTTTATTCGCATGTGATGAATGAATTATGATATTGTGGTTGATTAAATGGGTGAATCGAGGGTGGAAACTGAACTAGAATTAGACCTTAATTATTATTGAAWTCTTGGATTAATTATTTTCTTGCTCGTTTATTTTATTAGTTAATTTAATTCATAATTCCTTACCCCAATTATTTATTTAAATAAAATACGAATCATCACAATCTAACCACACTTCTCGTGGGATCGACCCTTACTTATCGCTACTACTAGTTAGTGAAGAGAAG
Organism: Phtheirospermum japonicum; assembly: GCA_014905375.1. Lineage (NCBI taxonomy): Eukaryota > Viridiplantae > Streptophyta > Magnoliopsida > Lamiales > Orobanchaceae > Phtheirospermum > Phtheirospermum japonicum. The sequence continues at coordinate 336,235 of BMAC01000141.1, forward strand.
CTGAGGAAAATAAATATTTAATTTGACGCTTGACGACGGGCGGTCATATTACAAAGCATGTTTTGTTGTTCTTAACTCGAGCCTTGGTGAAGTGACGCATTCTTGGCGAAGTGACGCTTACTATTTGCGCATTTATATGGTTGAGTCGATTTTTGTGTTGTTTGTGTCTTTATTACATTGTTTTTACAACTCCACATACTTGGAAGTTTGAATAGTTTACTTGTCGAGTTTTTGCATGTTTTTGGCCTCTTGTGTAAGGAGTTAAAATTTTGTGCTTCGTCCAAAACCTGCCTATATATATATAATCAACAATTTCTCGTTAAAGGATTACAAATCTCTAAAAACTCTTTGGATTTTGCTCCCGAATTCGGTGCAAACTAGTGAGTAGCCTTGTGTGATTTATCGGCTTGCTTGCATTTTTATGAAAATTGCATTGAGGAGGTTTGAGTTTGCTCGTACATGATTGAATTTTAAAATGACCTCGAGGCACATATATCACCCTTATTCCGGCCATGTTCATATATTTAAGCTACTTTACAAATCCCAAATGAGCCCCCTTGAGCATACATCCCATTTCTTGTTAGCCGAGCTCGATTTTAGCTCTTATATCTCCGTAATTTATGAGGTGGGAGATTTTATTGTTAGTTGACGAGAGATGTGTGGGAAATCTATTGTGGGTTTCGGGTTTTGAGGAGCTTATACGACAAAAAAAGAAAAAAATAATACTCCAACACAAATCACAAAAAGTGATAAAGCGTGCGTTTATGTGTAAAGCCTAATTTAAAGGCTAAGTTTAGCGAAAAGAAGCAGATTCAAAAAACTTCTAAGTGTTGTGAAATAAAAGTCGGTAAAGAGTGAGAATACGAAAGGGTTTTGAATGAGAGTTTGGTGAATTGGGAAGGGTGAAGCATTTATAAGCTTCGGTTTTAGAAATTAAGATTTTGTGTGTTATTGATCACGTTTGATCGTGTGTTAGCCACTATATCCAAATATTCCACACCTTACCAAAGAGCCAACATTACAACCCACAATAAAGACCTCTTTTGATTCTTAGTTGGTCATGTACTATGAGCAATTTTGAGCGTCTAATTTGTGAAGTCTTGATGAGTGCATGCATTGTTCATTTGATTTGGATTGCATTTGAGAAAGAGTAATACGAGCAATACTTGACACTAGCGAGTTTATGTTGATAATCCCATCATATTAATACGGATAAGCACGAGAATTTTTCTTTTGCACTATGTTCATTGCGAGTACACTCTCGATTCTTTTCGTTGTTTGAGGATGAACAAACCGATAAGTGTGGGGTAGTTGTTTTTCATGTAATTGTTGTGTTTTTCCTGATGTATTTAATTAGGATTTTATGTTGATTTTAGTAGTTTTTGAGTCGAGTTTTATTAGGTTTTTCGTTTGTTTTCTCGTTTTATTATTTTTTTTCGTGTTTCCTGTTGATTTTATACTTAAAATGGTTAAATGAGTTCAATTAATTTGTGGATGGGTGTTATTTTTGTTAGGTTTTGACAAAAAGGCAAAAAGAAGGTGAAAATTAGCCCTTGGCTCGATTTGGCTCGAGCCAAGGTGAATCCCGCGCACAGCTGCTCGGCAGCTGCCGAGCGATGCCGGCCATGCCCGCCCAGTCCCGCGCGCACCTACCGAGACCCAGCGCCGAGCCTGCCGACGCCTGCACGCCACAAATGCCGAGAGCGCCGAGCGCTGCCGATCGACTGCCTATAGATGTCGATCGACTGCCAAGAAGCTGTCGATCGACTGCCGAGAGTTGAATCGACTGCTCAAGAGAGAGTTACGCCCACGCTCGTCCTGCCGAGAGCTGTTGATCGACTGTCGAGCCAGTCGATCGACTGCGCGCCATGCCCACCGAGTCCCACGCATCTGCGCGTGCCTGCCTCCACGCTGCCGAGAACGCTCGGCCATGCCCGCACGTGAACGCCGAGGTCTGCCGACAGCGACCAAGCCAGCTCGCCCAGCTCCGAACCATTTCGCCCAACACCCGAGCCCAACCGAGCCAATTCCACCCAAATGGTCTTATATGACCATTTTGGGTCAAATTTGGTCAAATATAGGAAGTCCAAGCTTATAAGTGATAATTGACCGATTTACCCGTAATTAACTTGTATAAATAGAACCTCACTCTAATTTTGTAAAGACACCTCCTCCCAACCCAAGCTTGGGTTTGGGATAACTTTCTCTCTCTAGATTTAATTTCAAGCTTTGCCTTGGGTTTGTAAGATCAAGAAGGATTCAAGTACTCCCTTGAATTTTTAATTCCTTCCAATCTCAATCAAGCTTTTGGATTCTCTCTTTAATTCTAGTAAGCTTTCTTTTAATTTCATATTTTGTTCTTCATTTGTTTTATGCCTTTGACTTAGGTAGTATAATTTGTGCTTGATCTTGTGAACCATCCATGGAATCTAGTTGAGTGAAACAACTAGATCATAGATTGAGGCCTAGATCGTTTAATTTCTCGTAATTTCATATGTTTCATGCATTTTTCTTCATTTCATGCTTTTTGTCTTAGCACCTTGAATTCATGATGTAACTTATGAATTGGCTATGAAATCTAGATGAGTGACACATCTAGATCATAGATCGGCTCTTGGATCGTCTTGATTTCAAGTTTTTTCTATGCTTTATTTTGATTTTTATTTTCATGCATAGTTTTAGGTTTAATCTTAGATCTACTCTTTGTTGCTTGTTATTTTTCAAAATGTTTTAAACTTTCCCGTCCATTTTCATTGCTTTATCCATTCATGCTTTCAATTCTTGGTAATTTTCATTATTTAGATTGTATGCATAGTTGTACCTTGTGCATTCATGCTTGTACTTGGTGAAACTTTGTATTTTCTTGCTTATTTTCATTAATTGCTTGCATTTACATATTAAGGCATCCGACGAGGCATCATACCCACTTGCAATTTCAATTCCTATGGTAGTTTAGTTAGTTTAATTTCTTTATTTTCATTTTTATTTTATTTTCCAAGCTTGAAACACATTGATTCCTTCAATTTAATCGAATTCCGATAATACCAAGTCATGAACCCGTTGATTCATTTCAACACCACGAAAACTCTTCTAACAACAAACCCTAGGTTTTTCTTCAATTTCTCTTGATACTTTTCCATAATTCTTAGTTTTAAATTTCCAGTTTTTAGATTAAATATAATAGTTCTTTGTTAGTTTTTAGACGTAGATTAATCTTAGTTTGTGAATTTCTCGATTGGACGATGTTACTTTCCTCGTTAATTAGTAAGTTTTCGAATTCCTTTTGCTTTATTCTTTTAATTAATCTTATTAGAATAATTGATCTTCATGCCTTTTCATGATGAATTGTGTTCTTGATTGTTTTGGGTTTGTGTTATTGAATATGTTGATGATTGTTGGCTAGATTTTACGGGTCTAGAGCCTATAATCATTTAGAACCATCATTTCGGTTTGTTGGGTACTAAATCTACAAGTTTGGATTGACAACCCTATCTTGTAATTACGGTATTCGATGAAATGCCCAAGTGGTTGTGGACATGATTCTAGAGCCCTAGACCCTTGTTTTCTAAAATCTTTTCAAAACTTTTGATTTAATTGATCATCATTTGAGTCTACGTCTTGATTCCAAGTGTTTAGATTAACTTTTTCTTTTTTTTATTCGTGAAAACTAACACCAAAAGAGCCTCGATTAGTTTTCCTCGATAGATTCGACTCACTTCAACTTGCCAACCTACAAGCGAACTCATACTCTTGAGAGCGAGCTCAAGCTATGACAAAGTTATATTTAAAATTAGGTGCGAAAAGTTCGAATCAAGATTTTGCATCCACCTGAACAGAAATTGATCTTTTCGCATCCACATCAAATAATTGGGATTAGGGCTTGATGACATACCAATCATGAGAAATTTTGGTGGAGCTAGTTCAGTGCCGAGTAGAATACCTTTGAAACCATAGGCTCTTACTGTTGAAAGCACCTTAATTTTCCAGTAATTGTAGTTTCCCCGATCTAGACGGAGATTGAGCGGTGCGAGATGAGGAATAACAGAGGAGAAAGCAGATGCATTTTCTGACGGACGAGAAAAATACGGCAAGATTCACGCCACTTTTGAGCTGTGACAAACGGAGAAGAAGAAAAAAATGACCGGAAAAAAAAACTAGCCGCCGTTGATGACTCTATCTCTTGATACCATGTTGAATGTAAGCTAAACAACATAGAAGAGAGAATTTTACATTGATTGATTAGAAATTGAATGTACAATGGGGCTTCAATTTTAGCTTTATACAAAAAGGCTTTGCTTGAGCACTAAGCTGATAACCACCTAACAAACCTACTAACCAACATTAACAACCTCTAACATTATTGACTTGGACTTGGACTTAATAGCAAATGATAGAATTCATATTTTGACCACTGTGTTCTTAATATAATTCAATAGGGACAGTAAATCTAGAACTTCTTATGTGTTTTCATTATGTGGTGTTTGTATGAGTTGCAAGTTTCAATTACAACACATTGCTACTCTTGTAACCAGTCAATCTGATTATGTTGTTATAAATGAAGCTTTAAAAATAATTAATTTGGTTGAAAGATATTATTTTTGAAATTGTTTTTTTGAAAGGCGAAGTTGTACTATTTATGGATAGTTAATCCAATATTCAGTTGTGAAAGAATCATGCTTTTCATGATAAAATATATTAGTTTTCAAATTATTTTTCTGAAAGGTGAAGTTGATAGTTAATTCAATATTCAGTTGTGCAAGAATCATGTTTTTCATGATAGGACAAAACATACTGATGTTAGCTTTCAGTACATTCGATGTGGCTGCAAAAGGTATTGTCTATCTTGAGAAGAATCCATTACAATTGAATCATACTGTCAAGGGGACTGAGTGATTAAATGCTAAAAGGTTTAGGTTGTGATTGATGTATTATGTATTATGTGACATAACTTATTTGGCGTTTCCTCTACACATGTTTATGTACTCACTTTACGTTTGAGTGTAAGTACCCACGACGATGATGATGACTTTTATTCGAATGCCGAGTTTTATGAACCAACATTTGAACTAAGATAGAGAATGTTAGTGCTTGGCCAATTTCTGAAAACTGAGTCTTCGAACTAATGTAGCTACATGTTTAATGGTTCATGCATTCTACCGTGGTCGGATCGTTATCAAACCGGATATAAAAGCATATAAATTTTTTAACCTTATTACATATAAAATATATTTACTATTAAGAAGCATGATTATACTAAAAAAAACGCATAGTTTTACAATAAGAATACAATAATACTTTGATGTCAAATACAAGAAAAGTATTATAGTCATGATTTGCTATGTATAATCTTACAAGGAGTTGAAGTTTATATATTTACTCATGATTATTAAAAAATCAATTTTACGGTATAGACGCTTATGAACTCCTTCATGGGGCCTCAACGATCCAAGTGGCGATATCCAAAGCGTGACGGATATCCCTCATGAAATTTGCGATGAGGGTTCCGAACCTCCTCTATCCCACGTTGAGATTTTAGAAAAAGGTGGGCTTCTTAGAAGGAAGAGGAAAGCATAATGCTTCAATCAAGGGTTACTTCTATCTCCGGACTCTCGAGAGGGTATTGGTGGGTAGTCAATAGCCGACAACAAAAGTAATGGAATTTGAGTGTTTAAGTTTGTCCCACATCAATTCTTATTAATATATTAGTTGGAATAAGTGCATCATAAAAATCATCCCAAAATGAGGTAAATCATTGGGATAGGATCAAGTCTAATATATGTAGATCGACAGACCAGTAGAACCACCACCAGCTCATTGGTCAACCGATTTATAATTGGTTTGTGCCCAATTTTTTAATCAGTGGTTTTAACAGGTGGACTGGACATGTATGAAGGTACACTAGTGGAAAAAAGTTGATTGGTGGCGCTTCATAAGTGGCGGTTCAAATAGCAACCGCTGCAAAAAGTGAAAAGGCATCGCTTATTAACCAAGAACCGCTACTTATGAAAATAAAAAAATTAAAAATTTCATCCGGATGGTGTTCGTTGAATACCAACCGCTACCAATAATACTATAAGAGGCGGTTTCATTTCAAAACGTCACTAAAAAAATAACCGGGCAGCGGTTCTATAATATAACCGCCACCAATAGTAAATATCGGGCAGCGCTTATTTTCATAAGCACTGCCAATAATAAACATCGAGCATCGCTTATTTTCATAAGCGCTACCAATAATAGACATCGGGTTTTTGGCAGCGGTCATCCATAGAAACGCTACCCGACAGCCCTTTTAGCCGCACTTCGAAGAACAACCGTCGCCTAAACTTTTCCCCAAGTTGACTTAGCCGTGAAGCCCCTGAAATATTCTTAAACCTTTGAAATTATTTTCATTTTCACTTCTCCCTTTCATTTGGATTAACCCTTGAAATCGAAGCTGAATTTTCTACCTGCAATCAGCTCTTGAATATGGAATTTTAGATTTCAGCGTATTGCAGATTGTATCTCGAGGTTTAGCTGTCTGTAAGTTCTTTTTCATTTCACTTCAATTTTATGTTTTTTCTTTATGTTCCAGATTTTGGGCGTATTTGGATCGATTATTTTAGTTATTGCATGTTTAAGTTGAAAATGGTGGTCATATATGTTGTTGGATTAAGTGTGTATACTTTCTGTATTTCATGAATCTTGTACTTTCTGTATTTGTCATCACTATCATACCAGTTACTCAGAAGGTTTTAGTGTCATTCAAACTGGTTGTCACCTCCCACAGTGCAACACCTAGGTAAAAACAGAGAGTGGAGAAGAAGAAGAAGATAAATTCCATATTCCCATTTCTAAAGAGACATTTGAGCTTAAAGTCTAAATTTTCTCATGATTTTTCGAAGATGTAATTAAAAACATTACCAAACCATCTGGACTGAGAGCAAGAGAGCAATATCTGAAAAGGGTTGTTGCCAAAGCTGCTAAAAACACCAAAACTGAAACTCCAATTTTCATTCTCTAGGGTTTGTTTCACTGCTTCTTGCAGCTTCCAGGAATGAATTTCTTCTCCTTCTCCTTCTTCTTTTCTTTTCATTTCTTTTTTTTTTATTCTTAACTATTTTCTTAGTGAAAAGACATTGAATGGAAAGAGTAAAGTTGAAACTTGGTAACAATAGTGGGGTTCAGATAGTGGGTACTGCTATAATTACAACCGTGCTTACTCCAAAAATCCTTAATTATTACTCTCAAGGTTTAGTAAAGTACCAATTACCAAAACCAGCTCAAGCTGCATTAATTTCTTAGTTGGTCTTCTACGACTTCGTTTTATGTTTGTTTTATTATAGCATTCTATGTCAGACTTAGATAAAATTCTTTTGGGTCAAAATTGAGGCAAACTCAGTATTTAGTTATTGCACTGGTTTTATTCCTAAATGTTTAGTGGCATCTTGCTAGAAGTTGTTTCTAGTGCTATGTCTGAAGTCCTTTGGGTTTATTTTGCAGCTCAAAGCTCGTTATCTTGACTAGAGCTGGTATAAGCACATAGAGTGGAATTCCCGATTATAGAAGGTGACTTTTCAACTTTCTATATAATTTATCCCCCTTTTGATGTCTTATAGTAGTAATAAGATATCATTAATATTCATCTATGTTCCTCTAGCTCCATGATTTCTGAAATTCTTGAAACTTTAAATGTGGGCATGAGATTTGTCAGAATAGTGCCAGGAGCGTAAAACCTGTATGAGGGTTCTTGCCGCGTGGGAATGCTCTGTTGTTCTAACAGTACATTCAATGTAGTGTTTTTTTGTGTTTTTTTTTAAATCCAATATATATGTATGTGATCGTAGATCGTATTTGATTTTTTTATTTTAAATGTGAAAGATTCAGTTTATTGATTTATTTTCTTTTCTGTGTTTAATTGGTATTTCTTCTGAAACATCTCAAGTATCTGCTTGTTGATTTTATATATACTCTTTAACGTACATGTATGAACTTGATTAAGTTTTAAGATCGAGTATCTGTTCGTGCTCATATTGTTTTTATGCTCTGTATGTGTGTTTGTATAGTATCAGGATTCTCATAAAATGTGAAGGATTTAATTTATTTTTCTATGTTTATTGGTATTTCTTTGAAATTTCAGTTTATGTTTTATGATCCGAAATCTGTCAGTGTATGGATAGCATGGATAGCATTAGTATTCTGTTAAAATGTGCAGGATGTTGTTTTCCATGTTTATTTGCATCCTTTTGAATTTCAGTGTTTTTGTTTTATGATCTGAAATCTGTCTGTATTAGTATTTTGATCAAATGTGCAGGATTCAATTTTCTTTTTCTAAGTTTTATTATAGTATGCTGGACTTTTTGGTACTTGTACAATTAGCTATATATCATTTTTCATCAAACGAAAAGTATGCTTTTGTACCTATTAAATTCTTAATTGAATAGAGGATTTCAAGAAATACAAATGTAATATTCCTCTGCCTTTTCCTGTCTGTGCCAGTTTCATCCTTATATTGTAAGAGGTTTTGAGGATTTTACTTACGGATTATTACCAAACCTCCCTGATGTTTAAGTTAATTACAAATCAAACCCAGATATTTTTGACAATTACAAAAAACAAAAAAAAACCCCTTAAACCTCTCTCCTAATATTTTAGGAGGTTTTGAGAAAAAATTCTGGAATGTTTTATACTAATCAGGGCTAGAATATTAATGATTGTAATATTATAAAATTTTTGCATTATTCCTGATTTTTTATTAATGAATTTAATATTATTTCACTTATGTCCTCTTCAGGCTGGACGGAGAAGCCTTTAATTTCGCCCCCATTGATTCATCTTGAAACCTGCGGTTCCAGGTTGATTGTAAGTTCTTGGAGTTTTTATTTCTTTTCTTGTTTCTGTTGCTCGAAGTTATTTGATTATGCGGTGATTTTACGAGATGGTGATTTGTGATTTTTATCTTGCCTTCTTGTCGACTATGTATTTAGTGCTTGTGTCATGGTGTGAATTCCATCACTTGCACTTACCTTGTGGTTTTTCTTTCAAACCTTCTATTTTTCTTTTTAAACACTTAAGTGGTTTTTGTAATCATCCCTAAGTACAGACTAAGACTTTTTGGTGCACTTTTTATCAAGTTCAAGGGGCAGAAATACATTCTAAGACATCACACACAATATGATCCTATTACATGGTCTGTGAAAAGTTTTGATTTATAAAGAGACTTTTTAATATCAACCAATAATCCTTCCTTTCTATACAAACTGGAATCTTTTTTCGACTCAAACGACCAAATAATCAGATGAAGACTAAAGGTTTATTTTCCCGAATGGTCTTGCTGTTCGTAGAGCTATAATGAAGCACATAACACAATGGCCATAGTTGCAGTAACAAACCTTCCAGATATTCAAATGTTTGATATGAATATCGGATTAAGTTGTCTTGTGAAAAGATGAAGCACATGGTTGTCCTTATCGACAAAATTTTATCAGAAAAAATATAATTTTTATCTTGCTTGCGTCAAATTTTGTGTTTAAAAATATTTTTGTATCATCGGTTGATGATGTGTTTCATAGATGGGTTCTATAGGTGGAATGTCGTCCAAATTTAAGGGGACGTTGCTCAAATCATCGGACTAAGTGTACAAATATTGTAATAGGTCGCATTTTGGTAAAAGAGGATACTGTAGCTAGGCACCATTAGAATCACACGTCTAGGTGTTTCAAAAATAGATAAATATTCCCTTAATGCTTACTTTTAGTTTCTGCAAGTTCTCCTTTTCCAGTTTTTGATTATTTATTTAATTAAATATTTTTTTTCTTTGCTTGTAGAATTTAAGCAAGCATATGATGCTCTTGATGGTACTCATAACCCCAATATAGTTGTACAGCTCTCAGATTCTGCTCATATTCTGTTTGTTGAAAGTCCAAACACAACTTGGTGCTTTTTTTCAGCTTAATATCAGTTTCCCAAATTAAGGATATCACAAAAGGGTCCTTCAGTTTTTGCTTTTCATAGATTCTTGTGGGGTTTATTAGTTCTGAGTCAAAGCCTGAAATCTAGCATTTGGAATTCTTTGATTTAATAATTGGGAGTTATAGTCTTCTTTTCTTAGTTAAGGGTTATTAATCATTCTGGTGATGAATGTATGATGTGATAATTTTATTATTATTATTATTATTATTATTATTATTATTATTATTATTATTATTATTATTATTATTATTATTATTATTATTTCTACTAGCATAAAGAGAGATAAAAAAAGGGAATCTCCTTTCTTTTCACCCAATTTGATGAGCGGTTAATTAGCCAATTGTCCAACATTTCCCCATAGTCTGCTTTAATTTCTGAAAAGATTCTCACTTTCTTGTCTCAATGTAATTACTTTTTTCCTTAAATTGATCCTAGGGTTCTTGATAACTAAGAAAAGCACCAGAGGTCAAGTAAATAGTGCATTTATGACCCTTAATGACTAATGTCATGTTTATTCGAGTGGAGTTGTAACCAAACACATATAAAAAAAACTACACAAATGTTTTTGTTAATAGTTATAAACATTGTTTGCAAAATCGGACTCAACGGTTCTACTGGTTCAGACCAGTAGCCTTGCAAAGAAATGTATCATCCCGATGAGCTCTAGTTAGCTAGTTTTAACTAATTAATTAACTATTTATTTAATTAATTCCAAGAATGGTTCGTATGCAGTTCGAAAACCCAAGGCATAGGCATAAGAAGGGTTATGGTCGCTTGATGAAGATCAGAAGCTGAGAAATTATATACTGCTCTACCACACTAACCTTTCTGGCTATTATTGAAAAGGAAAATGTGATCAAATTAGTTGACTAATTTGATAACATATCTAATAAGTTGACTAATTTCTGTGATCAGATTAGTTGACTAATCTGATACTTCCCAGCTCCACTTCTTATTTCTCCTTCTCCCTTTCTTACTTGTAAACCTACATCAATCCTCTAATACACAAAATCTTGTTTAGGGATGGATCGAAGTTGGATGTACAGGCTTCGGAACACTACCACATATTTGGCAGGAGTGCATGAATTCATTGAAAAAGCCGTTGCGTATCAAAAACAACGTGGAGATGATAGAATTTTGTGCCCTTGTTCAGTTTGCCGCAACATGAGTAAGGAAACCAATGTGCTGAAAATTTATGCACATTTGTTCGAACGAGGATTCAGAGATAATTATTATGTTTAGACACTTCATGGAGAGGTTTCTGTAGAAGGCGATGCTGCTGCTTCTCAACAAGCTTATCTTGTAAATTTAAAGAGGAAGGCCGATGGAATTGCGAACACTAGTAATGTTGGTGCTCATAACGAAGATGCTTCAAACCATGCGACTTATAGTGAAAGCGACAAACTTGAAGATGATCGAACCAATGATTTGGTGACCGACATTCAAGACAATTTTGATTATCAACCGAAAGCATATGAAAGTTTGATGGATGCAGCGAAGCTTCCCTTGTGTCTAAATTCATCATTCTCCAAGTTATCTGCCGTATTGAAATTATTTCACATGAAGGTGAAGAATGGATGGAGTAATGAAAGTTTCACAGAATTATTGGAAGTTCTTGAGGAAATGTTTCATGGGAACACACTTCCTTCAACGTACTATGAAGCTAGAAAACTGTTGTGCCCTATGGGAACAAAAATTCAGAAAATTCATGCATGCTCGAATGATTGTATCTTGTATCGTAAGGCGTATGAGGATTTGGATGAATGTCCAAGGTGCCATCTTTCATGGTACAAGAAAAATTTGAATTCATCTGGTGTCACTGAAAGTGGAAAGAATCGAATACCAGCGAAGGTTCTGTGGTATCTTCCGATAATACCTAGGTTCAGGAGGTTATTTTCAAATGCAAAAGATTCTAAACTTTTGGTATGGCACGCCGAAGATCAAAAAAAAGATGGATTTTTGAGACATGTGGCCGATGCTCCACAGTGGAAGCAAATCGATTTGAAATACCCAAAATTTGGGAAGGAGCAGAGAAACTTGAGACTTGGCTTATGCACAGATGGTATGAATCCACACGGCACTCTAAGTAGTCAACACAGCACTTGGCCCGTTTTATTGATAATTTATAACTTGCCACCGTGGTTGTCGATGAAACGAAAGTACATTATGCTTTCTCTTCTAATTTCTGGTCCAAAGCAGCCGGGCAACGATATCGATGATTATCTTGCTCCACTTATCGATGATTTGAAATTGCTTTTTAGCGAAGGTGTATCCACTTATGATGTGAACACAAAAACAAACTTCCAGTTGCGTGCTATGTTGTATTGCACTATTAAGTATTTCCCCGCTTATAGAAACCTATCTGGTTATCCAACGAAAGGTTCCAAATCTTGCCCGATATGTGAAGAGGATACAGTTGATCTTCGCTTGCCAAACTGCAAGAAAAATGTCTTCCCGGATTTTAGAAGGTTTCTTCCCATTACCCACCATTATCGTAGATTAAAAAAACCTTTCAATGGTCGTACTGAGCTCAGGGTTCCACGTTTACCATTAAGTGGTTTGCAGGTGTACGAGAAAGTAAAAGACTTGAATACGGTTTTTGGAAAACCGCACAAACCGACCTAAAATGGATTGTGGAAAGAAAAATCTATATTTTGGGAAATCCCTTATTGGAAGGATTTAACTGTTAGACATTGTATAGATGTGATGCATATAGAGAAAAATGTTTGTGACACTATTATTGGAACACTTCTAAACATTCCTGGAAAGTCCAAAGATGGTCTCAACATTCGAAAAGACATGTCCGAGCATTTAAAGATGCAAATGGAGTTGGCACCACAAAAATGGGATAAGGGATTTTATCTACCTCCTGCATGCTTTACTTTGACGAAATCCGAGAAGAAAATTTTTGTGATTGTTTGTATAGAATAAAGGTCCCTTTAGGCTATTGTTCAAATATCAAGAATTTTATGTCGTTGAAAGATTCGAAATTAGTTGGTATGAAATCTCATGATTGCCATATTTTGATGCAACATCTTCTTCCGGTTGCTATCCGAGGGATTCTTCCTAAACATGTGAGGTATGCAATAATGAGACTGTGCTTTTTTTTTTTTAATTCTATATGCAGCAAAGTGATTCATCTGGAGAAACTTGATGAGTTGCAACGTCAAGTTGTTGTTACGCTTTGTCAATTGGAGATGTATTTTCCACCATTATTTTTTGATATTATGGTGCATCTTGTTGTGCACTTGGTAGGGGAAATCAAAGTATGTGGTCCGGTTTTTTTACGATACATGTGGCCATTTGAAAGACATTTGGGAAGTTTGAAGTCTAAAGTGAAAAATCGTGGGCGCCCTGAAGGAAGCATTATTAGAGGAGTAATCGATGAAGAAGTGTTGGACTTTTGCACTTCTTACTTGAATAATGTTGATCATTTAGGACTTCCCAAATCTAAACACGACGGAAGATTGCAAGGTGTTGGTACAATTGGAAGAAAGAAGATGAAAATTGTAGAAGATCATTTACAAAGCAAAGCCCATCTTCTTGTGCTGCAACATTTACAAATTGTCTATCCGTATATACAACAACATCAAAATCTTTTGAAATCTCATAATCCCACGAGAGGAGAAGTATGGTTGGCACGTGAACATAATAAAATATTTGCAACGTGGTTTAAGGATTTGATTTTCTCACAAAGTTCTGACTTGTTCAACGATGTGGGATCTGACTTGAAATGGTTAGCTTATGGGCCGAAAACACCAATTCATTCATATGAAGGATATGACATCAATGGTTATACATTTTACACTTCTCGTCATGACGAAAAATCTGTAATGCAAAATAGTGGAGTAACATTAGTTGCATCATCGATAGATTATTCTAGCACATCAGATAATAACCCTATTCTTACACAGATGTCATATTACGGTCCGATTGAGGAAATATGGGAGCTAGACTATATAAAATTCAAGTTTGCTCTTTTCCGTTATAAATGGATTGATAATCGTCGAGGTGTTAAGCATGATGAGATGGGCTTCACTTTAGTGGATTTCAGCCATTGTGGTTACACAAATGATCCGTGTATACTTGCATCGCAAGCGGAACAAGTGTTTTATGTGGAGGATCCTTCCGACCACAAATGGTCAGTTGTTTTACAAGCAAGTCGAAAGATAGTTGGGATTGAAGGGCAGGTTGAAATGGATGAAAATGAGATACCCTCGTTTTCTATAGGTGTACCTCATGTAGATGTGCAAGGTGATCGTAATGAAGATGATCTCCCATTTGTGTCGGCACATGACGAGGGATTGTTCATATCTTAGTTGTAAGTTTCTCATTTTCAGTAATATCAATAATTAATTATAATAATATGAATACAATAATATCAATATGTGTTTATTTATTTTTATTTGACTCGACTATCCTTGTTAATGTTATTATTATTTTTTGTTAAAGTACTTGTCAATAACACATTTGGTCTTGTATTTATGTTCGTATGTTAATTGTTTCAGGTATATGGATTCGCGCGGCGAGGGAGAAGAGCATCACTCGATTGATAGATCACCAATTCGGAAAAGAAAAAAGGGGAGGGGTCCTGCCAAGGGATCTAGTTCCAAGGTAGGACAACCAAGGATTATAGATCCATGGGGTTATAATGATCAGCCGCTTGGTGATGACGCGACATCATTCACGACCGATCTCGACATGTGTGTACGTTTCAGGGTTAATATCAACATGACGTGGGAGGATGTATCCGATGATATGAAGGATCAAATGTGGGATGAGATTCGGGTAAGTAAATGTGGACTGAACTTTTCTTAATTTTTAGAAATTAATTTTTATTATATAAAGGGATTTACTAGCAAATAAATAGTTTCATCTTATTCTTAACTGACTAATAATTTTCATAATTCAGTTTTTCTCATTTGCATAATTCAGTTCCTTAATATCTTTTTATTTATTTTTGGTAAGAACTTTTACAAGAATTATAATTCAATAATGCAAGCGGAAAATTAAATCCAACATTGGAAATAAGGGACTTTAAGGTGTCCAACAAACCCTAGGTTGTATGTGCATGCTTGAATTCAAGTTTCTGTTACTCAACTGTAAAAAACAAGTGTTTGTTATTAAAAAGAATAATTCTGGACCACAAATCTGTTACTCAGCAGTGATATTACAATCATTAATATATGTTGCACTGGACCACAAATCTGGTTGAGAAATAAACAAATATTTTTAAACTTAGAAATAACACCATATGTCACTTTAACAAATAATAAAAATATTGGATAACACCATGACTCATCAAAAGCTCTAAACTTGACAGCAACAGAAAAGAACCCTCACTGGTGTACGTGGACCAACAGTCTCAAAATACTTGAGACATACTCCTAAGTCCTAAGTTGTAATGTTTTCTTAAAACACACGAGCTATAAAGAATCCCCATTAAACAAAATACTCACAAACTAAGAGGAAAAGAAAGAAAAAACTAGAATTGTGTAGACAAACAATTTAGCTTAAAAAATACGTGAAGGCAAAAATATAACAATAACAATAATAAAATTAAAATTCTGGAAAAAGCTCGAAAAGAGAAAAACTTGCCTATAGGTAGACTGGCTTCTTCTACTAGAAGGGGAAAAAGGTATGAAAGAGATATTTTACCAAGAACACAAAAATTGTGGTGTGGTCAGCATGATTGGTTTGTAAGGGATTGTAGAATAAATCTCTTTTTATTTTTATTAAATAAACTTCACCCTTGTCTAAGCAAAAATAACATCACTTTCTCTCTCTATACCTTACTGGTGACTAATATATTTTATATCTTGGACTAAAGCAACACACTTGAATATTATAGCTTGTAGTGATGTTTTGATGATATTAAATAATTATTGTTGACTTGATGATTTATAATGTATTGCTTTATTTGAAGCATGATTATATAATCGATGATTCCAAGAAGGGGATGGTGATTAGAAAGATGGCTAAAATGCATAGAGGTTTTAGGAGTAAGTTTCGAAACAAATATATATTTTGGACTATAGCATTGGGGAAAGACAAGAGGCCGCCATATGAAGTTTATAAGGAAAATTACACAAGATGATTGGTCGACGTTTGTTCAAAATAGCAATACTACTGAGTTTTTGGTAAGTAACTTTATTTAGCATTATTGTAATATTAGGTTGTGTTTTTTTGTTGTAATCGACTTTTCTAAAAAAAATTTCAGGCATTAAGAACTAAAAATTCGGAGAGAGCATCAATGAACAAGTATCCCCATTACATGGGATGCAAGGGATATAGCAATAGCATACCCGAATGGGAGAAAACAGGTTTAATTCAACATTTCTTATCTAGCACCGAGAACGGATCTGTTCAATCTTGTGCGACTCAATCATCTGAGGGGAATAGTGCGCAATATCCACGACATGTTTACTGGTTTTGCGCGAGGACTGCGTTGAGTAGCAGAAATGAACTACAATTTCCGAATACAGAGATTCTGGAAGCAAAAAAGGAATTGGTAAGTAATATTGCTACAATTTCCGAATACAGAGATTTTGGAAGCAAAAAAGAAATTGGTAAGTAATATTTAAATAAATTCATATAGTAATATTTTGGAATTTCTCACCTAACTACTCACTAGAAATAGGCACTTTCTCACATAGTTATTTTGTTTAAAAGCTCTCCAACTTGACTATCTGAGGGACTTTCCCATCCCTTTAAGGTGAAACAAGTAGCCACTTATACTTCAAGTATTAAAAAATATAGGGAAAAGATTGTAACCATCCTGTACTATACGCGTTTTTTGGGTTTGCATCCTAACGTTTTTTGTTTTTTTTTTTGTAATTTAATGCATCCTGTACTTCACAAAATTCTGAAAGTGCATCCTCCGACCAGCCAACTCGCCGAAACTCACCTAGTCTCGCGAGTGTGCATATTTTCAAACCTGTATATTTTAGGTGAGTTTCGGCGAATTTATTATTTATTTAAAACTAGTTCCGGCATATTTTATTAAATATTTTATTAAATATGCAAACCCACCGAATTTATTATTTAATAAATAATAAATTTTATTTATTTAATAAACTAGTTCCGGTAAACGTTAGGATAAAAAATGGTTTGCATATTTATTTAATAAATTTTAGTTTTTATTTAATAAAACTAGTTTTTTCCAAATTTTGTATAGTACAGGATGCACTTTCAAAATTTTGTATAGTACAGGATGCATTAAATTGCAAAAAAAATGTTAGGATGCAAACCCAAAAAACGCGTATTGTACAGGATGCATATAATTTTTTGCCCAAAATATATAACCTATTTATTTATGAAACATGAGAATCTAAGAAAAATATAATGTAATAATATTTTAGGATATATGAATTTAAACCTATTCATATGAACTTTTCTGCTATTAATTTGAAAATTAGTCAAGTTGAATACATACTATTTATAATTTTGCAAGACATTATGTATCATGGATATTTATAACTATAATAGATAACCGAATTTATTATTATTATTTTTATTCTAATGAACTATTAATAATTATATATGTGTTTTCTTTTTAGAAATAATATATGTGTTTTTCTTTTTTTCTATATATACAATTATTTGATATTTTTTTATTTGTTCTTTGACTAGGATAAAGTCAATGATGATGTTTGTCAGGGGAAGTTGGTTACTGAAGGGACCAATGATGTATTAACTGCTATTGTTGGTAAGGCGGACCACCCTGGGTGTGCTAGAGGTTTCGGTGAAGAACATGGAATCAGCCACTTTTTTGGGAAGAAGAGAAGACAAGCAAGTCGAGGAACGGTCTTAAGTGAAGAGCAATTGAATAAACTCAAATGTGATCTTGAAAGGAAATATGAGTCAAAAGTTGAATCATTGAAGGATGAAATGACTAGACAGTTGAATGAAGGTTTAGCCCGAGCTGGAATTCATGGCCCCAGTAAGGTTGCCGATGCACATCACCGGTCATTTCTCATGGATATCGAGAGAGTGGATATTCCAACATTAGTGAATCAACTTTCAATTTTGTTGTAAGTCTAACATATAAGTTACCATGTAATCTTCTACTTTCATAAAATTGACGTTTTCGACTTTGTTTATAGGATGGTGCTAAATGTCGTCTTGGTTTGATGATAATACGGTGGTTATCATCGCCCTTGCCGAAGTGTACAATGCCGGCCCTGGTCAAATGCTACATAGTATTCTAATGCTTGGTAATCATGTGAAGGTGAATATCACAATGGTTGTGGATGGTTTTGAAAAGCGACAATTGCCGGTCAGTGTTGATAGTGGCGATTTGTTTGTATTGTCACAAGCAGTGGGTACGTTTGTCCAATGGCCCATAGAACTAGTATTTCCTGAAGGCGAGGTAATTTATTATTTATTTCATTCATTCATAAATAATGTCTTCAATCGATGAACATAATTATCGAGATTTGAATACGGAGAAGCACAATAATTGTATAATGTTGTTTATTTCTTTGTTGCACAACAATTTCAAAATAGGAACCATTACCATCTAATCATAACAAAACAATTGTGGATAAGGGTAAGAAAAAGTCTTTTGGAATGGCTCCACGAGAGGAACATAGTCTTCCTAAGTTTTCTTTGGTCAACACGGATATCTTAGAGGAGCTTCATGGTGATGTGTTTGAGTTACATGAGATTTTGGAGTTATTTCAACCTGATCGTTGTGAGTTCTCCATCCCTCTACCAAAAGAATTGTTCAATTACTCGAATGATGGCTTTGCTACCCTTATTACTTGACAAGATTTAGCTTAGTTTTGCAATGGTGAATCGCTCAACATTTCCATTATACAAGGTTTTTTGTTGTAAGTAATTTACCACGTGCTATAATTGATTCATAAAATTGTATAACTTATCTTATTCATTTAAGAAGATATTATATTGATTGCAATATATTTTTTTCCTTCTCTTGTTTATAGGTATATATCAAGTAAAATTGAAGAAATTGGAGTTCATGATATTGGATTCTTGTGTTCGGAAATTTGTTCTCGAGCACACTGGAAAAGTGACAGACAGGCTACAAGAAAATAATTTGTGTCTGGGGAATATTCAATAAAAAAATAATTTTTCTGCCATATAAGAGCTCGTACGACTGATTCATTAGATATGTTTGTCATTTTATAATATGTACCGTATTTCATTTTTTTTATCTTGTTAATTGGAGGAATCATTGGATATTGATTATTATATGCCCAGAAGTATGAAAAGGTTACTTGTTCGATCCAACTTCCACACGGGACCCCGAAATATCGAAAGATTTGATTTTGTAAGTTAAATTAATTATTTTTTTAGTTGATGAATTTTCTTTGTTATTTAATTCTTTTTACGTGTGTTTGTTGAAAAGTACTCAAATATTATATTTTGAAATGTAGGGCTTTTAGGATTGCATCATAAATAAAGGGATATGGTAAAGGCCTATCATTTTCTAGGATAAATGTAATAGATTTTTTTAATCTTAGAATTTTTATGTATTAATATAACAAATCTTTATTATTTACTTTTTTTCAAGTGTCGCAAGCAACCGGGGCCTACCGAGTGCGGATATTATGTGATGAGGTATATGGACGACATTGTCAACAATTTCCCCAATAGTCGAAATATTGGGGTGGCAAGTTAATTTATTTATTATTTTCTTTAATGTTTATATAGTGAGAAGTTTTAAATCATAATTAGTTAGTATTAATAAATCTAATATTTTGTTTCAATATTTTGAATTTAAGGATTGGATACCGAATCAAGGTCCTTATTCACCGTTGGAGTTCGATGATATTCAGAATATGTTTGCAAGATATTTTATTGACGTTCTTCTAAATACTTAACTGTAAGCATATGTTCAGTATATTGATGAGATTAAATTGTTATGGTGTGAGATGATATATTTGAATGACTTTTGTTTGCTATTTATGACATGAAGGATGTTTGTTTGGACAATTTGTATTTGTTATGAATATTTTGGTTTGTAGGATTTATAATAAAATTTGGGAATTTCAAAATTTCTGGAGCATATTTTGTGAATTTTTGGAGCCGATTTTGTGAATTTTTGGAGCTGTTTTTGTGAATTTTAGAAGCAGGAAAAAAAAATAACTATTGGCAGCGGTTCTAAGCTAAGACAATAATAGTTTTAGCAGCGGTTCTTAGATAAGAAGCGCTGCCCGGTTTAGGTTTTGGCAGCGCTTCCTAAATAAGAAGCGCTGCCAATACTTCTTTTGGCAGCGGTTCTTAGCTAAGATTCACTGCCCGGTATCGGTTTTTGGCAGCGGTTATTATCTAAGAACCACTACCAATAATAGTTTTGGCAGCGCTTCTTAGCTAAGAAACACTATTAGCAGCAGTTCTTAGATAAGAACCGCCACCCGAATCTAATTTTCAGATGCGGTTTTGAAGCGCCGCCCAGTTTTTTTTACTTTAAGCGTCGCTAGTATTAGAAGTGGTTCATTCGCCTCTAAAGGCTGTTTTGAACCGCCTCTAATCGCTTTTTTTGCACTAGTGCTATTTTCTGGTCAAACCGACTGATCCAATCTAATTTTTGAAACCTCGGAATTGATTGTTGGGCCCAACTATCTAATAATCATCCCATACCTCTTACCTCAACATACAGTCTTGGCATCTCAAAACCTTGACCTAAACAACGTGGTAGACTTATTGTTCTTGGGTCAGTTTATTATAAATATGATTCTTTAAAGATCCCTATTGAAAATGCAAAATAAGTTTCGCCATGTTATTTTCTCTCTATTAGCACCTTTACTTATTTCACAATTGTGTGTTCACGTTTTGTGCTTCTCTCTTGTGTGAGTATATAGAGTGTGTGAGAAATGAGGATATTATATATTCTTCCAGTTTGATCTTTATGTTCATCGATTGGTTGTTTATGAAATTTCATTGTACATTGTGAGAGTTGAGAGAAGGGTTCTGGATTTTTGTATGACAATTGTGTTGATCCATGCTGCTGTACGAGAAGCTTTATATCACACCTTTTTAAACAAAAACGCATATTTTATGTTGAAAAGTCATACTCGACGTAAAATAACTCTTAACATTATTTTAAAAAGTATAATTTTTTCACTGTATAAGTATACAAATTTTTGGAAGTATGACTATCTAATGAGAGTCTTGTCGTACATCTTGGGTATAACAGTTTTTGTAATTTGATAGTATTATATAATGCATAATAATTACATTAAGCTGAATAACAATTATATTGAGCTGCATATGGATTGAGGGATTTAAAACCTGAAGGATTTCAAGATCCATGAACTTCAAATACCTTGCATTTAAAATCTATCCATTCTGAATCACTAGTTTGGGTGTAGTGTTGATTTGTAGAGGTTTCAAATCCATCACGAAGTTAAAGATATTCACAATAATTGGTTAATAAAAAATAGAAACATATATAATTTATTTTTATACCCAAACAAAAACACACATCTCACACACAAAACACACACTACGCACATTTACACAAAACACTTATTTTATACATTAAAAATGTTTCACACACAAAACACACATTTTATAACCAAACAAATTTCACACACAAACACTGTTAGCCAGCAAACAAGAGCCATGCATATTATGAAGCAGAGCTCGGGCTCGGGTCTGGATGACCAGCCCTGGCAAGTAGGCAAGATGAAGAAGAGCTCGAGTCTGGATGACCAGCCCTGGCAAGCAAGCAAGATGAAGGAGAGCTCGGGTCTAGATGACCAGCCCTTGCAGGCAGACAAGATGAAGAAGAGCTCGGGTTTAGATGACCAGCTCTGCATGCGCTCATGCAGCCACGTAGAATGTGCTGTACAAAATGACAAAACACCATTTTGAATTGAGCCATTTTTGTACCTGTCTAGTACAAACCATTTCCTTATTTGGTGGATCTAGGGTTATTCAAATTTGTAGAGTATCTAGAATGATATATGGGTTCTATATAAGGAGAACAAGCCTTTTGTAAATAATCATTAAGACATATTGAATAAATCTTCAACATCTTGTTCTTCTTCCTTGTTCGAGCATGATAGAGCAAGAATTTCTTCATGGTATCAGAGCTCCGGGATAACTCCTGGAATCTGAATAAATTAAGCTTCTATTTTTCTTCCCTTGTTTCAACAAATGGCCTCCACTTACACATCTCCTACCTCTCACTCAACTGTAGAACAAAATACAATCGTTCCATCCCCAAAGCCAGCTCATTAGCATCAAGCTAAACGAGTCTAACTTTCTCATATGAAAACAAAAGATCATGGCGAACATAAACGGCTATGGTCTTGAAGCTTATCTAACCAACGATTTCATTTTTTTGCCCACTAATCCAGAATTTCCACTCTGGAAATGTCAAGATCAACTTATAGATTCTTGGCTCCTTTCATCTCTCAGTGAAAATCTTCTTGTTACCACGGTTGGCCTTATCTCTTCAAAACAGACATGGGAATGATTGGAAACCAGTTTTGCAAGCCAGTCAAGAGCTAAGATCATGTAGTATAAACCGCAGCTTCAAACCATTAAGAAAGGAGCTATGTACATGGGAGAATGCCTCAACAAGATCAAGGCTTGTTGTGATATGCTGGCCACAACAGGAGAAAAGATCATTGAGCAAATTCAGATCATTTATGTAATTTCTGGATTGGGAGCTGAATATAATCCAGTTATGGTCAGCATCACATCAAGATCGGAGCCCTATACACTGATGGAGGTTCACGCTTTGCTCCTCAGCTTTGAGGCCAAACTAGAGAGTTTTGAAGACACCATATCTCAAATTAACTCAGTTGGTTCAACACCTAATGCTAATACCATCACTCAAGAGCAACCTTCAAAGAGAGGAGGCTACAACCAGAATTTCGGAGGAAGGGGAAATTTTAGAGGCAGGAGCTCAAGAAATGGAGGCAGAGGAAGAGGGGGAAGAAGTCAGACTTGGAAACCTAGATGCCAAATCAGTTTCATCTCAGGACACACTGCTAATAAGTGTTTTCATAGGCAAAACATGAACTTTAATCTAAGCAATGATCAGTTCCATCAACCTCAATCTTCAAGCAATAACTATTTTAGCTAGTTTGGAAAGCACTCAGCACATGTTGCCAGTAGCACTTCAGAAATCAATCCATAGTCTTGATGGTTTCCAAACTCAGGAGCTACCAACCATTTGACTTATGATTTCAACAACTTGAGCATGTCAAGTTAGTATCAAGGATCAGAAAAGGTTCACATGGGTAATGGATCAGGTTTGCACATCGTACATACTAGTGATTCAATAGTTAAAAGTCCTATTAAAAATGATCATACTTCTAGCCTTAAAAACTTGCTTCATGTGCCTGATATTACCAAAAATCTGATTAGTGTCTCTCGGTTTGCTAAGGACAATAAAGTTTTCTTTGAATTTCATCCTTGTTTCTGTTTGGTGAAGGATCAGGACACATGAATGGTTCTACTCAAGGTGGACTGTTGAGAATGGCCTTTACAAGTTTAACCTCACCACTGTTCAAAAACTAAACAAGCTGCAGACTATTTCACATCCTATGCAACTTCCCATTTCAATAAATTTCAGTCAGCTGAGTAACAGACTTGATTTGAGTCTATGGCATTGCAGATTTGGACATGCCTCATTAGATATTATCAGAAAAGCTCTTTTGAGTTGTAATGTTCCCTTCCATGATAATAAATCAAATTTCATTTGTGCATCTTGTCTCAAAGATAAAAGTCATCAAATACCCTATAATCCTTCTGATTCTGTTCATTATGGCATTTTAGATCTTATCCACACTGATTTGTGGGGACCGTATCCAGTAAAATCCAATAATGGTCATAATTACTATGTGAGTTTTATAGATCATAAGACGAGATACACTTGGTTATTTCTACTCAAGCTAAAGTCTGACACTCATAATGCTTTTGTCCATTTCAAAAATCTTGTAGAGAACCAGTTGACTCGCACACGATTTTTGGTATATTTGGCTAGTGTTTTAGTTATATTTGTTGCTAATTTTGGGTATAAGTTTGGATTGATGCAGTATATTTTTGTATTTATGTATCTCCGACTTATTTTACCACATTTTATGTTTATTTTAGGTATTTTGAAGTTTTTTGGTGTTAAGGTGGACGAATGGAGTTTCAAAAAAATTGGGCCCTGATTTGGTATATTACAGCTGACACTGGGTCTGTCATCCACACTGGGTTACCCAGTGTCAAAACCAGTGTTATAAGTTCTGGTAGAATGATCCCTCCGATCGGACTGGGAGACTATCCGATCGGATGTAAGCGTTACAAACTAAGATTTTGTGAAGATTTTCAGTTAAGGAAGGGATATTTGATAGCTACAAAAGGCCAAGAACTCAGCCACATTCAAAGAACCGAAAAACACCATTCAAACACCATCCAAAGACGAATAATTCCCCGTCTGGTTCGTGACAAACCGAGACGGGAAGACATTCTCGAACCTCTTGGGTATGACAACCCATGAGCGTTCTTGAATCGTTTTATCTCTCTTTTAAATATCAGAACCTACCCAGATAGAAGGACGAAGACCTCCCACGAGGACACGCTCGGAATTGACAACTCCGATCTGTCGCCTCAAAGCCCCATGACAACCAGTTGCAGTAGCGTAGATTCGGTACTTACCATGGCGGTCGCAGCTTCTCGGGAGTCCGTGACAGCTTCAAAGGCTCGACTCGTAGACGATAATTCCTCCGGAATAGCTGGAGATAGTTCTTGCAAACATTTCAATTTCGTACACTCTAAACTCTATTTTAATTGTATGGTTGAATGTTTGAATATTTTTGATCATGAGTTTCTTGTTGGATTGTTATGCTTTGACATTGTTAGTTAAGTTTCATTTTATCATATTGAACTTGTTGATGATACTCTTGAGTTCGATTCTATTTTAATTGTTGATGGATTTTATTTGTTCTCTATTTTCTTGTTCAATCATGATTAATTCTTGTTTTAGGCTTATGATTGGATTTGTCGATGGTTGTTAATTAGAACTTATGGGTCTAGTGTCGGGAATCGTTTAGAACCATCACTTGGAATTATCAGGCGTTTAATCTATACGTTGGGAATGAATACCCCAACTTGTAGTCTAAGTGTTCGACGAAATGCCCAAGTGGTCGTGGAGACGATTCCAAGGCCCTAGACCCCCGTTTTATTAATCATTTAAAAAGGTTTTCAATTTCGCTGTAGAACTCAGTGTTAAGACTTTTATAAACATTAGTTAATATCTTGTATAGAGATTGACGCTCTCTTTGCAAGATTAGATTTAAATCACTAGTAGTATAAATCTTTGTTCTTGATATTAAAACTCACAAAACAAAAACCCCTTTGTCCGCGTGTTTAGTATAACATTTTTGTTATTTTCTAAAAAGTATAATTTTTCACTGTATAAGTATACAAATTTTTGGAAGTATGACTATCTAATGAGAGTCTTGTCGTACATCTTGGGTATAACAGTTTTTGTAATTTGATAGTATTATTATAATGCATAATAATTACATTAAGCTGAATAACAATTATATTGAGCTGCATATGGATTGAGGGATTTAAAACCTGAAGGATTTCAAGATCCATGAACTTCAAATACCTTGCATTTAAAATCTATCCATTCTGAATCACTAGTTTGGGTGTAGTGTTTGATTTGTAGAGGTTTCAAATCCATCACGAAGTTAAAGATATTCACAATAATTGGTTAATCAAAAAATAGAAACATATATTAATTTATTTTTATACCCAAACAAAAACACACATCTCACACACAAAACACACACTACGCACATTTACACAAAACACTTATTTTATACATTAAAAATGTTTCACACACAAAACACACATTTTATAACCAAACAAATTTCACACACAAACACTGTTAGCCAGCAAACAAGAGCCATGCATATTATGAAGCAGAGCTCGGCCTCGGGTCCTGGATGACCAGCCCTGGCAAGTAGGCAAGATGAAGAAGAGCTCGAGTCTGAATGACCAGCCCTGGCAAGCAAGCAAGATGAAGGAGAGCTCGGGTCTAGATGACCAGCCCTTGCAGGCAGACAAGATGAAGAAGAGCTCGGGTTTAGATGCACCAGCTCTGCATGCGCTCATGCAGCCACGTAGAAATGTGCTGTACAAAATGACAAAACCACCATTTTTGAATTGAGCCATTTTTGTACCTGTCTAGTACAAACCATTTCCTTATTTGGTGGATCTAGGGTTATTCAAATTTGTAGAGTATCTAGAATGATATATGGGTTCTATATAAGGAGAACAAAGCCTTTTGTAAATAATCATTAAGGACATATTGAATAAATCTTCAACATCTTGTTCTTCTTTCCTTGTTCGAGACATGATAGAGCAAGAATTTCTTTCATGGTATCAGAGCTCCGGGATAACTCCTGGAACTCTGAATAAATTAAACCTCTATTTTTCTTCCCTTGTTTCAACAAATGGCCTCCACATCCACAACTCCTACCTCTCACTCCACTCACTCATCTGTAGAACAAAATACAATCGTTTATCCCCAAAGCCAGCTCATTAGCATCAAGCTAAACGAGTCTAACTTTCTCATATGGAAACAACAGATCATGGCGACCATAAACGGCTATGGGTCTTGAAGCTTATCTAACCAAAGATTTCACCTTTTTTGCCCACTGATCCAGAATTTCCACTCTGGAAATGTCAAGATCAGCTTATAGCTTCTTGGCTCCTTTCATCTCTCACTGAAAATCTTCTTGTTACCACGGTTGGGCCTTATCTCTTCAAAACAAATATGGGAATGATTGGAAAACAGCTTTGCAAGCCAGTCAAGAGCTAAAGATCATGCAGTATAAACTGCCAGCTTCAAACCATTAAGAAAGGAGCTATGTACATGAGAGAATATCTCAACAAGATCAAGGCTTGTTGTGATATGCTGGCCACAACAGGAGAAAAGATCATTGAGCAAATTCAGATCATTTATGTAATTTCTGGATTGGGAGCTGAATATAATCCAGTTATGGTCAGCATCACATCAAGATCGGAGCCCTATACACTGATGGAGGTTCACGCTTTGCTCCTCAGCTTTGAGGCCAAACTAGAGAGTTTTGAAGACACCATATCTCAAATTAACTCAGTTGGTTCAACACCTAATGCTAATACCATCACTCAAGAGCAACCTTCAAAGAGAGGGAGGCTACAACCAGAATTTCAGAGGAAGGGAGGCTCCACGAGAGGAACATAGTCTTCCTAAGTTTTCTTTGGTCAACACGGATATCTTAGAGGAGCTTCATGGTGATGTGTTTGAGTTACATGAGATTTTGGAGTTATTTCAACCTGATCGTTGTGAGTTCTCCATCCCTCTACCAAAAGAATTGTTCAATTACTCGAATGATGGCTTTGCTACCCTTATTACTTGACAAGATTTAGCTTAGTTTTGCAATGGTGAATCGCTCAACATTTCCATTATACAAGGTTTTTTGTTGTAAGTAATTTACCACGTGCTATAATTGATTCATAAAATTGTATAACTTATCTTATTCATTTAAGAAGATATTATATTGATTGCAATATATTTTTTTCCTTCTCTTGTTTATAGGTATATATCAAGTAAAATTGAAGAAATTGGAGTTCATGATATTGGATTCTTGTGTTCGGAAATTTGTTCTCGAGCACACTGGAAAAGTGACAGACAGGCTACAAGAAAATAATTTGTGTCTGGGGAATATTCAATAAAAAAATAATTTTTCTGCCATATAAGAGCTCGTACGACTGATTCATTAGATATGTTTGTCATTTTATAATATGTACCGTATTTCATTTTTTTTATCTTGTTAATTGGAGGAATCATTGGATATTGATTATTATATGCCCAGAAGTATGAAAAGGTTACTTGTTCGATCCAACTTCCACACGGGACCCCGAAATATCGAAAGATTTGATTTTGTAAGTTAAATTAATTATTTTTTTAGTTGATGAATTTTCTTTGTTATTTAATTCTTTTTACGTGTGTTTGTTGAAAAGTACTCAAATATTATATTTTGAAATGTAGGGCTTTTAGGATTGCATCATAAATAAAGGGATATGGTAAAGGCCTATCATTTTCTAGGATAAATGTAATAGATTTTTTTAATCTTAGAATTTTTATGTATTAATATAACAAATCTTTATTATTTACTTTTTTTCAAGTGTCGCAAGCAACCGGGGCCTACCGAGTGCGGATATTATGTGATGAGGTATATGGACGACATTGTCAACAATTTCCCCAATAGTCGAAATATTGGGGTGGCAAGTTAATTTATTTATTATTTTCTTTAATGTTTATATAGTGAGAAGTTTTAAATCATAATTAGTTAGTATTAATAAATCTAATATTTTGTTTCAATATTTTGAATTTAAGGATTGGATACCGAATCAAGGTCCTTATTCACCGTTGGAGTTCGATGATATTCAGAATATGTTTGCAAGATATTTTATTGACGTTCTTCTAAATACTTAACTGTAAGCATATGTTCAGTATATTGATGAGATTAAATTGTTATGGTGTGAGATGATATATTTGAATGACTTTTGTTTGCTATTTATGACATGAAGGATGTTTGTTTGGACAATTTGTATTTGTTATGAATATTTTGGTTTGTAGGATTTATAATAAAATTTGGGAATTTCAAAATTTCTGGAGCATATTTTGTGAATTTTTGGAGCCGATTTTGTGAATTTTTGGAGCTGTTTTTGTGAATTTTAGAAGCAGGAAAAAAAAATAACTATTGGCAGCGGTTCTAAGCTAAGACAATAATAGTTTTAGCAGCGGTTCTTAGATAAGAAGCGCTGCCCGGTTTAGGTTTTGGCAGCGCTTCCTAAATAAGAAGCGCTGCCAATACTTCTTTTGGCAGCGGTTCTTAGCTAAGATTCACTGCCCGGTATCGGTTTTTGGCAGCGGTTATTATCTAAGAACCACTACCAATAATAGTTTTGGCAGCGCTTCTTAGCTAAGAAACACTATTAGCAGCAGTTCTTAGATAAGAACCGCCACCCGAATCTAATTTTCAGATGCGGTTTTGAAGCGCCGCCCAGTTTTTTTTACTTTAAGCGTCGCTAGTATTAGAAGTGGTTCATTCGCCTCTAAAGGCTGTTTTGAACCGCCTCTAATCGCTTTTTTTGCACTAGTGCTATTTTCTGGTCAAACCGACTGATCCAATCTAATTTTTGAAACCTCGGAATTGATTGTTGGGCCCAACTATCTAATAATCATCCCATACCTCTTACCTCAACATACAGTCTTGGCATCTCAAAACCTTGACCTAAACAACGTGGTAGACTTATTGTTCTTGGGTCAGTTTATTATAAATATGATTCTTTAAAGATCCCTATTGAAAATGCAAAATAAGTTTCGCCATGTTATTTTCTCTCTATTAGCACCTTTACTTATTTCACAATTGTGTGTTCACGTTTTGTGCTTCTCTCTTGTGTGAGTATATAGAGTGTGTGAGAAATGAGGATATTATATATTCTTCCAGTTTGATCTTTATGTTCATCGATTGGTTGTTTATGAAATTTCATTGTACATTGTGAGAGTTGAGAGAAGGGTTCTGGATTTTTGTATGACAATTGTGTTGATCCATGCTGCTGTACGAGAAGCTTTATATCACACCTTTTTAAACAAAAACGCATATTTTATGTTGAAAAGTCATACTCGACGTAAAATAACTCTTAACATTATTTTAAAAAGTATAATTTTTTCACTGTATAAGTATACAAATTTTTGGAAGTATGACTATCTAATGAGAGTCTTGTCGTACATCTTGGGTATAACAGTTTTTGTAATTTGATAGTATTATATAATGCATAATAATTACATTAAGCTGAATAACAATTATATTGAGCTGCATATGGATTGAGGGATTTAAAACCTGAAGGATTTCAAGATCCATGAACTTCAAATACCTTGCATTTAAAATCTATCCATTCTGAATCACTAGTTTGGGTGTAGTGTTGATTTGTAGAGGTTTCAAATCCATCACGAAGTTAAAGATATTCACAATAATTGGTTAATAAAAAATAGAAACATATATAATTTATTTTTATACCCAAACAAAAACACACATCTCACACACAAAACACACACTACGCACATTTACACAAAACACTTATTTTATACATTAAAAATGTTTCACACACAAAACACACATTTTATAACCAAACAAATTTCACACACAAACACTGTTAGCCAGCAAACAAGAGCCATGCATATTATGAAGCAGAGCTCGGGCTCGGGTCTGGATGACCAGCCCTGGCAAGTAGGCAAGATGAAGAAGAGCTCGAGTCTGGATGACCAGCCCTGGCAAGCAAGCAAGATGAAGGAGAGCTCGGGTCTAGATGACCAGCCCTTGCAGGCAGACAAGATGAAGAAGAGCTCGGGTTTAGATGACCAGCTCTGCATGCGCTCATGCAGCCACGTAGAATGTGCTGTACAAAATGACAAAACACCATTTTGAATTGAGCCATTTTTGTACCTGTCTAGTACAAACCATTTCCTTATTTGGTGGATCTAGGGTTATTCAAATTTGTAGAGTATCTAGAATGATATATGGGTTCTATATAAGGAGAACAAGCCTTTTGTAAATAATCATTAAGACATATTGAATAAATCTTCAACATCTTGTTCTTCTTCCTTGTTCGAGCATGATAGAGCAAGAATTTCTTCATGGTATCAGAGCTCCGGGATAACTCCTGGAATCTGAATAAATTAAGCTTCTATTTTTCTTCCCTTGTTTCAACAAATGGCCTCCACTTACACATCTCCTACCTCTCACTCAACTGTAGAACAAAATACAATCGTTCCATCCCCAAAGCCAGCTCATTAGCATCAAGCTAAACGAGTCTAACTTTCTCATATGAAAACAAAAGATCATGGCGAACATAAACGGCTATGGTCTTGAAGCTTATCTAACCAACGATTTCATTTTTTTGCCCACTAATCCAGAATTTCCACTCTGGAAATGTCAAGATCAACTTATAGATTCTTGGCTCCTTTCATCTCTCAGTGAAAATCTTCTTGTTACCACGGTTGGCCTTATCTCTTCAAAACAGACATGGGAATGATTGGAAACCAGTTTTGCAAGCCAGTCAAGAGCTAAGATCATGTAGTATAAACCGCAGCTTCAAACCATTAAGAAAGGAGCTATGTACATGGGAGAATGCCTCAACAAGATCAAGGCTTGTTGTGATATGCTGGCCACAACAGGAGAAAAGATCATTGAGCAAATTCAGATCATTTATGTAATTTCTGGATTGGGAGCTGAATATAATCCAGTTATGGTCAGCATCACATCAAGATCGGAGCCCTATACACTGATGGAGGTTCACGCTTTGCTCCTCAGCTTTGAGGCCAAACTAGAGAGTTTTGAAGACACCATATCTCAAATTAACTCAGTTGGTTCAACACCTAATGCTAATACCATCACTCAAGAGCAACCTTCAAAGAGAGGAGGCTACAACCAGAATTTCGGAGGAAGGGGAAATTTTAGAGGCAGGAGCTCAAGAAATGGAGGCAGAGGAAGAGGGGGAAGAAGTCAGACTTGGAAACCTAGATGCCAAATCAGTTTCATCTCAGGACACACTGCTAATAAGTGTTTTCATAGGCAAAACATGAACTTTAATCTAAGCAATGATCAGTTCCATCAACCTCAATCTTCAAGCAATAACTATTTTAGCTAGTTTGGAAAGCACTCAGCACATGTTGCCAGTAGCACTTCAGAAATCAATCCATAGTCTTGATGGTTTCCAAACTCAGGAGCTACCAACCATTTGACTTATGATTTCAACAACTTGAGCATGTCAAGTTAGTATCAAGGATCAGAAAAGGTTCACATGGGTAATGGATCAGGTTTGCACATCGTACATACTAGTGATTCAATAGTTAAAAGTCCTATTAAAAATGATCATACTTCTAGCCTTAAAAACTTGCTTCATGTGCCTGATATTACCAAAAATCTGATTAGTGTCTCTCGGTTTGCTAAGGACAATAAAGTTTTCTTTGAATTTCATCCTTGTTTCTGTTTGGTGAAGGATCAGGACACATGAATGGTTCTACTCAAGGTGGACTGTTGAGAATGGCCTTTACAAGTTTAACCTCACCACTGTTCAAAAACTAAACAAGCTGCAGACTATTTCACATCCTATGCAACTTCCCATTTCAATAAATTTCAGTCAGCTGAGTAACAGACTTGATTTGAGTCTATGGCATTGCAGATTTGGACATGCCTCATTAGATATTATCAGAAAAGCTCTTTTGAGTTGTAATGTTCCCTTCCATGATAATAAATCAAATTTCATTTGTGCATCTTGTCTCAAAGATAAAAGTCATCAAATACCCTATAATCCTTCTGATTCTGTTCATTATGGCATTTTAGATCTTATCCACACTGATTTGTGGGGACCGTATCCAGTAAAATCCAATAATGGTCATAATTACTATGTGAGTTTTATAGATCATAAGACGAGATACACTTGGTTATTTCTACTCAAGCTAAAGTCTGACACTCATAATGCTTTTGTCCATTTCAAAAATCTTGTAGAGAACCAGTTGACTCGCACACGATTTTTGGTATATTTGGCTAGTGTTTTAGTTATATTTGTTGCTAATTTTGGGTATAAGTTTGGATTGATGCAGTATATTTTTGTATTTATGTATCTCCGACTTATTTTACCACATTTTATGTTTATTTTAGGTATTTTGAAGTTTTTTGGTGTTAAGGTGGACGAATGGAGTTTCAAAAAAATTGGGCCCTGATTTGGTATATTACAGCTGACACTGGGTCTGTCATCCACACTGGGTTACCCAGTGTCAAAACCAGTGTTATAAGTTCTGGTAGAATGATCCCTCCGATCGGACTGGGAGACTATCCGATCGGATGTAAGCGTTACAAACTAAGATTTTGTGAAGATTTTCAGTTAAGGAAGGGATATTTGATAGCTACAAAAGGCCAAGAACTCAGCCACATTCAAAGAACCGAAAAACACCATTCAAACACCATCCAAAGACGAATAATTCCCCGTCTGGTTCGTGACAAACCGAGACGGGAAGACATTCTCGAACCTCTTGGGTATGACAACCCATGAGCGTTCTTGAATCGTTTTATCTCTCTTTTAAATATCAGAACCTACCCAGATAGAAGGACGAAGACCTCCCACGAGGACACGCTCGGAATTGACAACTCCGATCTGTCGCCTCAAAGCCCCATGACAACCAGTTGCAGTAGCGTAGATTCGGTACTTACCATGGCGGTCGCAGCTTCTCGGGAGTCCGTGACAGCTTCAAAGGCTCGACTCGTAGACGATAATTCCTCCGGAATAGCTGGAGATAGTTCTTGCAAACATTTCAATTTCGTACACTCTAAACTCTATTTTAATTGTATGGTTGAATGTTTGAATATTTTTGATCATGAGTTTCTTGTTGGATTGTTATGCTTTGACATTGTTAGTTAAGTTTCATTTTATCATATTGAACTTGTTGATGATACTCTTGAGTTCGATTCTATTTTAATTGTTGATGGATTTTATTTGTTCTCTATTTTCTTGTTCAATCATGATTAATTCTTGTTTTAGGCTTATGATTGGATTTGTCGATGGTTGTTAATTAGAACTTATGGGTCTAGTGTCGGGAATCGTTTAGAACCATCACTTGGAATTATCAGGCGTTTAATCTATACGTTGGGAATGAATACCCCAACTTGTAGTCTAAGTGTTCGACGAAATGCCCAAGTGGTCGTGGAGACGATTCCAAGGCCCTAGACCCCCGTTTTATTAATCATTTAAAAAGGTTTTCAATTTCGCTGTAGAACTCAGTGTTAAGACTTTTATAAACATTAGTTAATATCTTGTATAGAGATTGACGCTCTCTTTGCAAGATTAGATTTAAATCACTAGTAGTATAAATCTTTGTTCTTGATATTAAAACTCACAAAACAAAAACCCCTTTGTCCGCGTGTTTAGTATAACATTTTTGTTATTTTCACATTCGTAAAACAAACACAAAAACAACTTCCGATTAGTCTTCCTCGAGAGATCGACTCGAGTTAACTTGCCAGTCTACAAGTGACCCCGTTCTCTTGCGGGCGAACTTAAACCCTTTCAAAAGTAGACGCGCACTATTTAACCGGAATTTAATTTTGAAAGGAACACAAAAGTTCGGCTCAAAATTTGGCGTCGTTGCCGGGGAAGGCTAAAGGTTGTAATTTTTGTGTTTGTTCTTCGTGATCTTTGTTCATGTTTTTATTCGTTTTATTTGTGTTTTGTGTTCGTTTGTTATTTTTCTTTTTGTTTATTTTTGTTATTATCCACCGGTGCGTTTGATCTTGTGTGTGAGTGTTATGTATGCAAGGTACCTCGACACCAAGGCTGAGATTCAACAAACCATTTCAAAAAAAAAAAGAAAAAAAAAGAAAAAAAAGAGAGAAGAATGTCTAACCCGTACGCTTATTTTGATCTTCGACCGACCACTCAATGGAGTCAAGCGATGCGAGACTACGATCCGGATGAGTTCTAATATGAGCAACTCCTGGTATTTTATGGGCTCGCGGGTGAGGATCCACTTAATTTCATCCAAGAGTACGAGGCCAATACCCGAACGTTCCCTCTTTTAGGCCTTACGATTTGATGAGGTGAAGGTGCGACTCTTTTTCTACACGTTGAAGGTTCGGGCAAGAAAATTATTTATGTATTCAGAACCCGATTCCTCGGGGACGTGGGAGGAACTATATTGTTCATGGAGACATTCTATTCGCCTGAGTGGGATACATCTTCAAATTCATACACTTCAAGGCACAAAAGAATTGATGAATTGACCAGAGAGATAGCATCCTTGAACGTTAAGCTAGAAAGTCGAGCCTTATTGAAGAAGGATATTGAAGAATGTAATCGCTGCGGATGACGATGGCATTTGACGAATGCATGTCGAGTGATATTTGATGAAGAGCCACAGGAGGAAGCTTCAGTCATTCAGAACTACTCAAGCTACGACTCTTGTGCATTTTTCGGCTCAAATCCCTACTACCCAAGATATGAAGACTATACTCTACCTTTTCCTCTCGACCACTACCAACAAACCCACTATCATCCCGATGCCCCACTCGATAATGATTCTTACTCAGTCACCCGTGATGAAGTGGAGCAGCATATGTCTTACGAGCTGCAAACTTTTGATGTAGTGGAGCCCACCTTGGAGTTTGATGATTCAAGCTTGAATTCTTGTTTGAGAGAGTTGTGTGAGGAGATGGAGATTGAGGATTCGGTTGATATCACCTCTTTTGCGAATGATTATGAATTTTTGGGTAATAGTCTAGGGGTGTTGCCATTGGAGGTTCCGTGTGAGTATATTGGCGACTCGAACTTACTTGCTCTTTGTGGAGATGTTGGAGTTGCTTTACCAGAATTGGAGGAGGTTGTGTCTGTTGAGCCGCATTGCGTTCTACCCAATGCTTTGACCAATCTTAATGTTGAGACGGTAGAAGAGGCAATCGAGAAGGAGTTTTGGACGGTCAATGATTATTCCTTCTGTTCGACCAATCTCCTAGTCATTTCGGCGACCGAGCATTGTCCCACACTCAGGCTGACTTTCAATCTATTTTTGGTCATCGATTACTCACGTTTTCGACCTCCAAAGCCGGTTGAAGTTTTTATTTCTCTAATCATGGGACCTGATCGCCGTGCCCACCTTGATGATCTTCATTACATGCTCTTACTCTTGGAGAACACTAAAGCATGGCACGATCGCCATTTATTTCTGGATCCCGGATAACATCACCTTTGTAAGTCGTCGAGCAAAAGACGTTAAAAATTGCACTTCTTAGGGGGTAACCCAAGTTTTTGTTATTTTTATTCATAATTCTATTTATTTTATTTTTCTTATTTTATTATTGTACATATTTTTGTTCATGATTAACTTGAGTTGGATAAATGTGGTAATTGTTTGTTGAGTTGTGCAGAAAAAGTGTGGAAAATGATGCTTTTCCAAGACATCCGATCGGATGAGAGAAATTGACCGGTCGGACAAAGCACATTGGACTGTTGTCCGACCAGATGAGAGAAATTAACTGATCGAACAAAGCACACTGGACTGCTGTCCGACCGGATGACCGGTCGGACAAAACACACTGGACTATTATCCGATCGGAGTGGTACAGTGACCGATCGGATGGAGGCAGCAGACTTACTTGAAACCATTGCTCCATTTGTAAAGTTCCATCTTTTCCTCTGGACGGCATGGAAACTTAGGCGGGCCTGAGCCCCAGTATTGTATCACTTTCTATCCCAACTCTCGTTTTTCATTTTTAGTGATTTTGTTATGTGTTTTGTGCTCGGGTGTTTGTATAACCATTTGACCAATTATTCGCATGATAACTTATTCGACATTTTCCTTTTTCCTTGGGTTAATTGGTATAATAGCAATGCGGACATTGCTTACTTTTGTTTGTAGGGGAGGAGGATAGTCATATTATGTATGCGTAGTCATTTCGGTCGAATGGTTCTGTGTGAGTCTTTCTTTTTGACGACGTGCGTATCAACCAACTATTTTTGTCAACGTTTGTTGAAATCATTCCCATGCTTATTTGTGTTTGTACTGGCTTGCCTGTCGGAATCATGTATTATGTGATACGTCGTTGGAGTCTTTTGAGCTTGTTTAGTGCAAAATTTTTCAAAAACTACATATATAATATTATATATATATATATATATATATATATATATATATATATATATATATATATATATATTTAAAACAACACTTAGTCGTAGCAATTTTGCGAAGCTTTTTAAAAACTCGATCACCTTGTTTTCAAAAGTTTGAATAAAACCCTAGTAAGGAGCCTTGTGTGTTTATCAACATTTCATGCTTTGATTCGATAAGTGTTTTGAGAAGTCTCTAAAGTTGCATGTGTACATTTGGTGTTGGAAATGACGATGGGCACATATAAAACCTGTTTTCGGCCTTATTCATAAATAAAAACCACTAAAAATCCCTAATGAGCCCCCTTGAGCCTTTATTCAGTCTCTTTGTTAGGCCACGAGCTTAATTGTAGCTCTTATTTCATTTAAGTTTGTGAGATGAGAGTTTATTGATCATTGGTTTATTGAGATATGAGGATTGCAGGGGTGGAAATTAGTGGATGCTATTATAAAAAAAGGAAAAGGAAAAGGAAAAAAAAAAAAGAGAAGAGAAAGAAAGAAAGAAAAGTAAAAAAAAATATATAAAAAAATGGAAATTAAGGGTGCTTAAGTTCATAAGAGCATCTAGATGTTAAAAAAATAAAGCCTATTTATAAAGTCAAATATTCGGGTTTTAGGGTTAGAAATAGCCTTAGCTATAAAAGGCTTAAGATAATGGTATATGGTTGTTTGGGAAGAATGAGGAGCAAAATTATGCTCTATGCTTAAAATCTTAGATTGAGTGAGTTATTGATTGTGTTTGTTCGCAAGTTAGCCACACATCTTTATATATGACATACCTTACCAAAGAGCCTACATTACAACCCTAGAAAGTCCTAATCCGATTCTTGATTAAATGTGCACACATATGCGATGTACGAGTCTTTGATTTTCACGAGTCGTTGAATGCATGTCTATGTTGATCCGAGCATATACACTTACCTTTTGAAAAACACGAGCGAATGAGTGCACCATTATATATATTTCCCTTTTGTGAGGACGCATTCTTTTGATTTCAAGGTAAAAAGGTAACACGAGCTTAGCTTAAGAGTTTTCGACAAAAGTGTTTATATTTGTAAAACTATAATGTATGCACACCATGACTCTTTGATCTAGCTACTTTCATGCTTACGTGGTTTTGATTATTTCGTTTGTTCGAGGACGAACAAACCAATAAATCATGGGGTGGTTGACTCGCACGTATTTGTCACGATTTTTAGTATATTTGGCTAGTGTTTTAGTTATATTTGTTGCTAATTTTGGGTATAATTTGGATTGATTGAGTATATTTTTGTATTTATGTATCTCCGACTTATTTTACCGCATTTTATATTTATTTTAGGTATTTTGAATTTTTTTGGTGTTAGGGTGGACGAATGTGGGCCCACGAGTGGAGTTTCAAAGAAATTGGGCCCTGATTTGGTATATTACAGCTGACACTAGGTCTGTCATCCACACTGGGTTAACCAGTGTCAAAACCAGTGTTAGAAATTCTGGCAGAATGATCCCTCCGATCGGACTGGGAGACTATCCGATCGGATGTAAGCGTTACAAACTCGGATTTTAAGGAGATTTTCAGTTACGGAAGGGCTATTTGATGGCTACAAAAGGCCAAGAACTCAGCCACATTCAGAGAACTGAAAAACACCATTCAAACACCATCCATAGACGAATAATCCCCCGTCCGGTTAGTGACAAACTGAGACGGGAAGACATTCTCGAACCTCTTGGGGATGACAACCTATGAGCGTTCTTGAATCGTTTTATCTCTCTTTTAAGTATCAGAACCTACCCGGATAGAAGGACGAAGACCTCCCATGAGGACACGCTCGGAATTGACAACTCCGATCTGTCGCCTCAAAGCCCCACGACAACCAGTTGCAGTAGCATAGATTCGGTACTTACCACGGCGGTCGCAGCTTCTCGGGAGTCCGTGACAGCTTCTAAGGCTCGACTCGTAGATGATAATTCCTCCGGAATAGCTGGAGATAGTTCTTGCAAACATTTCAATTTCGTACACTCTAAACTCTACTTTAATTGTATGGTTGAATGTTTGAATGTTTTTGATCATGAGTTTCTTGTTGGATTGTTATGCTTTGACGTTGTTAGTTAAGTTTCATTTTATCATATTGAACTTGTTGATGATACTCTAGAGTCCGATTCTATTTTAATTGTTGATGGATTTTATTTGTTCTCTATTTTCTTGTTCAATCATGATTAATTCTTGTTTTGGGCTTGTGATATTGGATTTGTCGATGGTTGTTAATTAGAACTTATGGGTCTAGTGTCGGAAATCATTTAGAACCATCACTTGGAATTATCAGGCGTTTAATCTCTACGTTGGGAATGACAACCCCAACTCGTAGACTAAGTGTTCGACGAAATGCCCAAGTGGTCGTGGAGACGATTCCAAGGCCCTAGACCCCTGTTTTATTAATCATTTAAAAAGGTTTTCAATTTCATTGTAGAACTCATTGTTAAGACTTTTATAAACATTAGTTAAGATCTTGTATAGAGATTGACGCTCTCTTTGCAAGATTAGATTTAAATCACTAGTAGTATAAATCTTTGTTCTTGATATTAAAACTCACAAAACAAAAACCCCTTTGTCCGCGTGTTTAGTATAGCATTTTTGTTATTTTCTCATTCGTAAAACAAACACAAAAACAACTTCCGATTAGTCTTCCTCGAGAGATCGACTCGAGTTAACTTGCCAGTCTACAAGTGACCCTGTTCTCTTGCGGGCGAACTTAAACCCTTTCAAAAGTAGACACGCACTGTTTAACCAGAATTTAATTTTCAAAGGAACACAAAAGTTCGGCTCACCAGTTCAATAGGAAAATCAAATCCATTCAATCAGATGGTGGTACTGAGTTCAATGCCTTGTCTAAATTCTTTTCTTAAAATGGAATCCATCAAAGGATTTTCTGCTCTTACACCCCACAAAAAAATGGACATGCTGAAAAAAAAAACATAGGCACATTCTTGAAACAGCTCTCTCATTGCTAACTCATTCTCATGTTCCACATTTCTATTGGGATGATGCTGTTGTTTCTGCAGTTTTCCTAATCAATAGACTACCATCCAAGATCTTAAATTTCCAAACTCTCATAGAATCTCTCACTTGTTTGAAACCAGATTATATTACTTTGAAATTTTTGGGATGTTTATGTTTTCCTCACCTGAGACCATTGGACAAGCACAATCTCAACTTCCGAAGCACTCCTGTCGTTTTCCTTAGATACAGCACACAATACAAAGGGTACAAAGTCTTGTTGCCAAATAAGAAAATCATTGTCACTAGAAACGTTATTTTTTATGAATCCCAATTTCCTTATCAAAATAAGGAAGA
This sequence comes from Phtheirospermum japonicum, assembly GCA_014905375.1. Taxonomy (NCBI): domain Eukaryota; kingdom Viridiplantae; phylum Streptophyta; class Magnoliopsida; order Lamiales; family Orobanchaceae; genus Phtheirospermum; species Phtheirospermum japonicum. Next base: position 376,205 of record BMAC01000141.1, read on the forward strand.
TCTTCCTCCTTTCACCACCAACACTAATCAATTCACTCCCTTACTCACTATTGATAAACTCACTAAACCTCCTCCACCTACTGCCAGAGCTTGTCATTTAATCCCCAATGCCAGCTCTGGCCATCCAATCCCTACATCTCAATCACACACATCACCAGCCTCATCAACTTCTCACCATAGACTTCATTCCTCTGACCATCAACCAATAGAAATTCCCCCCAACACTGAAATCCCAGGAGGATATATAACCATTTATTTACCAGTATGTACTGATGTTTTTACTCAATCTAACAATCCCATTGTAGTTCATCAAAGTTTTGCAGGTCATAGGAATGATAAGGGGCATCACATGGTGAGGCTGGAATTTCAAAGCCAAAAACTTATGCTTCTGTCTTGATTGACAACATTGAACCAAGCACATATCAGGAATATCTTACCATGACAAAATGGAAAGAGTACATGAACAGAGTGTATGATGCACTACAAAAGAATAAGACCTGCAACAGTCATCCTATTTCTGAAATGCCTCCAGATACGAAGCTAGTCAGCTTCAAATGGATTTTCAAAACCAAAATAAACTCAGATGGATTTGTTGCTAGGCACACAGCAAGACTGGTGGCAAGGGGTTTTTCACAGCTCACAGGTTTGGATTACATTGAGACTTTCAGCCCGGTCATCAAACCAACCACCTTAAGGACAATCCTTTCCATAGCCATAACCAAAAAATGGATTATTAGGCAATTTGACATTGATAATGCATTCTTGAATAGAGATCTTGATACAGACATCTACATGGAACAAATCCCTATTTTTGAGCAGTATGACCAAGTCGGAAGTCCATTGATTTGCAGATTACACAAGTCTCTGTATGGCCTGAAGCAAGCATCCAGAGCTTGGTCATCTAAGTTGAGTAAAGTTCTTAAGTCTTTAGGAGTCACCATGTCTAAGTCAGATAACTCTTTGTTCTTCAGGAAAAATGATTCTTCTTACACAATGATCCTGACATATGTGGATGACTTGATAATCACTGGATAAGCAATGAAGAGATCCAAAGGATCATCACACAAATTCAGAGCCATTTTTCCCTAAAAGATCTAGGCATGCTGAGCTACTTCCTTGGAATACATGTGTACTATACCAATGGAGAAATGGTACTCAGTCAGGAGCAATACATCAAGGATATACTCGACAAGACAGGGATGAGTGAGGCAAAAGGTTTATCTTCTCCAATGGTACCACAGCCTGTTCTTTCAAAACATCAAAGACAGCCTATCCTCAATCCTATATTGTACAGGCAAACAGTAGGTGCCCTCCAATATGCCATAATTATAAGACCAGACATCTCATTTAGTCTCAACAAGGTCATCCAATATATGCACAACCCTACTAACACTCATTGGAAGGAAGTTAAGAGAATACTTAGATATTTGGCAAGAACTGTTGGATATGGTTTGAGATTCAGGTCAGCTAATGAGTTTAGAATGACTGGATTTACTGATGCTGATTGGGGATCAGACATTGATGATAGAAGATCAACATCTGGTTATTGCATTTAACTCGGTCCTAACCTAGTTTGTTGGAGTGCAAAGAAGCAAGCTACCGTTTCTAAGTCATCGATTGAAGAAGAGTATAGGAGCATTGCGCATAGCACTTGTGAAGTTCTTTGGCTACAGTCGTTGCTTAAGGAAATAGGCATAGGGATAACCAAGCCGACTGTGATTTGGAATGACAACTTAGGAGTTATTGCCTTATCAATTAATCTGGTTTTTCATTTAAGATCCAAACACTTTGAATTGGACTTACACTTTGTCAGAGAAAAGGTTACAAAGAAGATAATTTCAGTAAGGCATGTGCCTGTTCTTGATCAGATTGCTGATGCATTAACAAAACCTCTTGTTGGACAATTCTTCAAGAAGATGAGACACAAGTTGAATGTTGTACCAATATCTACCTTCGAATTGCATGTGGGTGTTAGCAAGCAAACAAGAGTCATGCACAATATGCAGAAGAGCTTAGGCTCGGGTTTGGATGACCAGATAGCAAGAAAGCAAGATGAAGAAGAGCCCGGGTCTGGATGACTAGCCCTGAAGGAGAGCTCAGGTTTGGATGACCAGTCCTGGCAAGCAGGCAAGATGAAGAAGAGCTCGGGTTTAGATGACCAGCCCTTACAGGCAAACAAGATGAAGAAGAGCTCGAGCCTAGATGACCAGCTCTGCATGCGCTCATGCAGCCACGTAGAATATGTTGTACAAATGGCAAAACACCACCATTTTTGAATTGAGTTTTTTTTTGTACTTGTCTAGTACAACCCATTTCCTTATTTGGTAGATCTAGGGTTATTCATTTTTGTAGTGTATATAGAATGATCTATGGGCTCTATATAAGGAGAACAAACCTTTTGTAAACAATCGTTAAGATATATTGAATAAATCTTCAGCATCTTATTCTTCTTCCTTGTTCAAGCATGATAGAGCAAGAATTTATTCAAACACACACTAAATATATTTCATAGACAAAATACACGTTATGCACATTACACACATAAAACACACACTAAACATATTTCATTGACAAAATACACATTACGCACATTACACACATAAAACACACACTACATATATTTCTCAAACAACATACACACTACACACATTTCACACGTTTCACACACTACATACATTTAACACATAAAATACATAATAGACACATTTCACAAACCCGCTACATATATTTCACACTCAAATCACATATTGCGCACATTTTATATAAAACATACACACTTCTCACACAAACATACACTACGCATATTATACACATCACACAAATTTCTCACACAAAGTTCTCACACAAGATACATGTTATACATTGTTCACACAAAGCATAATACACATATTTTACACACACTACAAATATTTCACACACAAAATACACACTATACATATTTTACAAGTAAAACACACATTTTACAAAAAAACACACACATTTCTCACACAAAATACAAACAAGACATTCCTCACTCAAAACGTAAACTACATACTTTCACACAAAACACTCACACTTCACACATAAAACATATACTACACCTATTTTACATAGCACACACTACACATATTTCACACATGAAATACACATTACACTTATTAAACACAAAATACACATATTGCACATATTTTACACACAAAACACACAATAAACATATTTTACATACACTACATGCATTTCACACACACAATACATATTTTACACAAAAACACACACTACACATATATTACATAAAACACACACCACACACATTTTACACAAAAAACACATAACACACATGTAATGAATAAAATACACACTACACATTTTATACATATAAACATACACTACACATATTTCACACAAAACACGCATCCACATATTTTACACAAAACAATACACAACACATAACTTACACACATTACACACATTTCATACTAAAAACACACGCCACACACATTTATTCACAAAATACATGTTTTAGATATCAAACATATTTTACACACTACATCCATTTCACTCATACCACACATATTCAATATGTGCGAAATATGTGTGGAATGTGTGTAGTGTCTATATTATGTCACTACAACAAAATAAGCATGTAGGGACACTTACAAGCATCCTGATAGGTGGTATAATGAGACGTTATCTTGAATGGGACAATTTTGATGTGGTTCCTTTTTCCATGAGTCACAATAGACATAATAAGACGTCTTCTTTAAATATGACATTTTATGTGCGTCCTAAAATCGAGTAACTTAAACTAATATTAGTACAATTGCAAATGTCCCATTAAACTGCAGTTTTATTAGGATACTTATTTTATGTCCTACATTTTCTATCAAGTCTAAATTGATATGAGACACCGTTAAGTGTCCCAACAACATTTTAAAGTGTCCTAATAAGTTCAGTAACAATTAAGACACTTCATATGCATCTCATGACCTTAAGATAATAATAAAAATAATTAAAATATAATATTAGCAACATCACTGGTTTTAATAATTCTAAATAACTTGGGTCAAATCTATATACACGATTGTAATAGTAATTTCATAACTAAGTTGTCATTCTACAGGTTTCCAATATATTTTACGACATACGTAATACCATACAATAATCTTAGAACTCGTATTATGAAGTGTGTAATACTTGGTTACAAAAAAAAAAGATAAAAAAAAATTACATCACTACATAAGCACCCTTCCTAAGCACTAAATTAGCTTTTCACCCTGAGGTAGTCAATCTTGGTCATCTGCATCAATCACTTAAACATAACAAAGATAATCAACTCTTAGTCATACTCCATGTGTATGACAAAACAATGAAATGCAAACACTCATGCAATGAACATTAATTAGACAAGTTTATGTATTACTTGTGGAATCAGTCAAGTGCAGTATCAAATTAATCAATATATGCTAACTCGGATCTTAGTATAAAAAGAACATAGGAAATATGCAACAACGTTAAAGACGCATCCTAGAAAAAGATCAGAGTGTCCATTATATCATTTTTTTATTTTTATTTTATGATCCAAGTATCTAATATCATATTTTGTATGTAAACATGTGAATTCAAAACAAGTAAACAACTGGCATAGTACTTTTTTCCACTCTTGGTATCTGGTTTGAGCTTCTGATCTACACACACACACACACACACACACACACACACARATATATATATATATATATATATATATATATATAATATCAAAGACTTCACAAAAAATAATAAAATGGTAAATATACCAAGTGACGTGGCCATGCAACGCAAATCCCATTTGCATCACTAATTATCGATAAATTTGAAAAAGGTATGATCAAATTTTCATCCCATTCCATGAGTACAAAAGTTTGAACTACACCCAAACTTATTGGTTAGAATTTACACTTCGGAGATAACCTTTGGCTATAATTTTTCTTGAATCAAACAAACTTTTCAAGAGAACAAAACCCCTGATTTTGAATATTAAGTAAATGAATCTATATTATATTAATTACGATGAAACTTTAAAAGAGTAACAAATAATATTATAAATTTGAATAAAATATTTCCATGTACACGAATTCTAATTCCCAACTTAATCAAGCTGGAAGATTGACAGGGTGATATGGGTTAATGAGGCATAGACATATTACTTGGGTTTCAGTGATGTAATTTCCCTTTTAACTTGAAATCAATCTCGTATTCTGATCCATCATTTCTTCTATTTTTGTCATTGCTGCTTGATGTTCTAAAACCATTCTATGGCATGTACTACAGCCTGGAATCTCACCCCATACATCTGATTGGTTCACACCTAATCCAGGCATGCGTACTCTGTCATAAGGATCTTTACCTCTGAGACTGGAAAATGAGTCATTGGGCTCAACTAAGTCTTTTAAATCAGGTGGTAGTTGTGTCTTTAAATGATCTTTAGTTTTCCCATCTAAATTCAGCAATATCCTGACAATGCTCTCACATACATTCTTTGTAATATGCATGAAATCGAGATTATGAGGTAGAAGATTATTTTCCCAATAAGGCAAATAAAAGAAAACACTCTTTTTTTTAAAGAAAATTAAAAGGAGAATCTGGTTTATCAAATACTGATTTACTAGACTTCATTTCATAACCATCTAAATCAGATAAGATTCTCAACCCAGTATGTCCAGGAGGTGGATCTCTATGTTCTTGACTCCCATCTGACGACCTGGTATTTTGGAAAGGACAATCCTTCTCGAGAAATCAATGATGATACATATAAGAATATTTCCCACTATTTTTCAGCCAGAATGACTTAGTATTCTTGTTAAAATAGGACATTCTAGCCATCCTTTAGTACTCCAACATGATAGATTTACATAGCCTGGAAAATCGCTAATATTCCATAGCAGTGAGGCCCGCATTATGCATTTTTTTTGGATGAAGCATCACAAGTGTTGAGACACTAATTCCATAAATTCTTAAATTCTTCAATAAATGGTTGAAGATATAAATCGATATTGTTACCTGGGGCACATGGTCCAGGTATAAGCAATGAAATCATGACATAAGGTTGTTTGAAGCACATCCACGGAGGTAGATTATATGGCACCAATATCTAAAGTCAATACTATGCGTAACACTTATATATTAGAAATGATTAAATCCATCTGATTCCAAGACTAATCTCACATTTTTGGGATCATTAGAAATTCTGTATGTTTAAAGTTCAAATATTTTCAGGCTTAAGAATCTGTTGCCTTAAGTTTCCATCTTTAGTACAATTTTTCAGCATGTCATCTCATGAAAGATGTAGTTTTTGAAGACATAAAAAGGTGTTGTACTTTGTCCTTCAATGGGAAGTGCCACAACACTTTATGAGGGATCTTTCACCTTTCACCATTCTCATCACCATCTGTCTCATATTGCATTTTATCTTTATCTTTACCCCAATAAAGTGTTCAATCATATGGACATGCATCATATTTTTTATAATCAAGCCCCAGTTTATCAATGACTTTCCTTGATTCATAGTGGATTTAGGTAGTTTCACACCTTCTGGAAATGCCTCATTTAATAACTCTAACAACTTGGTGAAAGTCTTGTTCGTTATCTTACATAGACATTTAAGATGATACAACCTTACCAGAAATGATAACTTCGAGAATTTACTACATCTTGGCCAAAGTTCTTGTTGGGAATTTTCAAATAATTTGTAGAATTTCTTAACTTCTGGATTTGGTTCTTCTACTCTAGCATGTCACCCATTTAGAAATCATTGCATTGTGCTTCAAATGCATCATTAAGCATCTCTTATGTATTATCACATGCACTTGACTCATTATTAGTTGAAGTTGTAGCATTAAAACCTCCACATTTTAAATATTCTTCCACATCTTCCTTTGGCAAGCATATGCCATTTCTACAATAAAGTAAGCAGTGACAGTGGAAGAGCAAAAGAGAAAGGGCAACACTCTTGTTAGGCTGGACTAGCGGATCATCCGTCAAACCATAAGATCCTACCAATATATTATACTACAAAACAATACAATATAGTAAAAAAAACTATACATCATAGTACCAATATATCATAGTATAAAAATCAATACATCATAACTCAAGTCAGAGATTTATGAAAAATCAATACTCTTGAGTAAAAAAGCCAATACATCATACTAAGAAATTAATATATTATAATATCGGGTTAGATGGCCAAATAGACATTGACTCATTAATCTGGCCTAACAGATGTGTTTGTCAAAGAGAAGAGGCTAGAGCTTTTTTGATATTTGTAAATATATACTTGAATAGTCTGGACATATCTCCAAAGAAAATAAATTTGTAAAACATTTACACGTTAGCTAGCCAATATACTCACTTATAAGCAATTAATTCAAATGCCATTTAAGATATTACATTCTCTCTCAACTATATCACTATAAAGAAATACAATAATTTTGAAATTGAAAAAGATTATGAATATAAATTTATGATTTTTTGTACCTACTAATTTGAAAACTAAGATATGCATCAATATTAGAACCATTTGTAGGGAAAACTAAAAACTAAAAATTGATTTTATGATGTTTGTGTATGTTTTATTTTTATACAAATGCGAACTCAAAAATAGTAAAAACATCTAGAAAAAACTCCAAAATTAATGGAACATGATGACATAATATCTCATTTCAACTCAAGACAATGAAAATATAAAAACAATAGCAGACATTATACAACTTGTTTGATACTATATATATATTACAATTACAATTTGAGAATATAATGCAGCCAATCATCAACTACTTAGATACATATATAATGTTAAAAAGAAGACATGAATAATAGAAAATTACCTTGAAAAGAAACTGGTAAAATAATCTCACTGTATTGTATTTGTACCATAATTAGCAACTTCAAGAACCCCACCGTCAATTACTTCTCTGTTTCTTTCCTTACTGCAAATTCTGAATTAATTCAATGGGTAGTAGCTATTGCCCAAATATTAATTTGTTTAATTAGTTGTCATGGCCCACAAAGAAAAGTTCTTTCACATGTTGTTGGGTGGTATTTTTACCAGTGAGTTTATAACCTTAAGACACGTTATATGAAAGAGAGATGTAATAATTCTTAGCCATTTTGAGACTTTGAATCATTTGACACCATAATAGCTAGCTAAGTTAACTTCTTAAAAAAAAGTGTGTGTGTGTATGTGTATGTGTTATAGGAATAGTATTTAGCAAAAGAATCCATTAGCAATTTCAAGAATTCCACCGTCAATTACTTTTTTGTTTCTCTCGTAGCTGCAAATTTTGAATTAGACCAGTTTTGGGGCTTTCGACATAAAAAAGCCCAAGTTAATTTCAATGGGTACCAGCTATTGTCCAAATCTCAATTTCTTAAATTTGTTGTCATAATAAATATCCAATTGAAATGGCTACAAGAATATAACTTAAGCAAAAAAAGAGCAAATACTATACCATGGGGTGTGGAATTTTTGAGATTAAGATTGCCCAGTTATCGTGTGATGAAACTAATCCACACTGAAAAGGTTACCACTATTTTATAATGTGCCCATCAATGGTGCGTAATGCCATTATTTAAGGTATGTGGTTTGAGAAATTCATCGGGAACAAAGATTTTTTTTTTATGTTTGTGTATAATTTATTAAGAAACAATATATAAAATATGTGAATTTAAAAATAAGGGCTTTGTTAAAAGATGAGAGGAATGAATGGCTATTAACTCAATAATGCCAAAAAAAAAAAAAAAGTCATTATTCTAACACAAAAATAAAGATAATAAATTAGTCAATGCAAAATACTCACAAAATTATCTCGGCAGCATAAATGAAACCATTCTAATCTTTATCAAAAAATGAGACAACCAGTGCAAGTTCTTGATTATTGGGCTGGCTACTGAAATTTGAGGTAGATAATAAGCATGTGGCGGGAGAATTAGGGTTAAAACAATAAACACGTTGCCGAAAATTTTGTGTTGCTAAATCTTGTCCTTCAATTGCTTGCCGTTGTAAACAACAATGACCCGTTGGCGTACATATGAATAGAAGAATTAGGATATAGGGCAGGGAGTGAAAACATGAAAGGGAATGAGAAGGAGAGAACATGTGAGTAAGTGTATCTAGGGGTGGTCGATAAGGTATACCGAACATTTTATGCCGTAACGTATACCATACCGAAATTTTCGGTATGAAAAAAACTCATACCGTTATCATACCGAAACTTTCGGTATACCGGATACCGATATACCGAGAAAGTCGGTATGAAGAATAAGATACCAATACCGTACCGAATTTTTAGTATACCAAAATTTTGGTACAATTTCGGTATACCATTATATAATTTTTCTTACATTTTGCAAACTCCATTTTAATTAACATCTACACAGCAGAACCTAATGCAAAGAATGTTCTGTTTGACCAAAAAATTACAAAAAGATAAAACAGGATCTACATGAAAACATGGAGCAAGAATTATAATCTTATTGGCAGAAATTTGCAGAAAAAACTATGAAGAAAGTTCATTTAACCACAATATTCTATAACAAAAAATAATAATAATAATAATAATAATAATAATAATAACTGAAGTGGAACAAAACATTCATATAATAATTCCATTCACATAACTTGGAAGACTAAGGATGCACATAAGAGAAAACATAAATGGAATTAGAGGGGGGGGAAAGATTGTTCATGATAATTTTCTGAATCAAACAATTTCCAAATCCCAAGCATTTTGGTTAAAGAAGTTTATCAACTCAGAAATTATCTTGCATTTTCATTCCACATAATCCCTTCAAGTAGATTTGCTAAACTAATAAAACTGAAAACTTGCAAGAAGATTAAATTACTTCTGAGTGCCTAAATGAGACCAAACCAGACCAAACCAAAAGGCACTACACATCATCATCTTCAAGTTCCTCTTCCTTCACTCATTTTCAACTTCTTCCTTCACTTCTTTCTCTGATTCATCATCCATATCAGCACTAGCAATAAACCATAATAAGTACAAATAAAATACTGATAATAAGTTTGTTAAATAACAATATTAATTGAAACAAAACATTCATTTGATGTAGTTGATTGAAAATGAAATTGACCACTTTTTAAAAAAACAAATTTAATTAGTGCTACAACACATGATCAAATTTACTAAAGTCTAAGTGTAAAATATGGGGACACAAACAAAGAGTAAGACGTGTAATCAACAATAACGGGGCTTTAACAAATTCGACATGAGGAATGTCACATTATTTTCCTTTTCTGTCATAACTTATTGAGTATAAACTATTAAATGGTTTTAAATGCATTAACTTGATATTGTATCTAACCAGTATGATTAATTTAATTATGATATATTTTCATTGCAGCAAGTCTAATTTCAGGAGAATAACTACTTGAGAAAATTGGTGCAACTGTTATCAATTACTGTCATCTAGTTAGAATAGAGCTAGATTCATCAAAATGTCTAGCTCAACAGCTTTTAATGTTTTAGGCTAAAAGGGAGAAATGCATAGCACAAATTTCAAATCTTTGAGTTTCGCCAATACATCATATAGTACATACTGTACAACTTTAACAGTTTTGCCGAGATTTTACCAATAAAGTTATATCGAGCTGAGCAACGTAGTAGACGTGTGGGGACGATCTTGTTAGACATTCCCAACTGCATAAACTCAAACTATTTATTAAAAGTATCAATTCTGCATGATTCATATGAATAAATTAACAAAAAGAAATACTTTATCATTGCTATAATCTAATATAAAACCTTATATATATATATATATATATATATATATATATATATATATATATATATATATATATAAGGGTGGGTTCAAATAGAACCATGTCATTATATGTGAACCTACGAACTAGTGATTTTATTATATACCAGCAGTGCTTTTATTATACAATTACAGTACTTTATTAATATTTTCAGTTATATACATCAGTAGTGCTTTTATTAGCAATACTAATGCTTTTAATCAAATAAGGAAATACAAAAAAAATCTGATTCATCCATTTAATTAGATCTAAAGCCCATAATAGACCCTAAGTTCACATATAATGACATGGTTCTCATTTGAACCTAATCCTATATATATATATATATATATATATGTATGTATATATATTTATTTAAATGAAAAAGAATCGTACCGTTTTCAATTTCTTTATAGAGTTCAAGATCATCATCCGTAGGATCTTTCCAAAAGCTAAACTCATCTCCTCTTAGCCAATCACTAGAACACACCAATGCCTCAACCATTCTTGGACTCAAACTACTCCTAAAAGGATCCACCACCTTCTTGCCCGAACTAAAAGCGGACTCACTAGCAACGGTTGAGCATGGAATTGCAAAAATATCCTTGGCAATGCTTGAAAGAATTGGGTACCTAGTTTCACTTCCTTTCCACCACTCTAAAAGAGTAAAAGATTGGTTGGATCGTTTTTCAATCTTATCGGCTAGACACTTATCAACTTCATTAGATATCTCTTGGAGTTTCTCTTCTTCATTTTGTGCTTCTACATCTTCGAACATTTCATTACAAAGACCGCCACCACCACCATCGCCAATACTCTCTACTTGCATAATTTGGTCCTCAACTTTGAATTGTTCATTTCTCCCTTTGTACTCCGCCCACAAAGTTACCAAATCTTGTTTGACCTTATTAACGAACTCTTGAACCCTTGTAGTACCACCTCCCAACTTTTTTATGCTAACTTTGATCATTTGAAGTTTATTCCGAGTATCCAAAACATTACCAATAAAAATCAAAGGGTTCATAGTATCCCGATCTCCCCAATACTTGTTAAACTTTAACTTCATCGCACATGCCACCCTATTGAGAGTTAAATCAGAATAATCATTACACTTTCTCTCGATTTCAAGTTGGGCTGCAATCATTGATTGGTAAATCAACTGATAGGTTGGAGATTTTGATGCACTTAGTTCCAAAGTGGCATCATCAAATTTTTTGAGAAAGTGCACAAAAGCTTTTGCATTCTCCCAATCATCTTCGCTTGGAGGCCCCACCTTTGGCTTACCTTTCTCATCGTTTTCAGGAAAATATGAAATAAAATGTACCCATTCTTCTGCCATTCTTTCAAGCACCTTTCTATACTTTAGAGCAACTTCAAGCATTTTATAAGTCGCATTCCACCTTGTTTTAACATCCAAAGGAACCGTTGACATACTAGGGAACTTGGCAAGCACATCAAAATCACTATATTTGCTCAACCTAGATGCCGATGAATGAATAAAATGCACCGCATTCCGGATAGATTTAATCGATACTAAGCTCCTTCAAGCCAACCTTAACAATTAAGTTAAGTATATGGCATGCACGCCTCAAGTGTAAGTATTTTCCTTCAAACAACAAAGTATTTTTCAATTTTCATTCTTTTTTTAAGTAATTAATTACAGTATCATTAGAGGAAGCATTGTCAACCACAATTGAAAATACTTTATCTATTCCCCAATCGCTTAAACAAACCTGAACCACTTTTCCAATATCTTCCCCAACGTGACAAGTGATCTTTGAGAAGTTAATTATTCTTTTATGTAACTTCCAATCACTATCTAAAAAGTGAGCAGTGGCTACCATGTAATTTATATTTTGAATGGAGGTCCAAGTATCAGTTGTGATACTTACCCTTTGGTTACTAATCATACTTTTCATCTTAGCTTTCTCAAGTAGGAAAAGAATCATAAACTATACCAGCAACTTCTTTTCGATCAGGAATCTTAAACCTCGACTGTAATTCATGCAATAGGTTTATAAACCCCTTCCCTTCAACGGACCTAAACGACACTTCATCGACAATGACATATTCAACCAATTTCATCTCAGATCGCTTATGATTAAAAGTATAAGGAACTAATGCACTTCCTTGCCCCACGATATCATTTGCCAATGTAGCTTGACCTTTATCAACCACGTTTCCTTCGTAGAGCGGACTTCCTTTGCATCTTCTCACCAAGTGCTTTTTTAAGCCACTAGTACATCCGTCAACAGCTGGGATCTCGATTTTACAATAATTGCATATCCCTATTTGTTGTAGGCTGCCATCTTCTAACTCTCTCTTTCCTCTAACACAATGATTCTAATATATACTCCTATTTTGTTTAGGAGCTACTGGAGGTTTTGTTTTTGAATTTTTTCTAGCTTTTTTTCTAGTCGTAGACTCCAATGCTTCTGGTTCTCTATTATGTTGTATTTTGGGTGGACTTGAGTTACTTGATAGCATATTGGCATTCATTCTGAAATCATATAAAATATACTGTGAGTTACAAGAAAAAGATTAAAATAAAATTGATCAGGAAAACCTAAACCGATTAAGAAACGATTAACATTTTTTTCAACATAACAAATAAACAATAACTTGAGAAGATATGCTAAATACCTTCGGGTGTGGAAGTGTTCATTTTTTAAAAATATTAACACATAAGTAAAATTTTAAAAGAAGTCAGATTTTTACTCCATATTACATTACTGGAATTTTTCTAAAATCCCTTCTGTCCAAAATCATCTAAAGAAAGAAAAACACTCAGCATACAGTCGAAATTTCAAGTTTAGCGAACCATGTTTTGCTTCATTCATGCCAGATTCAACTATAGATTAAAAATTGGCAATACTAACCTACCTTTAAAAAGAAATTAGTAACAAAAGATCCCCAGACCAAACATTAAGTTCCGGAATGAGAAACATGGACAAAGAATAGCCAACTCCTTTCACATAGATCAAACTATGACACCTTTCTCTTCTTCGACAAAATGTAAATTACAAAAACAAAAATCTATAATATATCCCAAGAACTATTTAACACTAAGCACTTATACAAGCATAACTATCCTGGTAGCATAGTGCTATTTTCCAAGATTGACTCCAACCTTTTAGCATACTTAGGTTAATACCTCTTGTCTAGTTTAATTTTAATCTAGAAAAGCATAGACTCTAGTAACTATTAACTAACAAGCCAAGATCGAGCAGAATTCAAAAATCTCATCCAAAAGAAAAACCTTGAAACTCTGTTCATTCTCTTAAATGAAGAGAACTAATTGTCGAGTTGAATTAGTTGTGTAAGGCTGGTGCACCCTCGTACAATATCTCTAAAAAACATATTCAGTTGCGAGCAATCCTTATGTAGAAAATTAGCGATTTCCTGCGTACTCCATGTTGCCTAGCCAGAACACGGATGGGAGAATGACTTGTCCATAGTACATGGAGTGTTCAGATGCATTTACTTTGAAGTGTAGTGGAACTAAATCTTGGTTTGATAATCATATAAAGTTTCTTTATTGTAAGATAGATAAAATTTTCAAAAAAGTACAAAGGTGGAGACTCTACCACCGAACGTCTGGTCAGGAACTAATATTTTTGCAAAGATAGAAAGTTCGAAGCTTTTGAGAGTTAATGATCTAGATGCAGAGTACATCGATGGACATATAGCCAAATCAAATGGTTGGAGGAAAATAATCTTTTAGAATTTGCCATATTGAAGTACAAATTTGATTCGGCATAATCTAAATATTATGCACATCGAGAAAAATATATTTGATAACATGTTCAACACAGTGATAAATGTCAAGAGGAAGACAAAAGACACTCCCAAATCAAGGTATGAATTGAACAAATATTGTCTTTGTCCTTGGCTACAATAAGACATATTAAAAAAGTATCATAAACCTTGTTATACACTGAATAAGGCATCAAACGTTGCCTTGTGTAAATGGTGAAAGATCTTTAATTTTCAGATGGATGCGCATGAAGTTTGGGTGTTGCGTCAATGTGAAAGGATTCAGATTGTTTGGCATTCAGAGCCACGACTGTCATGTGCTCATGAAAAGGTTGATACCAATTTTTTTTCGAGAACTGCTTCCCCATCCAGTGTGGAAGGCCTTAACAGAGTTGAGTTTGATCTTCAAGGACCTCAGTTCCATTGTTATTGAGACTGATGATATGAGTTGTTTGAAGTGTGATATTTTTATAGTTTTTTATCAATTTGAAATATTTTTCCGCTAAGTTTTTTCGAATCCATGGAGCATTTCCTAGTTCACTTAGCATATGAGGCGAGAATTGATAGCTCAATGCAATATAGGTGGATATATGCATTTGAGAGGTATCTTTGCAAACGGAAGGAAAATGCGAGGAACAAGGCTAGCATCAAGGGCTCGATAGCAAACACATATCTTATTGAAGAGGCATCATATTTTACTTTGTACTATTTTCAAAATCATGTCTCCACGAAAAGAAAAAATTTGCATCATAATGATGATGACCAAAATGGTGAAGACGAGTAAGATGGAGTTCCTTCGGTGTTCAAAAAATATGGTGAGACGTTCGTAGCATTGGAAAAAAGATTCATGAACAAAGAAGATTTTTATGTGATGAGAAACTACGTTTTATTGAACTGTGATGAAGTCCAAGATTTTATCAAGTTCTAAATATCATTTTTAAAATCTGTTAATGAAAATTTAATTATATGATAAATGAAGACAATTTTCTTCTTTAAACATATGCAGTGATTTCACGGAGGGCGTTAAACCTTGTCAACCAAGCATTACAGATGATAGACTCAACAAAAAATTAGAAATAAATTTTCCGATTATTTCAAGAAAATGAGTGACCTCCTATGAACTGAACTGATTATAAACTATTATCATATATATATATGTGTGTGTGTGTGTGTGTGTGTGTGTGTGTCTCTCTCTCTCTCTCTCTCTCTCTATATATATATATATATATATATGTCTCTCTCTCTCTCTGTGTGTGTGTGTGTTATTTTATTTTTATTATGAGTACAATAATATCAAATTTGTTACTTTTTCTCAAAAATAATTTTACTACTTTTTTAATTAAAATATGCAAAATTGCGCAATGCAATACAATGTAGTATTTGTTTAATTGGCTATCAACATGTTATTTATCAAATATTATTACGATTCAAAATTAAATTTATTCTGCTAGGTATGCATTTATATTTTACATACTAATCCCTTCAACATCATTTTAATATTTATAATTTATTAATACTTACACTATCATTTGCTCATTGTGCGGAGAAAAAGATTTATCTTCACATGAAATTGTAAACCTACAATCCATGCTAGACAGTGAAAACAATAAAATAAAAAACCATGTAAGAGAGAAAAAAAGTCACAATTTTCCGGTTAAACGGCGGTTATAACCGGTGGTAACGGTTATCCGGTCAGGTTAACTATAAACTAACTGCCGGCCCACCGGTTGATGGTTACGGTTATAACCGTGACCGCCAGTCAACGGTTAACCGTAACTGGTCAACCGGTTATTAACCGGCGGTTAACCGATTAACCATAACCGGATCAACACCACTACTCGTCCTCGTCAATGTCCATTCTAGTCCTATGATGGCTATATACTTATAGATGTTTGATGTGATATGGGATAAGTAAATGTGTCGTTGGCTCTCTAGTGCACAGTAAAAAAACCTCGTATGCAGTGAGGTTCCTTACCCCTTCCCCTCACGTTGTATTCAATATTCAATAAATATTTTACCATTAATTGTGAAGTAATTAAATACTTACGAGTCAAATTTACAAACATAAACATAGATTTACTTACGAGCTGATGTGCATAACCAATCACAGATCGAGACCCTCTTTTGTGCTTCTATACTCCAGTACAAAGGTCATCGGGCCTGCTCATCCTATTCTTGCCTCACCTGATCACACCCCGTCTTATTCTGATCGGGCTTATCCCACTGCTGGCTTATCACCTCCTACGGATGTCCTAGCCTACGTACGT
>BMAC01000141.1:394549-407706 GCA_014905375.1 Phtheirospermum japonicum
ACGTACGTAGGCTAGGACATCCGTAGCGAGGTGATAAGCCAGCAGTGGGGATAAGCCCGATCAGAATAAGACGGGGTGTGATCAGGTGAGGCAAGAATAGGATGAGCAGGCCCGATGACCTTTGTACTGGAGTATAGGAAGCACAAAAGAGGGTCTCGATCTGTGGATTGCGTTATATGCACATCAGCTCGTAAGTAAATCTATGTTTATGTTTGTAAATTTGACTCGTAAGTATTTAATTACTTCACAATTAATGCGTAAAATATTTATTGAATATTGAATACAACGTGAGGGGAAGGGGTAAGGAACCTCACTGCATACGAGGTTTTTTTTACTGTGCACTAGAGAGCCAACGACACATTTACTTATCCCATATCACATCAAACATCTATAAGTATATAGCCATCATAGGACTAGAATGGACATTGACGAGGACGAGTAGTGGTGTTTGATCCGGTTATGGTTAATCGGTTAACCGCCGGTTAATAACCGGTTGACCAGTTACGGTTAACCGTTGACTGGCGGTCACGGTTATAACCGTAACCATCAACCGGTGGCCGGCAGTTAGTTTATAGTTAACCTGACCGGATAACCGTTACCACCGGTTATAACCGCCGTTTAACCGGAAAATTAAAAAAAAAAAGTAACCAGTCGATCGACTGGTCACTGGATTAGCCGTTGAAAATGAACGGCTGATATTAACTAGCCGTTGATGACCGACGACCGAAATTTGAATGGGAAATCTAGTCATTGCCGGTTAACCGGTCTAACCGAATCGGTTAACCGGTCTACTTATTCTTCTTCTTCTCTTGTATTTTCATGTTTCAAGTCAAGTTGCTATTTTATTCCAAAAATAATATTAATAATTTAATTAATATTCTTAATTCTCTTTTATAATATCACTATGGCAAGCTCTTCCCATAATGTCAATACCAACACTCCAACCTCTTCTCCTCGAGGTCGAGGATCTCGACGATAATCTTCGGCCGTTGCCGGAGATTATGTTTTCGATGAGATGACGGCAGAAGAATTTGAGAACCTATATAACCAAATTGACTTCGACTCGAAAAATCAAACCAATTTTGAAGAGGAATTACCGAGCTTCGATGAAGAAGAAGCGCCGGCCACCGTCAATTTGGATGAAGATGAGGAGGGAGCGGATGATATGCTACCTCCTCAATCGAAATCGAGGGAATTTGTTTCCCCCATCTTTCGGTTGCTTTTCACAAAAAAGACGATCAACGGTGAATCTCGAGTGCAATGTAATTATTGAAATTCTCATTACGCCTTCGGTTCTAAAAATAATAGAGGCTACGGGTTGCTCAAATACCACATGGAGAAGAAGCATCCCGAAAAGTATGGCGTGGAAAGCTCTCAAACACAACTAAACTTCTCATCTTCATCTACCACCAGCGTCGGGACCGGCGGCCAAGGTACGAGTTCTTCTAGTTTATTTCAATATACCGAAAGTGGTCATAGAAAGTTTCTTGCAAAATCTGTTTCCGTTATGAGTCTTCCTTTTAATCATGCGCATAGTAATCATTATGAAAATTATACTAGGGTGCATTTAATCCATCTAGCACTAGGATTTCATGAAATAAATTGACTCGCAATATTGAAAAAATGGTCGGTGAGTATAAATTGAATTTTATTTCAATATTTGATAGTTTGCCTCATAGTGTCTCTATATGTTCGAGTATTTTGACAGATTCATTTCATAATCATAATTATATGGGAATTATTTGCCATTGGATTGATAATTTTTGGACTTTTCAAAAACGTTTAATTGCATATAGAAAGTTTGATAGTCAACATACGGCGGTGAATATTTCGCATAAAATATCCACTATTTTGTCCGAGTATCATTTAACTAACAAAATTTTTTCAATTTCATTTGATAATGCCGCCACTAATACGGCTAGTTTAGAATTGTTAAAAATTATTTGTCAACCCGCTATTGGCGGCAAATTTTTTCATGTTAGATGCATTTGTCATATTTTGAATCTATGTGTTCAAGATGGTTTAACTCTTTTTCAATCTAAAATTCAACCGATTAGGAGTGCTATATATAATCTACGTGGCCACGATTCACTTCAAAAAAAATGGCAAAGATTTTTCAAGGCCAATCAATTGCATCCAAAAAGATTTTCAAATGATGTGCCAAATCGTTGGAACTCTACTTTTAAATTGCTTAATGATACTTATGAATATAGAGATGCATTGTGTTCATTTTTTAATAATGAAGATGTCGATTTCGCTTTGTTTCCGCATACGTGGGATGATTGTTATAATATGATGCCCCTTTTAAAAACTTTTAACGATGCCACCGTGGCTTTATCCGGTGTTTATTATCCTACCTCCTCAATGTTTGTTGATCATTGTATTCAAAGAGTACTTGTTAGTACTTCTTTACTCCATAACTCTGAATTAAGTGAATGTATCGATAGTATGTTGAGTAAATGGGTCAAATATTTTCATTACACTCCCGAGGTTTTTTTTATTGCAAAAATTTTAGACCCGGATTATCGGATGGAGGGTTTACAAAATTTACTTAAAACTTATTACGATGCATTAGGACCTTTTTTAGAAACTTCAAATCTTCCAATTCCTAGCCCTCTTAGTGTTTCTCACCAAGCAAACCTATCTTTAGTTCAACTTTTTAAAGATTACAATGAATCTTCAAGTGATGATGTTAATGTGTCCCCTTCCCCTTCCCCTGCAACTTCTAATACAAGACCCAACGACCCTCGAGGAGCTCTAGCCCCATATATGAGGTTGATTGAAGATACTAAAAGAAAACGGCAAAGGGCTAGTGTTAGTCAGTCAATGGAATTAGGTAGTTATTTAGGGGCTTTTGAACCGACTTCGGTTCCAAAAAAGCCCGATGGTGTTACTAACGATCTTGTGCAGTTTTGGTCGAAAGTGGCTAGTATTTTCCCCACACTCTCTAGGATTGCCAAGGAGGTCCTTGTCGTTCCTGTTTCAACCTTTTCTGTTGAACAAGCCTTCAGTACGGGAGGCTATATGTTAGATGAGCGACGGTCAACCTTAACTTCCAAAAATCTTGAAAATCAAATGTTGATGAACGATTGGGTGAAATCCGAATCGCAAGAACAAGAAATACAATTGGATGAAGGTGAAGAGAGCGCCTATTACGATACCATTTTGGAAAACAACGATAACGACGAATAGGTAAGTAGGTAAGTGAGGTAAGTAAAAGAACTACATGGACTTTGATTCCTTTTCGAGGATACGTAGGCAATTTAATTCTAATATTAAAAGTTAAAATTTAATTTTAGTTACTAATATTATAATTAAATTCAAGTTCTTTTTTTAACTTATTTTTTCAAACAAAAAAAAAATCGAACTACGTGGACTTTGATTCCTTTACAAAGATACGTAGGCAAATTAATTCTAATATTAAAAGTTAGAATTTTAATTTTTAATATTAGAATTAAAATCAAGTCCTTATTTTTTTAAACTTTCTTTTCCAAAAAAAAAAAGAAAATGATCGACTGTTGTGCAGTCGATCGACTGATTGTCGATCGACAGGGTTTCAGTCGATCGACTGCATGATCGAGTGCCCTCACAAAACCAAAACTCACTGTCTTTCAGTTGATCCAGCAGTCAATCGACTGCTTTTAAAAAAAATCAGTGGTTAACCGCCGGTTCGGTTAATCGGTTTAACCGTAACCTTAACCGGTTCTCAGCCGGTTAGGTTACGGTTAACCAAAAACCGGTTAAATTAATCGTCAGGTAATTAACCGGATGGTTAATAACCGGTTCAACACGTCTAAGGACGAGCTCTATTTAGATATAGTTGGGGTGACATAGGGTCAATGTTTTTCCATGAGATGCTGTAAGAGACTTGAGGCTTCGAAGATTTTCAGAGATGGCAGTGCTTCCTCTCATCCCGATAGCCGCGTCACGAAGCTACAAACACTACTATTGACTATTTAGAGTCAGGTCGAGGCTTATAGAGAGGTGGATGAGCGGGCCCATCGAAGCAGCTCTAGGAACTCCGTGAGGCGCATGTGCGAGACCGAATCACTACTACAAAAAAAAAAACCCAATAACATCAGTTGTTTTCACTGATAGGCATCGGTTCTACAACTGATGCATATTAGACCGATGCTAAAAACCTAGACTTTAGGCATCAGTTGTACAATCGATGCTAATAATTGTAATTAGCATCGATTGTTTGACCAAATCGGTGTCTATATATAGAATATATATAAACTATAGGTAACAACCGATGCTTAATGTATAGAATAGGCATCGGTTTGATCAACAACTGATGCCTAATGTATAGAATAGGCATCGGATTTAATCAACAATCAATGTCTAATGTCATACCGCAGGCATCGGTTGTGGTCAAACAACCGATGTCTATATTGGAAAGAAAAGAAAATTCAAAAATTCAAAACATGAATTATGAATTATATTAGAATTAAACAAATTAGAAAACGAGAAAATAAAATCACAAGGAATAATAAGTTAGTAACAACAACCATAGAACAACATTGCTCAAATTTCATTGAAGTCATCAAAGTTTCAGCTGCAGCAATTAAAAGTACAATTCATTACATCAAAACAACCACCTATTTACCTTGGAACCAACAGTATATAATACAAGCTCCATGTCATCACAACACAAGAGTGACCTGTTGTTGCATGCAGCAACAAAAATAAAAAATAAAAACATAAAAGAAATAATAAGTAACTAGAGTAACGACGATAGCTTTGGTGGCTTAAAAGGATAATCAGGAGGGAAATGAATCAAAACTACAAATACACATTCAGTGTAAGGACTATAAGAAGGACACATGATCGTTGCTTGCCAATGAAACATATCCTCTGCTACAGGACCTACATTTGTTGGTCGATAGAGGTTAAACAAAAGAACCCACAAATCTGACTCGTAGGAAGAACACGACCGTAAACCAGAAACCATCTACGTAACAGCTAAAAAGATGCATAAGGATGCATCATACACAATAATTGATGCTATAAATTTAGTTTTAGGGATGATTGCAAAAACTACCCGAGATTCTGTCTAATTACAAAAAAGTGCAGGAAGAACGAACAACTTGTCTTTTTAAATTACAAAGTCCCCTTGAGGTTTGTGTTTACCTTACAAGTAATCCTCTTGAGAACACTTTGGTAAGATAAAAACAAGATTCAGGGCTATTTTAATATAAAAAGATAAATGCTTATGTATTTCTTTGTTTGGTAAAAAGGCTAAACCTCATCATTAGTTTTGTAATTATAAACTTAGTTTATGTTCAAGAGTGTATATGATTTGTACATATTTGTATGTGATTTTTGTGTGCTTTTGCATCGTAAGTTGTATGCTTTTAGGGTGTTAAGGTTTATCATTTTATTGTTTTTCTTCCTTTTGATGTTTTTCGTCTCATTTTGTGTTTAATGTGTTTTTACTTTATTTTATATGAAATAATCTAATTTTGCTTTATTTTAGTGTTTCAGCTCGAGACGAAGAAAACGGGACGAGCGACGTGACACGTGTAGCCAGCGCCCGCAGTCATCGGCCGCGTCGACGCCGGGAGACGGCCGCGTCAGTCGATGCCAGGCCAATGCAAACTCTCTGTTGCATCGATCTTTGCTCCATCAGTCGACGCTACAGCCGACGCACACTTGCATTCACATCGATCCTAGCCCACGTCGGTCGATGCGAGTGTGAGATTTGCATCGATGTCGACGCTCGGCACGCGTCGATCGACGCTAAGGCAATTTTGGCAGTTATTTCGGGAAATTCTATAAAAGGTCGGTGGTTTCTTCGTTTTTAGTGTGCTGGAACGAGGGGGAAAGGTCTAGAATAATGTAGAGAACCCTCGGTTCATGCCACCTTTCGATTTACGCAAGATTAGAGTTTAATAGTTTGTAGTTTCATCATTCCCATTCCGTCCGACGTTCAAGATCGTTTCTCGTCGTTGAAGATCGTTGGATTGCTGATGCTTTCTTTATATTATAAGTTTTTCTGAACTTTATTATTTGCTTTTTGTATTTGGATTTGGTTATCTTTAAATGTTTATTATCTTTGAATGATTATGTTAATTTAGTTCGTATTCCTTTTACTGTTCGATTATGTTCATGCTTTGCATTGAAATTATGCTTCGATCATGATGATGCTTGTTGGATAATCTTATCGTTCTAGTGCCTGGGATCATTTAGAACCATCGGGATTGACAACCCCGATCGTGGAGATGATTCTGGTGCACTAGACCCTTGCTTTTATTAATCATTTTAAAACTTTTTATTTTATTGCTCGTAGATGTTAGAAGCCCCCAAACCTTGTTTGATCGCGTGTTTAGTTTAGTTTAGTTCAGTTTTTATTTTCGGTTCTATGTACTTAAAATCAAACACCGGAAAAGCTTCCGATTAGTCTTCCTTGTGATTCGACTCGAGTCAGCTTATCGCCTACAATAGCTACGTTCTCTTGCGGACGAGCTTTTTATTTTAAAGCGAAAACGTTCGATTCAAAATTTGGCGCCGTTGCCGGGGAAAAAGTTCGATTCAAAATTTGGTGTCGTTGCCGGGGAAGGCTGAAGGCCGCGATTTCTGGTGTTTGCTTTTATTTGTTGTTTGTGTTTATATTCGTTTGTGATTCTTGTTTTTGTTGTTTTTGTTGTTATTGTTCTTTTTGGTACGTTTAATCTCGTTTGTTGAATATTGTTCTTTGTAGCCATATCTTTGACGATTCGAGATTAATAAGATTAAAGATGGTGGATTATCGAGCGATTTCACCATATGATGACTTAAGTGCTCCACCTTTTGATGAAGAGATGTCTTGCCCAACGTCCGATTGGCGTGGATTTCGACCGTCAATTCCTTTGAGTCTTGCAATGCGGGAGTACGATCTAGATGAGTTCTACCTCGAGCAACTCCCGATTTTTTATGGATTTCCGAGCGAAGACCCGCTCCATTTCATCCGAGAGTACAAAGCTATAACCGGCACATTCCCTCTTTTCGGACTTACATGGGATCAAGTGATGATGCGGTTTTTCATGTTCACGTTAAAGGATCGGGCGAGTGAATGGTTGACAAATATAGAGCCTGATTCCTTGAAAACGTGGGATGAAGTAGTGGATCAGTTCATGGGGTCATTCTACTCGTCTGAATGGGTCCCACTTTCAGTTTCTCACAATTCGAGCTTTAATGATTCATATGCTTCAATTAATCACTTCGATCACACCCCATCACAAAGTTTCTATTGCCCGACCTTTAACGAAATTTTTTATAATCCGGGTTTGGAACCGTTTTACACGGGATATGATTCGTATGCTCTACTCGATTCTGATTCTTTGAGCTACGACCAGTTTCCTCTTCTTACATCAAACTCTTATGTTTCGAGTTTCGAGCAATTTTTTCCTAAAACCACATATCACGATTCGAGATATAATGATCCGTGTGCTCCTTGCGAATCATATTCTTATACCTCGAGCTATGATTGTTATCCTTTGTCTCATTCGTGTATTATTGATCATGAAACTCGAGTTGAGGTAAATCGACCTCATTTTGACTAGATGACATTATTTGATGTGGTAGAGCCTACCGTGGATGTTTGTTCGGAAGAGGTTTGTAAGACGGCTGAGATCGAGGAGTTGGTTGAGATTCGCCCCCTTGCGATTTTTGATAAAACTGCGGATAAAAGTGTGGGGGTGTTGCCGTTGGAGTGCCCGGGAAATATTGGAGATTCGAGTCTCCCTACTCTTGGTGAAGAAGGGGGAGTTATGGTGCCAATTCTGGAGGGGAGTGAGACTATTGAGTCATGTTTTGAACCACCCGAAGCTTTGTTGAAATTTGATTTTGAGGTGGTAGACGAGATAGTCGAGAAGGTGCCCGATCACCCCATGCCGCAATTATGGTTTGATATATTCGAGGTGATCGATTACTCATGGTTCCGACCTCCGAAGCTAGTTGGAGTGTTTTGCATCCCGGGACGTGATTTTTGTGCCCGCCTTGGTGATTATCATCGCCAATTCTTGCTCTTGGAGAATACCAAGGCGTGGCACGATCGTCATCCATTTTTGGACCCGGGATGACATCGACCGTTGACACCATCAAGCTAGAGACGTTAAAAAGCGCGTCTTGGGAGGCAACCCAAGCTCCTTTTAAAATTATATATTTTGTGTGTTTTTGTGTGTTTTCAGGTTCCTTTCATTATTAAGGCCCGTTGGACGATTTTCAACGCTCAGCTCATCA
Source organism: Phtheirospermum japonicum (assembly GCA_014905375.1). NCBI lineage: Eukaryota > Viridiplantae > Streptophyta > Magnoliopsida > Lamiales > Orobanchaceae > Phtheirospermum > Phtheirospermum japonicum. The sequence goes on from BMAC01000141.1 coordinate 402,773, forward strand.
CCACAAGTGCGATTTCAAGGACGTATCTCTTTCTATAACCTTTTACCATACCTTGCTTAATTTTTCGTTTTATACAATGCGGACATTGTATGGTTTAAGTGTGGGGGGTTTGTCCTTGGTTTGGTTAGTAATTATTTGTATGCTTGCTTGTGGTTGATTTGAGTTGTGTGTATTGATATTGATTGGAACCTTGACGAAGTGATGTGATTAGATGCTTTGGTTAGGATATTTAGACTCTCGTTCGAATAATAGTGTAATTGTGGAGAATGAAGTGTAAATAATCTATGAAGTGTTTTGTCTTCTGTTCTATTCTTGTTTCGTTCCAAAGAGTCGAATACTCTCTACTAGCCCCGTTTTCAGTTAACCTCTATAGGACTTTATGTAATTTTTCTTTTTATTTTGGAGACGTTAAAACTCCATTTGCGATATTGAAGAATGTTATTAGTTGCACCTAGCAACGTAAGATCGGAGTCAATAAACTCTCGCATTTGATTTATGTACATTATGCTCGTTTAGTACCTTATCTCTATAGGTACTCATATAAAAATAAAAAAATAATATAAAAAGAGAAAATAAAAATAAAAAAGAAAATAAAAAGAAAGAACAAGTACAAGAAGAGAAACCCTTGTACAAGTTGAGTTCTTATTGTTGTTTTTATTTCTTAGATTGTATTGTTAAAGAGGTGTATAGATGATTGGGCTAGTCGGGTGACGACTTGGCGGTTTTGAGCAGGGATAGACTTTGGCCGAGGCATGGATGGGTGACATACATGGAGGTCAACTCGTTACTTTTAGGTGTTCGGAAGCTAGTCTAAATCTCTTATCTCAACGTTATCGTGTCGTCCTTTTAGTTGAGTTTTCAATCGACTTAATGCATCAACTTCTTGAATCATATGGATGCATTAGTGATTAAGTCATCGGATAATTAGCTTTTCCTTGTCTACGTCTAGATTAGATTTTGCTTGAGGACAAGCAAAAAGCTAAGTGTGGGGGAGTTGATTTGTACATATTTTTATGTGATTTTCGTGTGCTTTTGCATCGTATGTTGTATGCTTTTAGGGTGTTTAGGTTTATCTTTTTATCGTTTTTCTTCCTTCTGATGTTTTTCGTCTCGTTTGGTGTTTAATATTTTTTTTACTTTTTTTATATGAATTAATCTAATTTTGCTTTATTTTAGTGTTTCAGCTCGAGACGAAGAAAACGGGACGAGCGACGTGACACGTGCAGCAAGCGCCCGCAGTCATCGGCCGCGTCGACGTCGGGAGACGTCCGCGTCAGTCGATGCCAGGTCGATGCAAACTCTCTGTTGCGTCGGTCTTTGCTCCATCAGTCAACGCTCAAGCCGACGCACACTTGCAGTCGCGTCGATCCTAGTCCGCGTTGGTCGACGCACTGCATGGTCGACGGGAGCGCCTGATTCGCGTCGACGTCGATGCTCGGCAAGCATCGATCGACGCTAAGGCAGTTTTGGAGGTTATTTCGGGAAATTCTATAAAAGGCCGGTGGTTTCTTCATTTTTAGGGTGCTGGAACGAGGGGAAAAGGTCCAGAATAATATAGAGAACCCTCGGTTCATGCCACCTTTCGATTTACGCAAGATTAGAGTTTAATAGTTTGTAGTTTCGTCATTTCCATTCCGTCCAACGTTCAAGATCGTTTCTCGTCGTTGAAGATCGTTGGATTCATGATACTTTCTTTATATTATAAGTTTTTCTGAACTTTATTATTTGCTTTTCGTATTTGGGTTTGGTTATCTTTAAATGTTTATTATCTTTGAATGATTATGTTAATTTAGTTCGTATTCCTTTTGTCGTTCGATTATGTTCGTGCTTTGCATTGAAATTATGCTTCGATCATGATGATGCTTATTGGATAATTTTATCGTTCTAGTGCCTGGGATCATTTAGAACCATCGGGATTGACAACCCCGATCGTGGAGATGATTCCGGCGCACTAGACCCTTGCTTTTATTAATCGTTTTAAAACTTTTTATTTTATTGCTCGTAGATGTTAGAAACCCCCAAACCTTATTTGATCGCGTGTTTAGTTTCACTACAAGAAATCTGACGTTTAGTGACGATTTTTTTTTCCACGCATAAAAATTCGTCATAGTATGTTAAACAATAGTGACGTTTTTTAATTTCGTCATAGAATAACACCCTTCTATGATAACATTTATTGTTGTCACGATTGTTTACCGATTTCGTCACGAATACTTATATTTGATGACCTTTAAATGTATTTTGTCACAGTTTTGGGATGACAAAAAAAAATAGTTCGGAAAACCCATTTTATGACAAACATATAATAAAGTGTGACGAGATTTGGGTGTCACTATAAGTTTCTAGTTGTGACGGAATCATTTTTGTCACTAATGTTCCCCTGAAGAATGGTGATGATATTTGTTGTCACAACAAGTTTCTTTTCATGACAATACTACAATTTGTCATCAGTTTTAGAAAAATGACGACAACATTATTTTGACACGAAATAGTTCTTTGGTGATGTCAAATATGAATTTTTCATAATAATTTTATTTTTGCTACAAATTCACACCACTTTCGATAACAAATTGATAATAATTAGAGATGATTTTTGTTATCACTACATATTTATGTTATTAAAAGCATCATATATCTCATTAATTTCTCTAAATGTAATGTTAATTAATTTTAATTACTATATATTGTATAATATTTGAAGTAATCAATAATATAAAAATAATAAAAATCAACGTTAGAGAAATATATTAATTAAAATAAATAACTAAATTATGTGTTTTACACAATTAAAATAACAATATTACTAATAATATATTTGATTGAGACATTTATTTATGCTTGAACCTAATCTATGTTCCATGAAAAATGGTGACAACATCCATTGTCACAATAAGTTTCTTTTCATGACAACACCATATTTTGTCAGTGCTTTAAGAGAAATAGTGACAACATTATTTTGACACTAAAGTCCTATTTAGTGATAACAAATATAAGTTTTTCATTCACATCAAGACTTAGGATGAGACTTTTTCAATAACAACTTGATAATAATTGGTGATGACATTTGGTATCACAATATTTTTTAATATAATTATTATTCAACTTATTATTCATCATTAAATATTTATTTTTCTATATTTACTTTATAGTTTTTAACGACTATATTATTATTAGATAATATTTCTCAAGTTTCTTATTTTTAAATTGATTAAATAAGTTTATAAATTTAATTAATAGATTATTATTTTTTATTCTAATATCAAGTTTTGAAATTTATTTATTATTGTGTTATAACATTTTATATTTGTCTACAAAAGTTCTTAATTAATATCTTTACACAAAATCTCTTTTTGTGAACATCACTCTTTGTGAACACCTTTATTTGTGTGTGAACTATTTATTTAGAAGTTAATCACACTTTATTATATTCTTATCTAATTTAAATATATTTTGATATTTATTTTATAATACTTCAATTATATTTTTCATTTTTAAAATATAAATTATTCAGGATTAAATATTTATTTACCTTACTTTATAATTTTGAACGGCTTATATTATTATTCTATATCTTTTTACAAAGTGTTTAGTGTGTGTGTATATTAAACTTATTTCTGAATGTATATTACTTTGTTTATAGATTATAATATCAGGATCATGTGGTGAAGTGGTTGGGGCTAAATTAAAACATTCGGGTTCAAACCTCATGTCTCTTGAATATTATTGTTTTGCTCCCTAGAAAATGTATAAATGTTGAACAATGTCAATAAAAAAGTAAGTCGAAAAACAAAACCACTGGGATTTGAACCCACAGTGTATTGCACCGATTTGAACGATTGCACCGCCTGCTAATAAGGTATGATTCTAGGGCGATTCTAGCTGTAGTAAGCCGTTGTACCTGACTAATTATAGTCACACCTCCAATGAATGCCACGTGTCCTATCTAATTATAATATTATTAATTAAAAAATCAATATTAATTATTATTATCTATAATGCCCTTTTGTATGTTTAATTATTTAAATTAAAAAATAAATTCCAATTTATTACAAAACACCCAAAAAGTTTATTAATCACAAAACACCCATCAAATTATAAATATATTTCAAAAATGTCCTAACTAATCATAAAACTCAACTAATATCTTAAAATTATTATAATAAACTTAAAATATAATCCTTCAACTTATTTAATCCCACACCCGTCGATTTATTCTAATATTGCCTTTGTTAAAAAAATATATAAAGTTTTGCACTTGGGCAGTTTCGAACCCTGATGGTTTGTTTCACGTTCCCCACCTTCCACCACTAGACTGCTTATATTACTTGTGCAATTGGTACTCCTATTATCATTTTGTTTATTCTCTTTTACTTAATGAAAAATAAAAGGGGAAACTGCATTTGGCAGAGTCGAACCCGAGTCCTCTAAAAACTTTTGTTTCATAGACCTAGTCTACTACCACTACACTGCTTGTATTCTTTGTTTGTATTTTACTTCTTTTAATATCAGTTTGTTATCTGCCACTTTTAATTACTAATTAAAATCTTTTCAATGCATCATATGTGATTATATATATATATATATATATATATATATATATATATATATATATATATATATATATATATATTTTTTTTTTTTTTTTTATTATTTTTTTTTTTTTTTTTTATTTTTTCCTGGTGCATAATTTTAATCATATTTATATGCGTATGGCTCGTGATAATGAAAATTCATGAGTAATTCAAAATAATATAAACTTGTCATGTGATAAAAGTAATTTCACAAAGTATCGAAAAACGTGATATGTGGCCCTACGATCTTATAATCTAATTCATGTTCTTGAAAAAAATTGTTAATCATTACAATTACGTAATTCAAGTATCTCCAATCTTGTTTTATTACCAGATGGTTGAACCCACTCGTCCCGAATTTGA
>BMAC01000141.1:408486-432987 GCA_014905375.1 Phtheirospermum japonicum
TTTTTATATCTTAGGAGAGTTTTATATCATTTAAATATGTGTTAGTTTTGTTTTTCTAAGGTTAAAAATAATTTTGATCATCCTTGGAATATACTCTTTTTTCAAGAATCTTCAGTAACGTACATCGAATCTCTGAAAAGATTCGAAGTAATTTCTGATCAATATTTTATAAAATTTTCAATATTTTATAAAATTTTATACTCTGATTGATCTGCTTATTAGTATTATTTAATTTATATGCTCATTAATATTTTAATATTTTGTATAATTTTATTTTTATGTTGGAATAGGAGAGAGAAAACAAAATTATAATTTTATTTATTACTTATTTAGCTGTTCACTTAGGGTGGGGTTTTTTCTTTTAAATCTCAAATAGATTTTTTTTATATATGTCATTTTGTATGCTTTTATTCAGTCTGTCATGGCACAAGTGAGTTGCGATTAACGTATAAATAAATTGAATAAAATGGAACGTATTATCTGATTAAATTAATTTATTGATTTACTTGATTTTTTTAATTACATTAAAGTTTGTTTGCTAATAAAGTTTGAGTTTTGAATCAAGTTAGATATGATTTGTTTATTCATTTAACTTTATCAACTTTTTGAGTAGATCTCAAATCAAAAGTTATTTTTTATAATTATTAAAACCTTCATTTAACTTCTTACAAAAATTATTTTTATTTATCAAAATGTCCATGTTGATTCGCAAAGGAATAAGAACTCAAGATGATCTTTAATTAATCTGGAAATCATAAAGAAAACTATAAACATATAAAAGAAATTTAAAATATTTATAAAATTTGTGAAAAATTTTATTAAAAAATCTAAATATTATTTAAAACATGTTGAAAAGACCAAAAAACATAAACATGAGAACTATATATTTATTTCAAAGAGATCTTTTAAATCTGTGATACTTTTATTTAATAGATCTTTTAAATATGTGATACTTTTGTTTTATAGTTTTATGTGGTGAATAGGAGAGAGGGAAAAGAAATTCACTCAAGCTAAGAAAAGACAAAAAAGAAAGAAAAATAGCAGACACAAATATGAAGAAAAAGCAGTCAGAGAAACACGTGGAATCATGAAATCACATCTGTACGTTTAATTAGTAATATAAGCGGCAATACTAAATAATTAAGATAAAAAAATAAATACATAGTAAGTATTGTTTAAATTTATATAATTACTTGAATTTTTTAAAGATATATAGAATAATATTATAAGTTTATTAAATCATAAATCAAGTTAAATAAATATAAAAATAATTATTTAATCAAGCATCACCCCTATATATTAATGTAAAATTCTCCTAACCTATGTGTCTGCTTCGTATATTTCGTTTGACAAATAAATAATTCTGGTGCTTCGTTTGCTTATGTGTCATCCGAGCCTAATATTACCTAATTTAATACTTTTCTTTTTATTGTATCTTACCTAATTAATTTTTGTTTACTATATTTTTCCTTATTCAATACTTTCTTTTGATTCTCTTAATATAAAAATAGAAATAAATCATATATTATTAGTAGATAAGATCTAAATTACTTATTTTAATTAGAAAAAATACTACATATGAAATAATTTTAATTAAAAAATTTTATTACGAAAATAATTAAATAAGTTTTATTGATAATATAATTAAAAATAAATTTATTTTCGAAGTCTCAAATATTATATATAGGTAAAATATGAGTTATTTACAATAATCTAAGTATGTAACTAAATATTAGTAATGTATTCAATCTAAATATAAAAATATTAAATTATATACTAATAATTAATAAACATTGATTAGACACCAATACAATGCGACACAGGTTGAGAGTATGATATCAGTTAAATATCTCAAAGTATATAACTAATAATTATTAATGAATTTATTCTAAACATTAATATATAAAATAATTTAATAATAATAATAATAATTAATAAACTAGATCGTAGACACGGGTTTAGAATGTGACGCCTTTTGAATTTTTGTAAGTATGTAACTAATCTTTAATGAATCTAATTTAACCATCAAATATAAAATTATTTAATATTTATAATAATTAATAAATAGATTAGACATGACAAGGTACGGGTTAGGAATAATTATTTTAATTTTTTTTTAGATTTAAAATTCAATAATTATCATAAATGTTTTTTATATTTATCTTTTGATAAGTTTCGTGTGATACACGGGTGTTAAATAAGTATATATTAATGCAAGATCCTCCTAATTTATGTGTCTACTTCGTATGTTTCGCTTGGATAATAAAAAATCTTGGTGGTTCATTTGATTATGTGTCATCCGAGTCTAATATATACCTAATTTAATATTTTTTTTTTTACTATATCTTACCTAATTTAATATTCTTTTTATTATATTTAGCCTAAATTAATAGTTTTCTTTTATTATATTTTGTCTAATTCAATAAAAGAAAATTTATAAATAAGTCATATATAATTAGTAGAAAAAAATCTGGATTAGTTATTTTAATTAAAAGATAAATTACATAAGAAGTAATTTTAATTACAAAGAAAAACTTATATATGAAAATAATTAATAAATTTTATTTATAATAAAAGTTGAAATAATTTAATTTTGAAGTTTTTAATATTTTGTAAAGGTAAATTATGATATATTTGAAATAATTGGAGTATGTAACTATGTAATATCCTAAAACTTTAAAGGGATTTATGAGAAACTCCTTTTTTTTCTTTGGGAAAAATAATAAAATTATCAATAATGATATTCAAAACCAACAACTCGTCAATGGTTCTCAAATAAAATTCAAGTATTTAAAACGATCTTAAATGCGGAAATTTCTAAGAAATAGAGATTATTGTCTCAACGTTTCAACTTCAAAGAAACTCAAATTTAAAATAAACGGAATTATTAAATAAATAATAATAGAACTCAATTTATTATCCGCCAACCACATGCTCCACTCCGAATACGCTTAACCTGAAAAATATTAAATATAAAAAGGGATGAGCTTTCACCTCGCTCACTAGGGAGTACAGTTCATAATAATTGCATAATATAATAGTTGTGGACAATCATATCTCTTTTGTGTAATAAATTACACCTCTTTTGTACAATAAATTGTACCTCTGTTGTGCATTGCTGCACCTCTGTTGTGCATTGCTGCACCTCTATCTCTGAGTCATGCGACAATTTTTTTAAAAACTCTCTGGGTCGCATGACTATGTGCACATAATTTGTGACGAAACGCCACCTCTGGGTTATATAATCATCAACATAGGCTAAAATAATACGCATTTAAATATGAATTGTAAATAGAAAGGTTTTAGTTATCCCTACCTCGTTTATGCAGAAAAATAACTTGACTTGAATGAAACAAGTGAAATGTTCCTGGTCTTCAGAATCCTCGTTTCCTAGACGATAGAACAATTGGGTTTTTAGGTTTTTTTTAAAATAAAGTAAAATGAAATAAATCAGAAAAAGAAAAAAAGCTAAAGTGGTTAAGATAACTGGGCTAAAGGGTTGAATTGGCTCACTGGACTAAAAGAATTCTCACAACCTCACTAAGCCCAACCTATTCTTACAGAGTCACAAAGAACAAAAGCCCAGCCCACCCTCCTTCTCGTCACTTTCAGCCTCTCACCCAATCTGCTAAATCACTACCAACAGAACACACCAAAATACACTCACACACACAGCCTCCAACCTCGGCCGCCCGCTCTCTCTCCCTCTCTCGGATTTCTGTTCTCGGCTCACACACACGCGAAGGCAAAAACAACAATCCACACCAAAATAAAAACCCCAATTCGAAAATCAAACTCCCAAATCGGAAATTCCCAAATTTTAAAACTCAAAGAAATCGATTTAATTTGGAGGAAACATTCAATTCGACGCAACCCTCGCACTTTCTAGAACCACACGAGGACGACTCCCGTTCGCACGACAGACGCCGCGCAAGGCCCGACCGGAGCAGTGAACGACGGCTGCGACTGACCGGGTTTGGTTCGAGGGTTTCAAGGTCCAGCTGTTTCGGATTGAGGTAAGTGGAGTTGCGGGCTCGTTATTTTTATCTCGGAATTTTGGTCCAAAAAGACGACAGTCGGGTTGTCTCGGCTGCGACCAGGCCGGCTAAGTTCGACTCGATTGACTCGGGATTCAAGTTTAGTTTAATAAATTTTAAGAATCGGGTCAACTCATCTGTGTTTGTGTTAAAAAAAAGTTTTGGGTTTAAAATATTTTGCCATTTCTGGCATGAGGTTTGATTTTAGCATCTGGACTTTACGAGTTTTACTTAGTTCTTGTGTGACCGGTTATTTTCTATGATTCTCATGAGTTTCAAAACAAAACGAAAGGTGATCCTATACGCCCAAGAAAACGGAAAAACTGACTTAATCGAGAAATATTGGATTCAGAGGGGTTATTTTCTATGATTCGAGGAAGACGACCACTCTGCGACTAAACGACGGCCACTGAATTTTGTAAACGACGGCCACTGTACTTTGTATTTTCTAACTTTGTGTGTTGGGAGAAAAAATTATTTGTTTTTGGTTGCGGCCAATTGTAAAGTGATTAAAAAGGGGTTCTGGTTAATAACTTAGGTTTAGGAGTTATAATCTTCCAGGATTGTGTTCACTTGCTAAAAATCGTAACCGATTACGTTGGGAGAAAGGGGTTCTGGTTAATAACTTAGTCGCCAAATGTGACCGGAAATGGGTTCTGTCATCTTGGGCCCCTCTTTGCGGTAACATTACACCCAAAGAATTTCACGTCGAGTTTTCAAAAGTTCGATATCTAACTCCGGAAATCGGTACTGACGTCTCGATCCTAACTCAAATTTTATAAGCTTGCCTTTTGTGTTTTATACCAGCGATCTTTATATTGCAGGGGGAGAAGGTTCTTTTGTGTTTTATATATCGTGAACCGGAGGACGATCAAGTTGGGAAAGTACAGTTACTTACTAATTATTCAACTACGCCAGATGAAATTCGTCTCAAGGTATGATGACTTGAATGCAAATTAAATATTGGCATACCTAATAATATCGTATTTCGGTTGGATTAGATTTGTACAACCACAATTTATAATAATAAATTAACTCCAATCGTCATGCTTTTGGATTGTCTCAAAATTTATTTCTAGTGGCAAATGTTAGATGCACTGAAAATTCAGATGTCGAGCCACTGTCATATGAGATTGATTGGGGAAAAAATATTAATAAATTTTATTCTGTAAAGAAGAAATGAATAGGTTGGCTAATTATGATCTTAATTTTCTATTTAGGTTGTCCGATTTTATTGCATGAAGAATGAATTGGTTAATCATGATGTACTTGTTGAATTTACAAGCCTCAGATAATTTAATTCCTAATATTTAAAGTATGTAGCTTTGTGGTCCTTCATATACCTTCTTCCTAGAAGTAGAGAATATTTATCAAAGAAAAAAGAAAATCATCTCCGTTGGGTTAACATATTTCCCAGCATTGAACCATAAAATTATCAACACGATATCCACCAATACAACATTTTAGTTCTACTGTTAAATTGATCGTTATTTTTATGGCTACGACATGATTTAGCTTGCATGCCCAAAGATGATAATTTTTTTCAATCTGAATATTTGTATTTTCTAACTATGTATTTTTATGTGTGTTTCTGCTGCAGAGACAATTGCATACGACTGTGTTTTCGAGACTGAAATGAAGGTCAAATCGTTTAAGGAAAGAAAGTTGAAGCTGAATGGTGATTGGAAGTGGTTAGTCAAGGAATTTGCATCCTACTTTGGAGTTTAACTCTTTTGTTTAGTTTAAGTTTCCAGGTCCTTGTTTTGAATGTTCAAGTACATTAATTCTAGTTATCTGATTTGGTAAGTGTTCTAGATATTTCAAAGTAATATTTTTGGCTAGTTTCTTTCTTTTTTTTTTTTTAACCAATTGTTGATGATATGATATTTTGGCTAGTTGTTAGTGTTTGGTATATGTTTTAAATGGTCGAAGAAATATTTTGGAATATTTTTATCATTCTTTAATGATAAATGCTTCTTTGCTTTCATTTTTTTATTTATAATACTTTTCATTACAAGAATAATGACAAACTGATGCACATATTCAAGAAATTTATGCCGTCATGAAAGTAAACAATAAAATCGTGTTCACTCAATTATTACAACTTTAAGCGTCACATAAGTATTTCAAATTTGTCACTTTAATAAATTATGACAACTTGTTTCATCACATAATACTTTGAACTTGTCACTTAAACTAAATCATTTTATGATGATTGGCTTGTCACCATATAAACCCATTTAATGACAATGGATTTTATCACAATATGTACCCTTAAATCATCATCGAACATATATCTTTTATGATGATTATAATATTCGTCATATATTGCTATTTTTTTCGTGACAAATAATTTTATCACCTTTCATAGTAATTGGTGACACAATGGTTTGTCATTGTAATTATAGATGTTCAGTGACGGTCAATATTGCGTCACTATAAAACAAATCTATCGTGACGAATTACATTATATTTGGCAAATGTTTAATACATATTATGACAATATGAGCGTCATTATAACTCAATAATAATTGTCACCGTATTTAAGTTTGTCACGGAAAGTCAAATATTTTGATGACAAATTAAGTGCTCGTCATTGAAAATGGTAACATGCGGTGACAAAACAGATCTTTTGATGAAAAAATTTCAATCACTTACGTGACGAATTCAGCGTCACCAAATAGAATCATCTATGACGACAATTTACATCAGCGTCATCAAAATCGAACATTTAGTGACACGCTTGAAAAAAATTTCACTTTCACCTATGGTGACAGTCATACCATGACAACCGCTGTGATGCTCAAGTTTCGTCACCGTTTCTCTTCAGTGACGAAAAATAGACTTTTAATGACGAAACGTATCATCATCGAACATCAAATTTCTTGTAGTGTTTAGTTTAGTTTTTATTTTCGTTTCTATGTACGTAAAATCAAACACTGGAAAAGATTCCGATTAGTCTTCCTTGTGATTCGACTCGAGTCAACTTATCGCCTACAATACCTCCGTTCTCTTGCGGACGAGCTTTTTATTTTAAAGCAAAAAAGTCTGACTCAGTATAAATGGCCAATTCAACTTCAGAGGTACACAACACAAGAAATCCCCACAACTTACCAAGTTAAACATAAAAAAACCCAATTATGACAACCTAAATGCTTGAAACTGAATCCACATATATTTTAGAACTTATACATTGAGTTTAGTGGCAATATATTCTTTCCTAACAAACTTAAGTCCTTCACAAGTGCACCCACACTTAACAACTGTAACGCCCAAACATCAATTGCATATTTTTATATTTTCTTTATCATCGTGTATTAAAATATAATTTTAGTCCCAAGCTCGTCACCATAAACGAATTTCTATTTTTAATTTAAATAATCTAAGAATTTTATTTAATCGAATTAATAGTTCGATTATCAAATAAATTATAGTTATCGACTTTTAAGAAACTATTATAATTGTTTAGTATTTGATTTATTTATTTAAACTACTATTGGGTCGTCTACGACTTAAGATCGTCTTTTAATCGATTCTATTTCAAATTTTTAAAAAATTAAGCCCAAGACCACCAAAACACTAATCCTAAACCTTCTAAAAATAGGTGTGCCTAAAACCTAATCCTTCTAGGAATAGGATTTGTCCTTAAGGTTATAAAAAGGAAACCCTCATCTTCAATTGTTTCCACAAATCCAAATAATTCCAACCATCACCCCTGCCAACGTCATTATCAACAACAGCCACCGACCCAAAACAAATTCTCGGCGAACCACACTCACCACAGACCCATCACCGAATCCATCATCAACCCAGGCCCAAACGAAACACAAATCCCAAACTAACATCACAACCCCAAACCGGACCCTGTCCAAACCCAAACACAACCACCACGGCCACATCAACCCCCAACCACCGTTCCTTAGCCGCCTGAACGGAACCCGACACCAACCCCAACGAGGACAACCCAAACCTCCAGTCGAACCCCTATTCAACCAAATTCATAACCGCCGAGGAACAAGCCGATAAAACCCAAATCCAGCTGCTGCCACTGTGGTATCACGCCGCCTGCACAAAACCGCCGGTTTTCGCCCAATCGGCGATTCAGAGTTCAAGGGGAGATCGGCCGGCCAAGTTTCTGAAAATTTGGGGAAGGAGAAAGTCCGCCCGATAGTACCCAAACCCAGCCGAGCCACGCCTAGAGTGAGGAGTCGTCGTCTGCCGCTACGGGTAGTCACCGGAAACCACCACTCGGAGCCGCTACAGGTCATCGCCGCGAATCTTTGCCGGAGGAGCTGGCCGATTTCTGAATTTGGACGGAGAAGAAAGGGAGAGGAAAAGACAGGGACGGGACTGAGGAGTAAAATGGGGCTGGGTTCCTCTCCTTTTATACCAGGCCACTTTTACAGAATTCCAGATTGACCCAGAAGACTAGCTCCCCTCGATTTAAACCCCAAGCTTTTGTTATCTTTTCAGTTTAAACCCCAGCTTACCAACAACCCCAAATTTAGCCCTCCAACTTTTGGAAACCTCGATCCAACCCTAATTAAACTTATTAGATTTCAATTTAGTCCTTTATTATTTATTTTAATGTTTTAAAAATTAATTAATTATATACTAATTAAGTATATATATTTTTTAAATAATTAGGTGACGAGGCAATCGGGACATAGGATTCAACCACGTGCATTTCACTCAACTTTCAACGACTTATTTACGAGGTAGGGACCACCGACTTATCTTATGTTAAATCCTATGTGCTCAAATGTATGTGCAATGTATATCATGAAATTCTATGTTTATAAAATTAATATAGCCGTGGACCGCAAAAGTTATCCGTGACCGGGGAAAAGGGTCATCGGGTTTATCCCGGCGTGCTATATCCAATGATTAAAACCAGGGTCCTAAAGTGCCTATGACCGAGAAAAAGGGTCATCGGGGAAACCCACCGCGTTTTAGCTGCAAACAACTGTCTTCAACGTTAAAATTACGAATTCTATGGTTTAAATGTGCTATTTTTGAGTTATGTGGTTTTGCATGGGGTATGTCGGTGTAACTATTGAGTACGTTGAGCTCATCCCAAATCAACAACATTTTTCTTTCAGGTACAAATGAAGGTATCGAGTGATTGGGAGACGAGGAATGGAATAAAACTCTTGATGTTGGTTTATGTTTTCTAAATTTGTTTTATGTTTTAAATAAAAGTCTGTTGAGGAATTTATTCTTGGCAATATTTCTTATTTTGTTATTTGTCTTTCTTAGGCACAAGATTAATTAGGAACTCTAGATTGTGTTTCCAAGTTTATTTATAGGATTTTATTATCCTAGATTGTGTCTAGATTTTAGTATGTTTATTTACCAAGTTTAGAATCCTAGGATCGTCTATTTAAGACAAGGGATTACTAAGCTTGGAATAAAGACTTTTTACGCACGGGATTTTTGCAAGGACGACGCAAGACGCAAGACGTACGAGTAAGAAGAAGAACACGAAGAACTACTTGGAGCCATTGTTCGACATTGACAAGTTATTTGAAGTTGCGTGACCAACGGAGAAGAGCTTGATCAACCTAGGCGACAAGTATTTAGTATCATGTGTTTTGATACTTTAGTTTTCATATATTACTTAATATTTTTGTATTGATTGAAAAACAAAGAAGTAATATAGTTTTCAGGTTTGTACACCCAAGTTCACAAGTACTTTTACTTGTGAACTGAATTTGTTTTAATCGTGTTCTTAAATTTATTTTCCGCTGCATATTGTTTATTTTACTCTGGTTGATGTTGTTAGTCAGTGTTGCTTAACATTGATAACAACATCGTAAATCTGAGACTTATTTTCAAAACTATAGACCTTCAAATTTCACAATTGGCATCCAGAGCGGGTTACTTAACCTTTTAAGTACTGATCCTTATTTTTTTAGGTGCTATGGACGCTCAAGGCAACCCAAGGCCACCGATACTCAACGGGGAGATTTACTTTCTCTAGAAACAAAGGATGCATTGGCACTTAAAGAACATTGACGAACGTGTTTGGAAAACTGTTCTCCTTGGATGGGAAAAGCCACGTTTTACTGATGGTGAAGGAGAAACCTTCCCCAAAAAGGAAGTAGATTGGACTCCTGAGGAAGCTGCTGCTGCAAACTGAAATTCCAAATGTATCAATACCTTGTGTAGCTATGTTGATGCAAGCTACTACCGAGTCATCATGAATTACGAGTCAGCAAAGGATGCATGGGACGCACTCCAAAGTGTGTGTGAAGGAACTGCTAGCGTGAAGAAATCAAGGCTGAGAATGTTGATGTCCACTTTCAAAGCGATGAAAATGGATGAGAAAGAGTCGATCATGGACTACTCCATGAGATTATCAGACATCACAAACGAGTGCAGAGAACTTGGTGAGGCAATAACTAACTCTCGTCTTGTAGGAAAACTGGTGAGGTCTATTTCGAAAAAATATAATATGAAGGTGGTTGCCATAGAAGAGTCTAAAGATGTTGATAACATTGAGTTCAACACCCTAGCTGGAAACCTTAAAGAGTATGAGATGGAACACCTTAGTTCCAACTCAAAAGAGAAGAATGTTGCTTTTTCTTCCGACACTAATCCAGACAACGATGAAGATGAAGAGGACTTTGATTTCAATGGAATTCTGAAAAGGATGGAATCCACTACCCTCGGTGAAGAAGAATTCTCATTTTTTACTCAACGTTTCAACAGTTTCTTGAAGAAGAAGAAGAATAGCCTTAGAGGCTCAAATACGAAGACCAGAACACAAATGACCACGCCAAAATTCACTGGACGTACTCTTCCAAGATCTCAGTCCACTTCCTCAATTCCAAACGCATCCAACCCCACGAGACCACTCAGTGAAGTGCAATGTCATGAATGTAAAGGTTGGGGACACTACAAAAATGAGTGTCTAACACTCTTAGGAAGAAAAGAATGGTTGCTACTGATTTCACTGAGGATGTCAATGATTACGAGTCAACTGAACCTGTTCCATCCTTGTTTACCCATGTTGTTTGGGATGATGATGTCCATGTTGATAGCCTTGAAACTAACATCGTGTGCTTAAATGTTGAAACTACTGATTACCATAAGGAGGACGAGCTGCTGAGTGTTGAGCACCAGCAATCGTTTGTCAGTTGGGGGAAATAGATACTCAAGGTCAAGGATCTCGTGAAAGAAGTAGAGAAATTAACCAAATAAAAGGCTGATCAGACTGACATAATTGTTCGATTGGAAACATCGCTCACCAAGAAGGATGATAAGCTAGAGAAGGTGAGAACCGAGCTGACAAAGGTCCAAGGAACCATATCAAATCTGAACAAAGTCAAGGCGAAGCTTGATGAAATCTTAGATATAAGCTTTCCAGAAACTTCGAAGCATGGAATTGGTTTTAAATCTAATCAGCCAACGCAAGTTTCAAGTCAAGAACGAATTTCTTCCAAACGCCACAAAAAGCGAAGATCATAGCGATGATCATGTCCATCATTGTGGTGAACCAGGGCACATTAGGCCTTTTTGTTGGAAGATCATAGGCGAGAGAAGGCATTTTCAGAGAACTAATGCGGCTGCTATATCCAATGTTGGTTTCCGTCTTACCAACATCAATACCAACACCAGGTTCAAACAAGTGTGGGTCAAGAAAAATAACGTCAAGTGTAACATGATCCATACCTCCCTGAAGTCCCACGTCCCTGGAGCCTGGTATTTCGACAGTGGTTGCTCCAAGCATATGACTGGGTCGAAGAGCTATTTTCCAACATTGTTAGATTTCGAGGTGGAAAAGTAAAGTATGGTGGAGGCGCGAATGGCCAAATTGTTGGCCAAGGAACTCTCCATGTTCCCGGAATTGTAACTCTTGAAAATGTGCTGCTGGTAGAAGGACTTACTGCAAATTTGATTAGCATAAGCCAACTGTGCGACGGAGGTTTTAGTGTCAA
This sequence comes from Phtheirospermum japonicum, assembly GCA_014905375.1. Classification (NCBI taxonomy): domain Eukaryota; kingdom Viridiplantae; phylum Streptophyta; class Magnoliopsida; order Lamiales; family Orobanchaceae; genus Phtheirospermum; species Phtheirospermum japonicum. The sequence goes on from BMAC01000141.1 coordinate 420,467, forward strand.
ATTCAACCGTAAAAAGTGTGAAGTCTATGAGGAGAATGGACCATGTATTCTCACTGGTCAAAGGACTTCAGATAATTGTTACCAAATCCAAAGTGATGCTTTTTGCAAACTGTCCCAATTAAGTGATGCTGAGTTATGGCATCAAAAGCTTGGACACGTGAATTACAAGATGATGGGCAGGTTGGCCAAAGAAGAAACTGTGAGTGGGATGCCTAAGCTCAACACCAAGATTATTCCAGTGTGCGAGGCATGCTAGAAAGAAAAGCAGGTAAGAGTGTCACATCCAGTCCAGCAAAGTCTTACTACATCATCTTGCTTTGAACTTCAACATATGGATCTCATGGGACCACTTGGGGTTGAGAGCCTTGGTGGTAAGAGGTATGTGTTAGTTTTTATTGATGATTTTTCTAAATTTACTTGGGTAGAATTTCTAAAAGAAAATTCTAAAACTTTTGAGGCTTTCAAAAAACTTGCAAAGAAGCTGTGTGTAAGGTTTAATGTGAACATTGGTAGGATTAGAACTAATCACGGAAAAGAGTTTGAAAATGCATCTTTCTCTAAATACTGCACTTCGCAAGGCATAAGTCATGGATTTTTTTCACCTATTACTCCCCAACAAAATGACATAGCCGAACGCAAAAATAGGACTCTTGCTGAAATGACTAGAACTATGCTCATTTCAAATAGCATAGCAAAACATTTTTGGGGTTAAGCAATGAACACTGCATGTCCTATTACAAATAGGGCTTATTTTAGACCAGGGTCATGCGCTACTCCCTATGAGTTGTTGATGGGTAAAAAACCGAACTTGAGCTATTTTCATGTGTTTGGATGTATTTGCTATGTGCTCAACGATAGAAATCATCTAGCTAAACTGGACTCAAAAAGTGACAAGTGTATTTTCATGGGTTATTTCCAAAATAGTCATGCATATAGGTTGTTTAACCTTAGAACTCGAAGCATGTTTGAGTCAGTAAATGTCAAGTTCGATGATCTAACGAGTGGAGTCAAACCTACCGAGGATAATGATCTGGTTTATGATCAAAATCTTCAAGAAAATGTCACTCCTTCTTCAGATGATAGTGCAGGTATTGAGAACAGAGATTCAGGTGCTGAACTCAGAGAGTTGAGAGATGTTGATACCAATGTTGATACCGGGATACCAACATCAGAACCAACATCGAGCCAAGCCGCCGTAGAATCAGATTCTGATTCAGAAGACGAAGATCCAGCTGATCCCATTGATCTTCATCAGAGAGATATCCCATACAGGATTTAGAAAAACCACCCCGTGGGTCAAATCATCGGTGATTTAGATGAAAGGAGTACAAGACGGAGACAGGTAAATTTTAAGGAGATGGTCAGGTACGTATGTCTGTCTACTAATTGTTCTAAAATTCGTGAGTCTTTGTACCTTTATAAAATAGAGCCCAAGCGAGTGGAGGATGAGCTCAAAGATGAGTTCTGAATTCGGGCAATGCAAGAAGAGCTGGACCAATTCGCTAAAAACGACGTTTGGGGTTTAATGCCACGACCAAAAATTCCCATGTGACGGGAACAAAGTGGATATTCAAGAACAAGACCGATGAGGCTGGCAACATTGTGAGGAACAAAGCTCGACTGGTTGCGCAAGGGTATACGCAAATTGAAGGAATCGATTTTGATGAAACTTTTGCCCCTGTTGCCCGCATTGAGTCGGTAAGACTTTTGCTTTCTGTTGCTTGTTATATGAAGATTTCATTGCATCAAATGGACATTAAGAATGCTTTTTTTAAATGGAGTCTTGAGTGAAGAAGTGTATGTTGAGCAGCCTAAAGGATTTGTGGATCCTCAAAAATCAAAATTTGTTTTAAAACTGAAAAAAGGCTCTTTATGGTTTAAAACAAGCTCCAAGAGCTTGGTTTGAAAGGCTAACTCAATATTTGCTTTATTTGAACTTTAGACGAGGGGAAGTTGATAAAACTTTGTTCCTTCTTAAATCCAATAAGCACATCTTAATCATCTAAATTTATGTGGATGATATTATTTTTGGATCCACTAACGAGCAGATGGTCAAGGAGTTTGTTACTCGGATATCCGATACATTCGAGATGAGCATGGAAGGTAACCTTTCATATTTTCTTGGTTTACAAATCAAACAACTTGATGACGGTATTTTCCTTTCCCAGGCTAAATATGCTAAGAACTTGGTTAAAAAGTTTGGTTTAGAAAGTGAAACTCACAAGAAAATGCCACTGGAAAAAACTGTGAAGCTGTCGAGAGACGATGTTGGTAAGGGTGTTGATAACTCCATGTATAGAAGTATGATAGGGAGTTTGTTGTATTTGACAGCAAGTAGACCAGATATTATGTATAGTATGTGCTTATGTGCTAGATATCAGTCTAATCCAAAAGAGTCACACTTAAAAGCAGTTAAAAGAATAATAAGGTATATTGCTGGTACAACTGAACTAGGTGTGTGGTACACAAAAGATACTGGTACTGAACTTGTAGGTTACACTGATTCGGATTGGGCTGGGGATGTGGTAGATAGAAAGAGCACTACTGGGGGATGTTTTTTTTTCTGGGTAATAATCTAATCTCTTGGTACAGCAAAAAGCAAAATTGTATATCTCTTTCTACAGCTGAAGCCGAGTTTGCAGCTGGAAGTGCGTTCACACAATTACTGTAGATGAACCAGATGGTAGAGGACTACGGTCTGCACAGTAGTATCTTGACCGTGTTGTGTGACAATTCCAGTGCCATTGACATCTCCAAAAATCCAGTCCAGTATTCTCGAGTCAAACACATTGACATAAGGTAACACTTTATTCGAAACTTAGTTAAGAGGAAGATTGTTATCCTTGAGCATAGGGAACAGTTAATCAGCTTGCTGACATCTTCACTAAGGCATTAGATTTCGAGACCTTCTCTCGTTTGAGGAGAGATCTTGGTATGTGCATTGTCTGAACAACATCTGTATATTTTTGCATGCATTTTTATCTTTCTTTTCATACATAATCCTAATGCATTGAGTTTGATTGAAAGTGCAATAAGGTCCTGTGTTTCAATAAAAGTGATGGCAAAAAGAACCAACCTCTTCAATTAGGTGATTGTGGGATTTGCCCGCAGAAACTGGTTTTCTCCCAGGTCCAAAAATAAGAGGTTTTTAACAGCAATTGCTGAAGATTAAAAGATTCAAATCCCTTCAAGGATGAAGAAAATCTGGATACAAAATGATCCAATCTTTAAATATCACCTTCTTGAGAGATCTTGACGTAGTCATTAACTTGGGTTAAGGGGTAAGTTTTCATTGACTTCACCTAAGGCAATGTTGGTTTATAATGTTGTCAGTCATAAAAAGCAACATTTGATCAAGTCACTGAAATCTTAATATGTTTTCGTATATTCTTTTAGGTCATGTTTTTTAGGCATCCCGTAGGACATTCATACTTTGTGAAGATGCCATCTTGTTGTGCATCTTGTTGCTTGTGTTCTTTGTCTTTCTTGACAACTCTTAATTTTGTTTTGAATTGAGCTAACTAAGTGTTTCAGTGGAGTTAAAATCGGATGGATGGACAGGTAATAACGAGGCATATTTGGTGAGTGAAAATTAATATTGCACAAGATAGATGCTACTGGGCTGATGGATCATTTTTTTCTAGCTATGTATTTTCGACCAATTTTGTGTTAAGGGTTGTGCAATTTCATTGTTCAAAAATAAGGAAGAGATAATGGGTTATGATAATGGGATTGTTGTATGATCACGTAGTCTAAACTAAGGGGGAGTGGCGTTTTTCTAAAAAGAAATGAAAATCGTGCTTAAGCCAAAAATCCGCAAGAGGTGAAATTAGGGATTTTCCTTTTATTTTTACTTTCTCTCTCCTTCAACGGTCATTTTTTTTGGGGATAAATACCTGATCTGATTTTACAGTTTGATCACTTTCCCACTAAAACCCCTGCGATTTCAACTCTCCAGCTCTCACAAAACCCTTCTCTCTTCTGTGATTTTGATTTGTGTATTTTTGTGTTATTTTCAGGATGATAGGCCAATCCTCACCATCGAAAGTTCCTGAACTGCCTGCCGGCGTGCGTCGTTCCAGCGAACAGGGTCCTGTGTCGATTCCTAAGGTTGGTGGCTTGGACATACGAAAAGAAATTGGTGGTGGTTCCTCTTCCATCCCACCACCGGTATCAACATCGCCACCACCCTCGCCGGCGCATATTTCTCAAGCTACTATTCCAATCCCGATGCCGATTGACGCCACGCCTTTAGTGCGAGAGTGTTCCCAGGACATCCCGGGAACGAAATTGATGTTGATGATCCCCCCAATTTGGCATTTGTTGCTGAAACTTTTGGGCGCGTGGGTAATCCCACCTTGAAAAGGTCGAGGCGCCTACGCAATATTCCACCCGGTGTTGTGCCGCCCGTAGTACCGAAGAACAAGGCGGGGCCGCGCCGTAATGTGCCGATTGAGCATATGAACCTCACGGAGGATGTTACTGTGATGTCCGATCCTGATGATGAAGATTTTGTTCCTGCTACTTCGGTTGAAAGTTTTGTGCCGCCGCTTTCTTCTGCCCCGAGTCTGCCGGAGAAGAAGTTTACTCGCCGGAAACAGCTTGTGCGGAAGGCCGACAGGAGACCTAGCCCGGCAAAAGTCAAGGTTTCTCCTGGCTCCACTGCCACAGAGTACTCATCCCCTCCCTACACTATTTTGAATTTTATCACCGGCGAAGTCACCAGTTCCGCCAAATGCCGAAGTTCCTCCTTCGTCTCCGGTTCATGAGGATCAACATGCATTTGATCCAGATTTGTTTGAGTATTCCCCTGATTCCTCGTTTGATGTGCCTCTTCGAGATATTCTTAATGCTTGCAAGAAGGACATGAAGACAAGGAAAGTGTCCGCGGAGGACGATGTTGCTACTCATGTTGGTTCCCCCATACCAACATCACATCCTTCGCCGTCTGTTTCGTCCTCCAGCGCTGCCTCTGTTCCGATTGCTTCTCGTGCTCCCACGCCAGCTTCTTCCGACGCCTCTGATCACTCGTAGTCCTCCACGGACACTCCTACTCCGGTCCTTGAACTTAAGGATATGGAACCATTTTCGGAGTGGTTTCTGACTGCTGAAGCTGCCGAGTTGTTTGATGAGTACCGGACCAGACACATGATTGCAGAGCGCCGTGTCCCTGTTGAGTTGTTTGAGAGGCACAATTTGATTGCCTACTTCCAGCACAAAGGTATGTATTCCACAGTCTCCACTACCATACCATTTGTCCGGGATATTATGGTTGAGTTTTATGCAAATTTGTTGTCGTCTATTGTCGATTCAAACTCTGTGAACTATGGCAAGGTGTTTGTGCGTGGTCGAGTGTTTAGTTTCACCCTTGATTTAATTGATGAATTGTTTAGCACTGAGTCATATCGGGGTGATTCTACTGTGGATAATATGGATGAAGTTATTTATTTTTTGTCGGGTGGTATGGTGCATACATGGGTTGAACAGTTGCCGAGCACTAGGCTCTCTTCTCTCTACTCTATCTTGCACAAGGTGGCCATTTGCAACTGGGTCCCCTCCAAAAACACGACGTGTGTTACGCGGCCTCAGGCCCAGTTCTTGTTTTGCCTTGGGAGGGGAATTCAGTTTAGTTTTGGCCAGCATGTTTTTGACACCATTGCTAAGTTTGCCACCACGAAGTCTGCGGCCTCGTTGTGTTTTCCTTCTTTGATTTCCAACTTGCTAAAGAACCAAGGTTTGACACTTCGTCCCGATGATGTGCTCACTGGTGAGGCTGATTGGTTTGCTTTGAGAGGTCAGCATGGTACCAGTGCCAGAGTCATTGATCTTCCTTGGCAGGAGCCGCTTCACGCCGATGTTGGTAGTGGTGTTGGGACGGCCGATCCCGACATGGTCCGCATTTCTGCACAGGTTCTTCGTGCACATGTGGCTTCCATTGATTTGCAGATGACTCGGCTGAAGGCTCTTCGTAGCTCTCTCTTGAAGGACCTTTCGCTTTCTGGTCAAAAAGGGGGAGAAGATGACGCTGCTGAAGATGTTGCTGCTACTAACGATGCTGTTGGAGATAATGTTGATGGAGAAGATGTTGTTGCTGCCGAAGCCTTGGCTAGTCTTGCTCAGGAAAGGCGAAGGAAGAGAATTCGCTCGCGCAAAAAGGCTTTGAGGAAAATGATGAAGATGCAGAAGAGGAAGCGCAGAGATAAGGGTGAAGGAACTTCAACATCCCCTCGTCGTTTGAAGATGGTTCGAAGTCAATAAATTCCTTTATTTTGATTTGTTTTGTTAAGTGTTATTTTGAAACAATGTTGGTATGTAATGTTGGTTTGAATTTTAACAACATTGGGTGTTTTGTTTAGGGGGAGTTTTCTAACTTAGGGGGAGTTAGTATTTATATTCATTTGTGTTTGCGTCGTAGTGTTTTGTCCAGAAAGGCAAAACGGGGAGATTGTTGAGGAATTTATTCTTGGCAATAATTTCTATTTTGTTATTTGCCTTTTTTAGGCACAAAATTAATTAGGAACTCTAGATTGTGTTTCCTAGTTTATTTATAAAATTTTATTGTCCTATATTGTGTCTAGATTTTAGTATGTTTATTTAACAAGTTTAGAATCCTATGATTGTCTATTTAAGACAAGGGATTACTAAGCTTGGAATAAAGACTTTTTACGCACTGGATTTTTGCAAGGACGACGCAAGACGTACGAGCAAGAAGAAGAACACGAAGAACTACTTGGAGCCATTGTTCGATATTAAGAAGTTATTTGAAGTTGTGTGACCAACGGAGAAGAGCTTGATCAACCTAGGCGACAAGTATTTAGTATCATGTATTTTGATACTTTAATTTTCATATATTACTTAATATTTTTGTATTGATTGAACTTTAACTATCAATTTTAATTGATAGAGTTTTGGTCATTTATATTATTATTTTCCGCTGCGTAATTTTGAACATTTTGAAAATTATCTATTCTCTTACGATTTTACAATTAGATATGTACGTAATGCCAAGTCTACTTTATTATATTTTAAAATACTAACTATACTAGTTTAATACCCGTGTATTACACGGGGTTTATCAAAAGATAAATATAAAAAATATTTGTGATAATTATAAATTTTTATGTAAAATGAAAAATTCAAATGATGTATTCTCAACTCTTGCCTTGTACATGTCTAATTTATTTATTAATTATTATAATTATTAAATTTTTATTTTCATGCTTAGATTCAATTCGTTAATAATTTATTTACATACTTATAAAAATTCAAAAGAAGTCACATTCTAAACCCGTGCCTAATCTCTACTTATTAATTATTATTACGTTATTTTGTATTTTAATGTTTAGATTAAATTCGTTAATAATATTACTTACATACTTTGAAAATATAAACGGATATCATACTCTCAACTCGTGTCGCATTGTATCGATGTCTAATAAATATTTAATAATAACGAGGAAACCCGCATAAAATTGAGTTTGAAAAGATTTAAAATATACAACACCCGCGTGTTACATMTGAATATGTGATATAAAATATTAAATTTATAAGACACTGATAATTCTATTAAAAAATATCGTGCATCTAACTTGTAGTATATGTAATATTATTTTAATTTCTTTTTTTCTGCGTAAGATACTAATTTGTTCGTGCAAATATATAATATATATGTATCAATGCATTATATTTGAATTAGATAAAAAGATTTAGAATATAAATGTAAAATATACAACACCCGCGTGTTACATGTGAATATATGATATAAAATATTAAATTTATAAGATACTGATAATTCTATTGAAAAAATATCGTGCATATAACTTATAGCATATGTAATATTATTTTAATTTCTTTTTTTTTCTGCGTAAGATACTAATTTGTTCGTGCAGATATATAATATATATGTATCAATGAATTATACTTGAATTAGATAAAAAGATTTAGAATATATTTAATATTTATTTTTCTAAGCATAATAATTTATTATTAGTATTATTAGTATCTTATCTTTTTTGTTTCACTTTGTTTTTGTTTTTTGTTTGGTGTAACAATAGTTTTCATATATAATTTTAATATTATTTTCAATTTATTATATTGGGATTAGATAAAAAAAACTTTAAGTTTATATTTTTATATTTATTTTCTTTTTATAATAACTTTATATAACTCATATTTTTCTTATATCAATATTTAGAATTATAATAAGATTATTTCGATTTTTATTGTAAATAAAAATTAATTCAGCTTATATTTTTTTTTTCTAATTAGATATATATTTTTTATATTTTTATATTAGAAGAATAAAAGTAAGATATTGAATTGGACAAAATATGTTAAAGAAAGTATTATAGTAGGTAAGATGTAATAAAAGAAAATTATTGAATTATGAAAAATATAATATTAGGAAATTATTAAAGTATGTAAATATATAAAAAAGAAAAATACTAAATTAAGTTAATATTAGGCTCGGATGACACCAAAGCACCAATTTTCTTTCCAAAGCTAACGAAGCATGGGAAGCAGACACATGATATGAGGATTTTGCATTAATATATAGGGGAGATATATATTTATTTTATTGAAATCGGGCGTTACAACAACTCTCAAAATCAATACAGATCAACCATCATCAGCTTCCAACAAAATATAATTTCCCAAAACGAGAACAACTAAATAGGGTCCAGCAAGTTCAACCAAGTAGTTTGAACCACAACTAAACATGAAAAATAAAAATAAAATAATAAGCAAGTATACCGGCGCTGCAAGATGTCGGCGGGTCCCTCTGCAAATCCTTGAGATCCTTCAGTATCCTTTTCGAAGCCATAAGCAGCCCTTTTCAGCCTTCACAACGAAAGAAACCCTAAACCTACCACAAATAAATAAATAAATGAATAAGCCCTCACTACATCATAACCAAATTAAAATTCAAACGTAGTTCCAAAGATCCAAAACCCTATCTCCACAAAATCGAAACTTATCGAAAACAACAATTCCCCAAATAAAAATTAAAACTGACAGAACAAAAGGCTACCTGATTAAAAGAAAATGGGGAGAGAAAAGGGCTGGCGGGGAGCGTAATGGAAGAAGGGATTGAAAGAGAAATATATGAGTTACTTATAATAGATTTAATAGGAACAAACCAATGCTATAATTTTCCCAAATAAAATAAAAATTTTAATTTAACATATGCATCACAAACAACTTGTAACCTGCTCTCGGCCCGACGTTTGCTCCTTCAGCTCGCGGTCCTGCTGTTCCAGCCCACTCCAAGGCTTGAATGCTCCTATCACCTTCGCACAGGACAACTAAAGCTCCGACGAACTATACCTACAATAAAAATTAATTAAAACAATTAATAAGGTACATATAATATATACAAAGTATTAACGAGAACCAAGAGAGATAAAACTGGAATCGACACCGCCTAACCGTTCGAATCTTGAAAGAGATCTAAAACCCTAGCGTTCGATGTCAGTTGGAGATGGAGCTAGCCACAACAATGCCGGGAAAGGGATGCCAATGACCGGAATGTGGTGGTGTCTCCGGCTAAGATTTCCTTTCGTTGGCCCTAAGCTTCACAGCAAAATCGGTGGCCTCAAATCTCCTTGGTACGGCTCAACCCCTCACCACCAGCAACAACCACCGTGGGCAGACCCTTCCCAATCTCGGACCTCAAACCCTCCTCGCCGGTGACAAAACCCATTAAGGTCCCCACTCACAGATCCCTCGTATACCTCTCACATAAATGACTAATATCATTCAGATATAACCATAAAGAAATAGAGAGAGAGAGAGAGCTAGAGAAGGGCCCATGATCGTCAAAACTCCCCAAATCAAAGATTAAAACCGACAGAACAAAAGGGTACCTGAAAAGAAAATGGGGAGAGAAAAGGGATTGCGGAGAGCATAATGGTTGGGTATAAAATGGAATTTCCCAGCCCTTAAAGCTTCAGCCCGTCTTTCCCCTTTTTCCTCCTCCAAATTAAGAAATCGGCAAGCACCTCTGACAAAGACTCACGGCGGCGACCTATAGCGGCTCCGATTGGTGGTTCCCGGCGACTACCCACAGCGGCAGACGGAGACTTCTCACTCTAGGCGTGGATCAGTTGGGTTTGAGCACGATCGGGCGGACCTTCTCCTTCCCCAAATTTCAGAAATTTGGCTGACCCGACGAGACCCGAAATCCAAAACCCAGCCAGCCGACCGTCGTGCCATCACCGACCTCTGTTTCGCTTCCGTCCGCCGATTCAGAGTTCAAGGGAGATCTGAGAAGGGATTGAAAGAGAAATATATGAATAACTTATAGGAAATGACTACAGTACCGTGAAGGTACATACCTCCTATCCCCCTGCATTTACATCCCTTAGATCTTTATCATTATCTATAACCACTTTGGATCTAAGAGTTCTAATTAAATGGGGAATGGTACCTTCACGGCACCGTAGAAGTCCTCTAACTTATAATATACTTAATAAGAACAAACCAATGCTATAATTTTACCCAAAAAAAAAATTAATTTAACATATGCCCAGTTCTAAATTAACAACCGATGCTCATATTTATTTATAGTTATCGATTGTGTTGACTAACCGATGCCTATTTATTTTAATGAAAATTTAGGTTTCTTTTATTATTATATGCATCGGTCGTATCAAAACAATCGATGCACATAAGTTTTTCCGAACTATTATAGGCATCAGTTGTTTGGTAAAACCGATGCATATAACTTTCATTTATTACAAAAAAAAAACTCCGCGCAACCATAGGCATCGGTCTCTGCTTAACAACCGATGCCTATAACTTTTTTTAATTATAAAAAAGACCGCGCTCGACATTAGGCATCGGTTGTTTACTACAACCGATGTTTATACCCTTGTTCCAATGACATTTTGTGTAGTAGTGAATAGAGCTCCAGGCGATGGTTCGACAATTGGTGTTGGATGAGGTCGTCGCAGCGATGAGAGCTCAACCTCGACTTCAACAGCTTCCATCTGATCCTCCAGTAGAGCAGTAGTGTTAGATATTTTGAAACGTTTTGTTGTGAATAATTATATTTGATATTTAGTATAACGTAGTATATATTTCAAGAATTTTTGCTTGATATTTGATTTTAAAATTTTGGCATCTCCAAATTATGAGCAGTTAGTGTACGAACATGTACAATAAAAACAATAAATTAAAAATATCGATGGATATTCATCGTCGACACAAACGAAGGGAATAAAGATCAATCGACTTATTTTCTGTGTACTTCCTAAAATAAAATGTATGCATTAATTAGGAAAAATATTTGTATTAGATTTTTTTTTCAAGAATTAAAGATAACATAAACACACAATTTATTTGAATGAATTACATGAAAACATTTTAAAATTGTGTGGAATCTTAAATAACTTACACACACAATTAATTATTTGAATGAATTACATGAAAACATTTTAAAATTGTGTGGAATCTTAAATCACTATCTCCAGTGGCATAGTCATGATCTAAACGCATCCTGGATTTTATTATAAATAAACGGGATAATTATTTCTTGCCCCCCAATGTATGCAATTTTTTTCAGCTTTACCCCTCCAAAGTATTTTTTTTCCACTTTGCCCCCTGATGTACAATAATTTTCGACGTTGCCCCCCAAACTTTATTTCCGGCGGAATATTCCTTCTAGATTCCATCGGCGGGCAGCTGGGGGGCAAAGTGAAAGAATCTTATAGTTTGGGGGTAAAGTGCAAAAAATCTTATAGTTTGGGGGGCAAATTAAAATAATATAAATATTAAATTTTTGTTTTAAAATTTTATATTTGAAAAGATATATAATTTTTATCTTATACTCCACACACACACAAAGTTGTCAATACAATTCCAATTTAAAAAAAAACCCATAAATTTCAATTAATATTTATAATTTTCTAAATATAAATATTGTCAATACATCTTTTATATTATTAATTATTAAACACATGACTAAGTATTATGTAAATTATTATAATACAAAAATAAAATTATCATTCAATATTATTATTTGTATAAAAAGTGTGATTAAATACTATATTAATCATGAGTACATTAATTATTATATAAGATTATAATTATCGAATGATTAATATAATTAAAATCTTATAATATCAAGATTTTAATTATATTAATCATTCGATAATTATAATCTTATATAATAATGTACTCATGATTAATATAGTATTTAATCACACTTTTTATACAAATAATAATATCGAATGATAATTTTATTTTTCGTATCATAATATTATAATGCATATACGAAATACACCTTTATTTTATTTTGTTCAATCATAATACATAATAATATATTATTATATTACTTAGCCTAATAATTTACATAATACTTAGTCATGTGTTTCATATTTAATAATATAAAAGATGTATTGACAATATTTATATTTAGAAAATTATAAATATTAATTGAAAATTTATGGTTTTTTTTTTTTTTTAAATTGGAATTGTATTGACAACTTTGTGTGTGTGTGAGTATAAGATAAAAATTA
>BMAC01000141.1:449565-494960 GCA_014905375.1 Phtheirospermum japonicum
CACATTGGCTGCCCATGGCCGGCAACATTCGGTCGTCGATGGAACTCTCTTCTTTCTTTCCTTTCCAAGCCATATTTTAGGTCAATTTTTTCTTGCGGCGATTGGTCACTTGGTTATCTTGGTTCAGCAGTTGGTGACAGTTTGGTACAGTAATGATGGCGAAGAAGGTTGTGGTGGGCTCCTCTTTTGTTATTATTTCAATTTTCATATATTTAGTTTCTTTTTCTAATTTTTGTTGGTGGTTTGGTGTGTATGCTTCAACACTTTTTTTTCTCCCGTTGGCTCAGTTTAGACAAAATGTTTATTTTTAAATTTTATTTTTTACTATATTTGTATTCATTTTACTTCCTTTTCCCACAATGGTTTTACTATTTCGTTCATCTATGTAAGTTGCTATTGTTTCTCAATTGAGGTTAATTGTAGGTGGACTTTGATAACTTTTGTTGTTGGGTATATCATACTCAATCTTTAGCAAATCTTTTTTTAGTGTCAAGGAATCTTGATTTCTTTTGTGCTGCGAGTTATATTAAAATTATATTTTTGTGTTGAAAATTTTTAGCATTAGATTTACGAATAGGCTAAGTTTGAGGGACTATTTTTTTATAACCACCCAAACCCACTGCCACCGCCATGAGCTAGGCGCCTCCGCCAAACTGCGGCTTAGTCAAGATATTGGTAAGAAATTTTTTCCCAAAATCGAACTGAATTTGATCATTCACCAGATCATTTCTCTTCCGTTGAAAATTTATTTTGTTTTAATAGAAATATGTTGCTATGATTTTCTCACCAAGGCGAGGTGATTAACCCTTTTTTTTTTTTTTTTTTTCATTTTTTCACTTGTTAATTGTGTGCTTTATATTTCTGGGGAGGTAAGCATATAAGGGAATTAATTTTCTTCATGCTTTTATTAGATTGATATCAATCTATGCTTTTACAATTTAGGGATAATTGTCATTTGTGTACTCCTACAAGATTATTCGTCATAAACCACTTATTATTTTTTGTTATATAATACAAATCATAAAAAAATCACTCTAAATCTCTAACCAAAATACTCCCTCTTTCACTTTGTCTCACACGTCGACTACATATCTTCTTTCTCCTCCTCTCTTTCTTTTTGTCTTCTTCTTATTAAATGTTATAGTAATTCCAAAATCAAAATAAGACAATAACTTACTTGTTTTTTTTGTTTTTTTTTTATCAATTTCAAATGAAAAATTATTAAATTAATTGTCTAGATAAGATTCATATTGCATATCTAAAAACGTAAAAAACTCCTAATTATTCTTAATCATTTATGAAGACTCTTGTATTGCTTGAATTGAAGATTATGAAGACTCTGGTAATGCTTGAATACAGTCTACATCCTGATTTCAGAATAAATGTGAGTCACATTATAATATCACAAGCAACAAAATAGAAACTGAAGATCCTATAAATAGTCTACATAGGATTTCAGAATAAATGAAGTGACAGCCTAACTAGCTAGGTTAGGATTCTTGGGTGGTCTTTCTATCCTTTACACATCCAAACATCTTGTTACTTGTATTGTAACAGCTAGGTTAGGTGATACAGTTACCACAACATCCGAAACATCTAGTATTGTAACAGCTAGGTACTTGTATTGTAAGTCTCACACGTCGACTACATATCTTCTTTCTCTTCCTTTTCTCTATTTCTTTTTGTCTTCTTCTTATTAAAAGTTATAGTAATTTCAAAATCAAAATAAGACAATAACTTATTTTTTTTTTTTTTATCAATTTCAAATGAAAAATATATTGAATTAACCGTCTAGATAAGATTCATTTTGCATATCTAAAAACGTAAAAAAACTCCTAATTATTCTTAATCATCATCTTATTTATACTTTTAGCGTGGTACTTTTATGTTTTTTTAATTAGGTTTAAAACATACCATGTGAGGTTTCTCTCATTAGGTATGCATGGTTCTTAAATCTTGGAATAATAGAATGTACAAGTCAATGTTATTTGACGGAACTCCACCAAACAAAAATTCCTAACTTTGCCTCTGATTATGGAGACACCCATCTAAAATTTCTTAATGTTGTATATTAGTTCATTGGGTAACGATTCATGAGTTCAATTTCTTAATTTCTTGATATTGTATAAGCATTGTGTTGGGATCCATGTGATTAAAATATCCTAAACTCGAGATTATGATGTCGTACCTTTTTGCAGTGAAATTTAAAGTAATATAATGAACTGGGTTGATGATCTCCTACATGTTAACCGTGATGCTCTAGGTCCGTACACAACCATGTAAAATTTACCTCTTGTTCACAACTCAAGAGCCAACTAGATCTCAATTGTGTATGTATGTACATTTAGAGTGTAAAGGAAAAACTTGTTTTCTCTATTTTCTCTCATTCTATGTATTATCATAAACTGATTTCAAATATAGATGTTTTATGTATGAACGACATACTAAGATAGAGATGGAGTAGTTATCTTAATTGAGAGAAGTTCCGTAAAACTTTCTCTCTCAGATAACTCCTTTTTATCCAAATCATACGTGACTTAATATTAATACAAATAATTAATAATTATATTAATATAAACCAACTTCTCCCACTTACACACCACTACATATAAATGACGAACCCTTGGCGCAACATACAAAACAATACTATTGATGCAAATGAGTTGCGTGACCCACGAACATATGGGCTTTTATGCTATAAAACTCTTAAGGTTATATAATAGTTATACCGACTAACATGAGGATTTCATAACTCATCAAGTTCCCCAGAATAGTTTGTATTTACACAAGTTAACATATCTCTTGTCCCTCATGAGAGCATATTTAACTCTTGTTACTTGTATCCATAATTATGTCCTTAATTATGTCCTTGACACAATTGAATGGTTTGTAAACACAAAAAAGTGAAAATGAAAATAATCTTCCTTTATAGTAGACTTTTTATACTTTATCATAACTGCTTTTCTAGACATGTACCGCATGACTGTATAAATCTTGGTTATTGGCACGATGTTAAAGTAGAAACATAGTAACAAGGGTTCAAAAACTAGCAAAAGTCTTAAGTAATAAATAAGGCACAAGCCTTATGGTCTCACATAAATGAGAAATTAGGGATCCATTTCTCATTATCCAAAAATGGGTTAACTTAGCATGCATGGTAGGAAACACGCATTACGATACTTTTATCTCTATATGAGAGTGTATGTCATACTATTCTTAATATCGTACTAATCATAGTTCGATCGTATCTCAACACTAAACTTAGGGTTTTCATAACCTCATTCTCATCAGAATCCCTTGATTTGGCTATTAATAAATCACAAACTTTGTTTACTAAATATTAGTGAATAATCTTAGCTGTACAAATCCTCGATGCCAAATGTGATTGTTCAAGTGATTGAATCAATCTTGATTACATACTTCACTTTGGAAAAAAAAAAGCTAGCCATAAAAGCATCCAATATGTACATAAAAAGTATTTCCATTTACAATAGTATCAACAATAGTATTTGTCCAACATCATTACATTTCTATCAAATAGTATGAAGACTTAAAGCCCAACAACATTGACACATAAAAATATATTGTAAAATCATCTTCTTTCTCTCAATATTTGGGGTCCTTGTTTAAACGATAGTTACCCACTTATCATAATAAACAATCACAACTCCCACTGAAGTGTATCTGATTCCCAAATATATCAAAAAAGTCAATAACCAAAATAACTCTTTGTACTACAGATGCACAAGCCCAAGTTCAGTTCCACTGTGGACAATGCAAAGTAGGTTTATTTTCTTATTACTCCATGAAATACTTATATCATTTAGTAAGAAAGCATAACCATAAGGGGACTTACATTTGTCAACATCACCACCCAATCAACATTTACGTATCCTTATAGATTTAAGTTATTTTCTTGATAATAAAGGAAATACCTTGTAGTACCCTTCAGTATTCGAAAACTCTTTTTAACTATCTTCTAGTGTCTTTATCCTAGATTAGACAAATACCTGCTAATTAGACCTATGACATACATATGTTTAGACGTGTACACAACATTGCATACATCTGGCTTCCAACTGCATTTGTTTATGGTATATTTGACATCTTTCTTTTTTCAGACTGAGTTATTGGACACATTTCACGGCTTAAATGATTCTCCTTCAGCAACTTGAGCATCAACAGGTTTGCAGTTATCAATTTTGAATCATTATAGAAGTATGTTTCATGCGAAAGCTCAAGTAACCTCTTAGAGAGATCTTTATGAACTTTAACACCAAATTATATATTCCGCTTCACCCGTACCCTTCATTTCAAAATTCTGGGATAACATTTTCTTAATGGTATTAAGGAACTCTTTGTCGTTTCCAGCCAATAGTATATCATCTACATAAAGTCATAGAATTACAAACTTATCACTAGATTTCTTCACTTAGACACAATGATCTTCACTAATCATGATAAAATCATATGAGATAACAATATCGTGAAATCTCAAATACCATTGTCTTGAATATTTCTTTAGCTCGTAAATCAAATGATTCAATTTATAGATTTTATTCTCTTGACTTTGAAGAACGAAACCTGGAGATTATTGTATGTAGACTCCTTCTCCAACCTCGTCATTGAGAAAAGGAGTTTTGATATTAATTTGATGTAACTCTAAGTTTATATTGGCTAATATTGCTAAAAGAAGGCAAATCGAAGCATATCTCAACATTGGTTAAACAATCTCCACCAGTCAAGCTACCTCCCAACAAATTTTCAGAACCCATTTCTCAATAGCCTTATATCCAGATAAAGACCAACAAGTTCTCATACATTATTTTTTTCTTTCAACCTCAATTCTTCTTCCATTACAACTTTCCATTTTCCATTTGATGGATAAGTTAGAGCCTCTTTCAAAGATTTAGACTCTTACTCATCCACACGAGACATCAAGAATACATATATAAAGCGATCTTAAACATATTTTATGCCACAATGAATAGTGCATCCCTCTGTGTTATATTGACGTTTAGGTACACGATTCCTAAAATTTTTTTGTATAGTGATTCATTTGGAACATACTCACCCCCAGTCAGATCCATACCTTCACTTTCAGCTAAAACACTCATATCACTACAAAAAAACCCGACGATACTGACGGCCAAATCCGCAGTATATGAAATACTGACGGCCTCCTGATGGATAATGGCTGCCAGCATTTTTGTGGTCAGGATTCCAGTATCCTGACGGGAAAATGTTCCCGCCAGTAATGCTGGCGGATTCCTTGACGGCTCTTGCCCGCCAGTATTCTTGGCGGGTTTATCCGCTTGGAACATCTGGTGCTTTCCTGGCGGGAAAGCCGCCAGCATTCCTGGCGGGTAATCCCGCCAGGATTTCCTGTCGAGTTGGCCGCCAGCATTCCTGGCGGATTTTGTCGTCAGCATTACGCCGATTTCCTGGCAAAAACTTGCTGTAATTTTTTTCGAAAAATATATTAATAAAATTTCTAATATATTAATTAATAATTAAATTAAAAATAATAAACAAATAAAATTTTAGATAATCTAAAATAAACAATCCACTAATAAAAAAATCAAAACAAATCATTCAATAACTAAAAATCGATTCATCAATCGAATGTATAAAATATCCTGAACTATCCATCCATATCTGAATCTCCACCATCCGGATCACGGGGAGGCCGACGAGGCATGGCCCGAGCAACAGCTTCTTCAATCTGCTGTTGGAGCCTCAACTGAGAATGCTCCTGCTCCTCATGGATCCGCTGAATCTTCAGCGCCTGCTCCTCGCGGATCCGCTGAAGCTGCTCAAGCTGCTCCTCTTGGGACTGCACCTGCGTCTGGAGCCTATGAACATCGGCGGTGGAGGTAGAAGAAGTACTGCATCTCTTCTGAGTCTTCCCAAAGCATCCAAGGCCATAGCGTCGACCCTTCCTATTCCCGACAACCTGTAGGTAGACCTCGTTCGGGTCTACTTGAGGCTGCTATCATCAGACGACGCAGCACGCCTCTCCTCCAAAGCCCTCTCATAGTCCTCTTGATATCAAAATTTTCAGCTATTATTACTAAACAACTTTTATCAGATTTTATAATAAATCGGTTATATATAACATATAAAACTTACAGCTATCCTTTGGGCTTTGGGATCCATAAATGTGCCGTCGGGATTTCGATGATACCTCAGCAGAAGCTCGTAGTTACTGGGCTGCGAACTCGTCTGTGCAGCCTGTATTTAAAAGATACATTTACAACATTTCATATAATGAATTAATTAAAACATAAAATTATACATGTTTAATAATATAATTAATTACTTAAAATATTATCATCGACTTACAATCTCGGCCGCCTGTCGATTAGCCGGCATAGACCCGCCTCGATGCTTCACTATTACCAATCGAAGGGCCGCCGGGCTCGCTCATCCTGTTCCGCCTGCCATTCTCAGATTTCTCCACCTCCTCAGGCCGCTGAAACTCCAACAACCACCTGTTCCAAGTCATCTCCCCTACGCAGGCAGGTATCGTCCCACTCCGTCGATACGCCTTCTTCCACTCGTATATACGACTGTTATAATTATCTAGCATTAATATGTAGAATGCCGCCTTGATGGCATTCTCATCGTATATACTCCTGTCCCACCACTCCAATCCCTACAAAAGAAATACAATTAGACAAAATAATCAATCAATTTACTTAACACAAATCAAAATAAATATAAAAAATTACCCTAAAACGAGGCCACCACGTCTGACGATGGATGTCCGGGATGTGCTTGAATTTCCACCCTTCTGGGTGGATACGAGACTCGTGTACAGTCCTGAGATAGGTCGGCAAGTCCTTCGACGGAATTCGTAACCTAAAAAATAATAAGTTTATTTCAACGTAACACAAAATAATTAAATTATATATTGAACACATAACAAAATTGAATAAAATAATACTTACCTATTTCCGATCACGACTACCTCGATCCCGGTAGTCCTGACCTCTGATGAACCGGGCGTGCTCCTCGCCTCATCAGACGGGGTGGGTGGAACAGTATCATCTAAATCCATGTCGGTGGCATCATCCTCATGGGGTCCCGAGGATGATGAGCCGAGAGAAGTCCGACGATTATGAGGACCCCTTCCAGGCATCTAACATACAACATAGTTTTATTAATAATTAAAATTAATTATATAATTATATATATATATATATATATATATATATATATATATATATATGTGTGTGTGTGTGTGTGTGTGTGTGTGTGTGTGTGTGTGTGTGTGTGTGTGTGTATGTGTGCGTGTATATATATGATTTTTCAGATTATCGTTAACACTCATAAAATCTTCGAAACCTCATCCCTAACTTTCAGACTCATCTTCGTAGCTTCCTTCGTCTTCTTCAGTTAAATCTAGTTGATCACTTTCTTACTCTTCTGAATCATCATTGACCGACTCGTCGTGTTTGTGATTGAGAGGGTCGTTTAATTGGAAGTCGACATCCTCTAATTGTATTGCAGGAAATGTTTCTACAATATCTTCTTGGAATGACTGTTGTTCAGGCACGCGAGGCTCAATATAATCCACCGTCGATCGAGGTTTGATCGAGTAAAACATCCCCTTGTACGGAATTAAGTTGGACTTTCGCCGTTTAGCTTGTCCCTTCTTCGCAGGTTTGAACCGTGGATGATCACAAAACTTGCACTTATCTAGATTCAAATCATCCTTCCAATAAATCATGCAGTTCTTAACGCAACAATCTATTTTCTCTATCGGTAACCCTATTACGAGAAGAATGAGTAATTCAAATTGTAATTGGTAAGGCTTCTATCCCATTCAAGAATGTGACGTTTAGTAGTATGTATTATCTTAAAATATGCATTTTTCTTAAATTCAAAACTTCGGCAACATCTCCCCTCTGTTCTCGTAGTGCAAGTATATTTCAGTGCACCCGAGAACAATTAGAGAGATGCAAAAACCAAAATTTCAAAATTAAAAAAAACATACACATAGGATAACCATACTACAAGTCACATCCTCAAACTGTCAAAAAATGGGACAATTCGAAATTTAGTATCAAACTCTATATTTGATACTAAATCTCAAACGGGTCTAAGAAATATTGGAATAATTCAAAACTTTGTTTCAAAATTTTCTATTTGATATTAATTCTCAAACAAGTGATCTCATTGAATCGCGTCACTTTGCCAAGGTTCCAAATAAGCAATTACCACCGTCACATTTTTGAAGAATATTTTGAAAATATAAATAAAACCACGTGACACCCTATCGCGTTTTTAGAAAAAACTTTGAAAACCCGCTATTGGAGGGACAACACCTCCCTGACGGCGCCGTAACCCACGTCAACATCCGACGGTATACAACCAACAACACCAATGACAATAATATATATAAACAAAACTAAACCCCGACCGATCACCACGACCTCCCATGCATGAACAATATATATATAATTTTTTTTTAAATCCCGGCCGATCACCACGGCCTCCCATGCATGAACAATATATATACAATATAATGGGTGAATAAACCTTAAATTTGAAAGCAAACCCTAATAATCTAATGATAAACCCTAATACAAGATTGCTTCTAGTTAGGTAGATTCATAAGTAGACACGTTGTCTATAAAGAGCCACACAGCACTCGAATACAGGTCATCGCTTTCCTCGACCACCCTCACCATGTCTGCTCCAAAAATCAACCGGCTCCTTGCTAGCATGGTCAATAAAAACAGACGTCTTCATCGACTGTATCTACTGCTGAATTATAGATGTTTGGAGACGACATGGGGAGGGCGTTTGAGGAGGACAATCTCTGTACGGATGCTGTGTGCGCTCTATATAGACAAGTATACTCAAGAATCTACACAAGCTTATTTATTACTAAAATGACCCCTAATTAATTGATTATTCCTAATTTGAACCCTAATTAATTAATTATTCCTAATTTGAACCCTACTTTATGTAATTATTACTAACTTGGACTCTAATTATGTAATTATTACTAAATTGGACTCTAATTAATTGATCGTTCCTAATTTGAACCCTAATAAATTGATTATTCCAAATTTGAACCTTAATTATGTAATAATTACTAAATTGACCCCTAACTATGTAATTATTCCTAAATTGAACCTTAATTAATTGATTATTCCTAAATTGAACCCTAATTAATTGATTATTCCTAAACTGAACCCTAATTAATTGATTATTCCTAATTTGAACCCTAATTATGTAATAATTGCTAAATTGACCACTAACTATGTAATTATTACTAATTTGAACCCTAATAAATTTATTAATCCTAAATTGAACCCTAATTATGTGATTAATCCTAAATTGAACCCTAATTATGTGATTAATCCTAAATTGAACCCTAATTATATGATTATCACTCCATTGAACCCTAATTATTCGATTATTACTCAATTGAACCCTAATCATGTGATTATTACTAAAATTAACCCTAAATTTAACCATAATTATGTGATTATTATCTTAACCCTAATCTAGAAAATTAACCACAATTATATACAAAAATAATAAAAAATATTATTTAGGAAACGGCTGCACCTCGGAGCGACAACGGAGGCGGGCGACGGCTGTGGAGGGCAGGGCGACGGCGGCGTCGGTGGACTCGGCTGCAGTGCGGTGGAGGCAGGCGGTCACGGTGGACTGGGCTTCGGTGGAAGGCGGATGTGCGGCTGGGCTTCTTGGCGGCGAGGCGAGGGGGATGGGTAGGCGGCGCGGCGTCTAGGATCTTGGGCAGGGGGCGGCGAGGCGACGGGATGGGCGGCGGTGGGGATGGCTCGACGACGGGGGGCAGGGGGCTGGCGGACAAGGGGGCGGAGATGGCTTGGCTGTGTGGCTATACGGCGGCGGCGGCGGCCCCTTCGGTCGGCGACAGGGACGGGAAGGCAGGCGATGGGCGACCGCTTTTTTTTTTGCTTGCGTTTGACAGAATGAGGCGGGGAAGGAGGATGCCCGATTTTTAGGTTACAATCCTGACGGGCATGGCCGTCAGGATTATACTTATACGCTGAAGGGCAAGGCCGTCAGCGTATATATTTTTATTTTTTTAATTAAAAATTCCACGCTGACGGTCATGACCGTCAGCATATTTTTTTTTTCTTGTTTTTCTTTTATCAAAAAAATATCATGACGGGCATGGCCGTCAGGATAGTTACGCGGGATAAATTCCCGCCCTATCCCTGAGGGGATTCTGACGGGGAGAAGTACTGACGGCCATGACCGCCAGCATATCCGTCAGCATTTCTGGCGGRCTTTTGGCCGCCAGTAATTCCGCCAGTATCGCCGTTTTTTTTTTGTAGTGTATGGATCAAATGGGGCGTTGATCAGGTATTGATCCAATGACTCATATTCCACACGATAATTTCGTGAATCTCAAACTTCAAATAGAGATTCAGTCACTATTGGTAAAAATGACTTTTCGTATTTCGTATTAAAGTACCCATACGAAAATAGTCGATATTGATGTTTTGACTTTTCGTATGGGTTATACGAGTGATAATATTAACCCATACAAAAACGTATTTAAAAAATAAATAAAAAATTACTGTTAACCTTTTCATTTATTTAAAACCTTCGTAAATAACTTTTAAATTTTCATCATAAGTATTTCAAAAAGGGCAACACTCTTGTTAGGCCGAACTAACGGATTATCTGTTAGGCCAAAATTTCATGTCAATACATTATAATGTAAAAATCAATACATTATAATAAGAAACCAATACATCATATTACGAATAGATCACAATACAAAAATCAATACATCATAGTATGGGTCAGAGATTTATGAAAAATTACTACTTTATAGTACAAAAACCAATACATTATAATATCGGGTCAAATGGCCTAATGGGTAATGACCCGTTAATCTGGCCTAACACAAGTGTTTGCCTTTCAAAAAATATCAAGCCAAATGTAGTTACCGATATGGGCAAGACTTTTGTCAGGCCGGACTAACGGATCTTCCGTTAGGCCAAAATTTTATACCGCTACATTATAGACAAAAATTAATACATTATATTAAAAAGTCAATACATCATAATACTAGTACAAAAACCAATACATCATAACACGAGTCAGATATTTATGAAAAACCAATACTTTTGAGTACAAAAACTAATACATCATAATTCAAAAACTAATACATTAGAGTATCGGGTCAGATGACCTAACGGATCATGACCCATTAATCTGGCCTAACGCAAGTTTTTGACTACCGATATATATTCTTTATTATAAAATAAATGCATAGTGTCATTAACTATGTATTCCCCAAACTAAAAGTAACAAAAAACCTGCAAATTGTAACTTTCAAAGAAAAAATTTCTCTGATACCGGAGGATGTCCATGAATAAATCATAATCAACAAACGTCTATGGAGATTTAGTGTCTTTTTAGCTACCTTCTTGGATTTCTTGGGCACCACGAGCAATTGCAACTCCAGTGAGAAATTTCCTGAGTTCCTCATCATTCCTCACAGCAAGCAACATGTGCCTCGGAATATTCTTGTTTCTCTTGTCGTCCCTAGCAACATTTCCACTAAATCACATAACCTAAATAAAGTTTCAATATAAATTAATTAAAGCAACAACTAAAAAATTACATTATTTGCAACATACATGCTTAGTGTTAGAAAAAGAATACAAATAAAAATCAAAAAGTCAAATTTAATTAATAAAGTTGACCATTTCTAAATATAATTTGAATAACAAATATGTAACAAATATATGCATGCATGAGAATTAGTGATGCCAAGAAGTTATAATACACAATTGAAGTTGATTTTTAGTGATGCCAAAAGAAAATTAAACAAAATCATGTCATCAATGCACTTGAGTACGTAACGTCTATGTTCATTTAGCTATTACTTTATTGTGGAAATAACTAAACACACAAGAACAAGAACTACGCAACTATTTCCCAAAGAACTTGAGCAAATAATGGCCAGTCATCCCACAAAGTTGATGTAAACAATACCATACACTACAAGAAAAACTCATTTTAACGACTGATGTGTTAGTGATATTTTGTAATTATTTAGGTAAATTATATTTCGGAGATTTGTTGTAATTTTTCCTTGATTTTTTTTTTTTAATTCTTATTTGTGTTTTACCTTTTATATATATCTTTATACAATGTTATACTGGTGATTACAATAATCTTTCATGGTATCACGCAACATTACAAACCCTAAAACTCCTATCTCCTCTCCTCTCCTCTCCGGCCTCACGCCAAAAAAAATTCCTGCCTCTCTTCTTCTGTTGCTTCTCATCAATGGCGTCCACCAATGAGTCTTTACCCATTGCAACCATGATTCATATGGTATCCATTAAGTTAAATTCATCCAATTACCTCCGGTGGAAGAGGCAATTCATGCCTATGCTCACATGCTTTGATCTCCTTGAGTACATTCATGGATCCATTATTCCCCCTCCTCTCACAATTGCTGCTCCGACCACCGCCGCTGATCCGGTCGCTGCCCCTCTACCTAATCCAGCCTATTCGGTTTGGAAAACAACCGATCAAAAATGTCTTGGTGTTATCTTCTCCATTCTATCCGAAGAATCCATGGCTGAAGTCATTGACTGCACGACATCCCGCGCGGCTTGGATCGCTCTTGAATCTGCTTTTTCCCATACTTCTACCTCTCGTGCTTTGCAACTTCGAGAAGAATTACTATTTTTTTGTCGTGGAAATTCCACTGTGGATGAATTCGGTCGAAAGTTTAAACATTTATGTGATCAATTATTTTCTATTGGTCGCCCCATTGATGATTTGGACAAAAGTCATTGGTTCCTCCGTGGACTTGGCCCTCGATTTCTGAGTTTTTTTTTACCCAAGGATGTCTATTGGTCCCTATTTTTATGGATCTCTTGAACCAGGCTAAGCAATATGACCTTCTTCACCGCTCGATGGAGGGCTCGGGTAATACGCAGTAGCCTGCATTCTTTGCTTCCAATCGTGGTTCTTTCAATACGCAGTAGTCTGCTCGTTCCTCTGGCAATCATGGTTTTTTTGGTGGTCGCGGTTCATCGTCCGACAAAGGTAGACGTAAATCTGTCGTGGAAAACATTATGCGAACAAATGTCCTCAGTTTCTTAAAGGCCGCCCCTCCGATTCTTCTGCCAATCTTGCTCAGGCGCTCAACGCGAGTTGCATGTTTATGATCATAATTTAGACTGGCACGTCGACTCAGGCGCCTCCTCCCATATGACATCTCACTAGTCTGCATTGGATTCCTCTACTCCATACACGGGTAGTAATTCTGTTATTGTTGGCAATGACTCTTCCTTACCTATTACATGTATTGGCCATCATTCGCTGACTCCTGCTATTCGTCTACTCGATGTTTTGGTTGTTCCACATTTGACTAAGAATTTATAATCAATAAGAAAGTTAACGAATGACTATCCTGTTGATGTGGTCTTTTCTGCTAATTATTTCACTATTCTGAATCGGGCAACAAAGATGGTTCTAGCACAGGGCTGGTGTGAACGTGGTTTATACATTCTTGAACGGGGTGGTTCTGCTTTGGTTGCTGCTTTGACAAATAAGCATTTAAAAGCAAGTTTTAGTTTATGGCATCATCATTTGGGGCATATGTCCCAATTTCTGTGATTAGTCTGTTGAATAAACTTGGGCATTTAACTTTCACTTCTTTATTACCCAACCCCGATATTTGTTCTTCATGTCAGTTAGCCAAAAGTAAGCGTCTTTCTTTTCCATTAAATGATAAGCGAGCTACTCATGTGCTTGACTTAGTACATTGGGATTTGTGGGGCCCTACGCCGGTTTTAACGTCATATGGCTACCGTTATTATGCTGCTTTTATTGATGACTATTCCCGTTTTACCTGGCTATATCCATTTCGTGAAAAATCAGAATTTTTTGATGTATTTGTGCGCTTTCATAAGCTTGTATACAACCATTTTTCCACTACTTTAAAAGTTTTTCAAGGTGATGGTGGCTCTGAATTTGTTAATTCTTGTGTATGTGAATTTACTGCTTTGAATGGCATTATGCATCGAGTTTTCTGCCCATATACGCCTAAGCATAATGATCGTGCCGAGCATAAACATCGTCACATTTTTTAGTCGGGTTTATCTATGCTTTTTCATGCTCATGCTCCGACTTCATTTTGGTTTGATGCTTTTGCAGCGGCCGTCTACACTATAAATCGGTTGCCTACATCTGTTCTACATGATAAATCGCCCTTTGAAGTATTGTTTAGTACCATTCCAAATTATTCTATTTTTCGCCCTTTCGGTTGTAGGGTGTTTCCTTATTTGAGAGACTATGCTGCTGATAAATTGGCTCCCCGGGAGTCGACCATGCATCTTTTTGGATTATAGCAGTATGCACAAAGGGTTTCAGTGTTATGATCCATCCACCACCCACATCTTTGTTACAAGACACGTACAATTTGATGAGTTCAATTTTCAATTTGCTGTCAATTCCATTGATACCGTTTCTACGTCCAACTTGAACTTTACTTCATCTTGGGAGTCACCAACTTGGTTGCCTCCAACTAATTTTCCCACTTCTGCTGGTCCGTCTTAGCCACCTGATCCACAAAAAAACCCATCATCTAACTGGGCCCATGTTCACATATTGGGCCTGCTTGACCAACACATAATCCGCAAAATATAACACCTCTTCCACCAGCTCGCATCCTGCCTAAACCTACTTCCCCACCACTGCCTACTCCAGAATCGGCAAGTGTGGACCCACCTCCTCCGAAACCTTCAGCTCCCACCTCGGTTCTTTCTCATGCAATGGTTACTCGTGAAAAATCGGGTATTTACAAACCAAAATATCATGTTCTCCTTGCCACTAGTACTATCTTGACTTCCTTGACAGCCTCAACTTAATCCCGTGGTTTTAAGTCTGCTCTTAAATCTTCGCATTGGGTTACCACTATGCAAGAGGAAATTGATGCCCTTCGTTCCAACCGCACATGGGATCTTGTTCCTACTCCACCTAATACAAACATTAATGGTTCAAAGTGGGTTTTGTGGACTAAATATCTTGATGACGGTTCGATAGAATGGTATAAAGCTTGCCTTGTTGATCAGGGTTTTAGCCAAATTCCTGGCTCTGACTTCCATCATACTTTTAGTCCTGTTGTCAAATCCTCAATTGTTCCTTTTATCTTGGCTTTATCTGCCCAATTTCAGTGGCCCCTCCATCAATTAGATGTTAAGAATGCTTTTCTCAATGGAATTCTAATCAACCCATCAACATGGCCCAACCACCTGGTTTCATTGATGCCCGTTTTCTGACCCATGTTTGTCTCTTAAAGAAAGCGTATATGGTCTTCATCAAGCTCCCTTTGCTTGGTTTCAGCGCTTCAGTTCCTACCTCCTTGGCCTTGGGTTTCGCGTAAGTCGGTCGGATTCCTCCTTGTTCTTTTTTCATCGAGGGACATCCATCATATTTCTGTTACTTTATGTTTCTGACATAATCGTCACAGGCTCCGACTCTTCTTTGCTACTTCGATTCATTGATCGCACACACAAAGAACTTGCCATCAAAGATCTGGGTACAATCACATACTTTCTGGGACTGAAAATTTCTCATACCTCGACCGATCTTTTTGTTGGACAAGACAAGTATGCTCATGACATTCTTGCTCGTGCTGGTCTCCTCGATACCAAGCATGTCTTAACTCCTCTTGACTCAAGACAGTCTTTGTCCAAGTCTGGTAAACCTTTTTTTGATCCCACACTTTACTGTTCTTTGTTGGTGCTCTTTAATACCTCACCATCACTCGTTCGGATCTATCATCTGTCAACGTGGTTAGTCAATATATGCAGGCTCCCACATTTGATCATTTTACGGCAGTCAAGCGGATACTAAGAAATTGCAAGGGTACTTTGCATTCTGGTTTATCTTTTACTCGACCCCCTGATCCCGAAACTATTTCTTACTCAGATGTTGATTGGGCTCGATGTATTAAAACTCGACGCTCCACATACGGAGATGTAATTTTTCTCGGCGGCAATCTTGTTTCTTGGAGTGCAAAGAAGCAGCCCAATGTGTCTCGCTCCAGTTATGAATCTGAGTATCGTGCCTTAGCTAATGCTGCGTCTGAAGTCATATGGCTCATTAATCTTCTTTGAGAATTGCACTGTACTCCGTCCTCTCGGACTCTTCTTTTATGTGACAACAAGAGTGTAATTTTTCTCAGTAAAAACCCGGTTTCACACAAACGATCTAAACACATCGATATTGATTGTCATTTTGTTCGAGAGCTCGTCTCCTCCGACAAGCTAGCAACTCAATTCGTGCCTTCTCATCTTCAGCTTACCGACATCTTCACGAAGGCCCTTCCTCGACCTGTTTTTGAATTTCTTCGATCCAAACTTCGCGTGTGTCCTCAGCCCACGGCTAGCTTGACAGGGGGTGTTAGAGATATTTTGTAGTTATTTAGGTAAATTATATTTAGGAGATTTGTTGTAACGTTTCCTTGATTTTATACTTTCCTTTTGTAATTCTTATTTGTATTCTACCTGTATATATATCCTTATACAATACTACACTTTTGTTGTGGTGATTACAAAAACATTTCATGATGTATCTGTCGCTAAACCCAAGTAGTAATGAAATAACGATGGAATCCCGACCGTAAATGTTTGATGCAAAATCGCTAGTTGCTAAATATTTGCTGACAGATAAATCGTCGCAATTTAATGATGGAATATGAATGGAACTGAGAAAATATTAATGACTGGATGTTTAGAAAATGCTGACTGTAGGTTCATCGTCACAACATATCCATCACTAATTAGCGACCGAATAGTGACAAAAATTTCAATTTTGTAACGAGTCCATAGTACATTTAGCGATAGAATAGTGATAGAAATAACAAAATTATCAGAAATCCATCACTATATAGTGACAAAATTAAGATATATGTCATGAGTCCGTCAATGTTTAGTGATATACATCATTAAATTTGGCAAATTTTTTATTTGTTTGCATAAACTTCTATTCCTTGTTTTGCACAATCCAATTGACATAGTCCTCATAAACTTGAACATAATGATAAAAAGTAACACATGGTAGTTGATAAGACTTGATAAGACATTAAATATCCATGTCGCCAACATGCAGGTATTTGTAAGATCTTTTATAAGCGACCTCATTTCTTAGAAGGGGCAATCCTTTTGGAAGTTGGGCGAGCTGTTTTCAATTGTAGCGACCTGTTGCATAGGAGTGATGAACTCTTATGTGAGGTAGCGACCTCTTTTGATATAAGTACTATTATACCAACTCGGCGCTGAGTGGTAGCTCAATGTTGAGGTTGGGCTTCTTGATTTTGGGCCTTTTATGGGCTAACACATGCTATTTTATGGGGTCCCAACGGACTGAATTCTATGAACAGGCTTACTGGCCCACGGCTAATATGGTAATTCAACAAGGATCTTATCACTTATGAGAATTTAACATATAGGAGGAATCCAAATTTTGAGTCGGTTATGTTATTTATGGTAGGAGAGGGAAACCCTAGATTGGGAATACTTCTCTTGTCTATATAAAGAGGACTCAGGCCTTAGTCTTTATCTGTAAGTCGATTTTTTACATCTTATGTTTTTGAGATCTCTCTCACTTAAAGGCTCTCGCTTATTTCTTAAGCTCTATTTGACTGAGGAATCGGAGGGTCTACGCTGGGGACATCCTCCGCATTAAATGGGTTTTATTTTGCAGGATTTAACAGGTTGCTAGGAGTCCCTTGTAGATCAATCAGGTCACTGCACGGTTATTTGAAGCTATTCAGGTCGCTGATCACATATATAAGGTCAGTACACCCTATTCTTGAAGGACAATCTTTTTTGTCGCATCAAGTCGCGCCGTCTTTGGGAAAGAGGTACATCGAGTCCTTGGACGAAAGACGTGAGAGTTTCTAAAAAAAAAAGAAGAAGGGGGGCAACAAACAAATCATGAATCAAAACTTGAATTTTGATGATGATGCAAACAAGATAACGAGGGTAACACTGGGAAAGAACAAACACCACCGCTAGCAGAAATCAATCAAGCTAAGACCACTCCACCTTCCCCACCGAGAAAGCAAGAGGTGAGGCAACCAAAAGGGAAAACATAAGAAGAAAACTCCAGATGTGATTAGGTAGAGGGCTGTCCACATAAGGACAAAAGTGCGGGAAGAATTGCCGAGTACCAAGCCCTGCTATGTCTCCGGAACAAAATAGAAGAGATAGATGCAAAATTGATGGGTAAGGTAAGAAGGACATATAAGGCAAAGAGAAAGGAGGAATATAAACCGGAACATATGTGTTGATGGTCGATATTGCCTCGAGGACTGGAGAAGGAACTAAGTCGGATCGCATGAGGGAGTTAGTGAAATGTACCCCTGACAAGGGCGCCGAGCTGGGGTTGCCGGGCAGTAAGCGCCTAGGCACTGGGCTACCCGGGTCAACAGCCAAGCACTACTGTCGAGAGCGACGAGCTGGGCGGACCGAGCAGCAAGCACCGAGCTGACGAGAATCCACGCGTGACCTGCTGGGACACGCTAGCAACCACGCCGATCTGGACGCACCGAGCAGCGAGCGCCAAGCTAACGGGAATCCTTGCGCGACCTGCTGGGACGCGCTAGCAACCACGCCGATCTGGATGGACCGAGCAGCAAGCGCCGAGCTGACAAGAATCCCCGCGCGACCTGCTGGGACACGCCAGCAGCCACGCCGATCTGGACGGATCGAGCAGCGAGCGCCGAGCTGAAAGGAATCCCCGCGTGACCTGCTGGGACGCGCTAGCAGCCACGTCAATCTGGACGGACCGAGCAGTGGACGCCGAGCTTACGGGAATCCCCGCGCGACCTGTTGGGACGCGCCAGCAACCACGTCGAGCTGTAGCTGCTGAGCTACTGAGCTGGAGCTGCCGTGCCGTCAATAGCTCCCGTACAGGTTGACGAGTACCTCCGATGAGCTGGATCTGCTGAGCTGACACCCCAAGGTTCGATCAGAAAGAAAAGTCGAGGTCAGCATTAAGTCAACGGACAATGTCTGAGTTCGGCATTAAGTCGGTGAATGCGTGAGGAGAATATTCGGAGAACCAATAGAAAAGGGACAAGTGTCCAATTAGGGTTTCAATGTAAAACTATAAATAGACTCTCCAAGAGAGAGAGAGAGAAGGGATCCCAGTTGTTTAGAGAGAGAAACACATAGAGAGTTATAGAGAGATAAAGCTTGTATCCATAAATCAAGCACCTAAAAAAGGGTCTGGCCAAGGCCGATCCGATATGATTTTTGGGAATAAAAGCTAAGCACTTTTTCCTACTCGTTTTTGTTGATTTATTGTTGTTCTCCTTATTTTTTCTTGTATTATTATTGCTTAAGCTACTCTTAGTCTAAACAAAATGGCGCTAGAAGGAGGTCCCCTGTGATCTATGGTTCCACTCAATCTAGCCAGCTCGTCAGATTTTATTTTCTATTTTTTGTTCGGATTTTTTGCATTTTACGAAGAGCTGATCGTCAGCCCTTCGCGGTTAAGGCCTGTTAAAAAAAAAGAGAAAAATGAAATTCCATGAACCCGTTCGACATCTTGAGGCCATCAGAAAGCTCAAGACGAAACCTCATGAGAGAACGTCGAGAAAAGACTATCCAGTCAGGCCCGAATGAGCTCGACCTGGAACAGATGCAATTATTCATGCAGCACCTTACCTTCACCAAAGTACATGAAGAAATGAAGAAGAAGGCAGCAAAATAATTCCAGACCCCAGAAGTGCAGGTCGGCAACCCTAAGAACACTGACCTTCGAGAATGGCACTCGGAATAAGATCTAGCCCGAGATGCAGCGCGGAGAAATGGCAAAAGGAAAATGGATGAGGAAACCGAGCTGAATGCTAAGAACAGGCTCGACAGAACGTCTTTGATCGGCTCAGAAATCCAGCCAGTAAAGCACAGGAAGATCCTCCCGCAAAGTCAGCAAACAGTAAAATTATCACCATGAGCGCCCCTCCACGGAAGCCAAATGATGAGTCTACCGAGCTGAAATACCTGAAGCAGCGGATTGCTAAGCTGGAGGCCAGGCAGATTGCCCCCCCAGTCTAGAACACTTATCCGATTCCCTGGTCAGCACTCTCATCTCGGTATGTGACGAGGAATCACCCTTGTCCGTCCAAATCCTTCTAGAACCTCTGGAAGGCAAGCTGAAGATTCCCCCAATTGCTTTGTACAAGGGAAGTAGCGATCCTGACTCACACTTAAAGAGTCATTTCAAGAATTACATGAATATGCTCGGTGCATTCGACACATACCGATGCCGCATGTTCTCTATGACACATGACGAGGCCCCGCTAAGATGCTACCGATCGCGACCACGCCACTCAACCTGTTCATGGCCGCAGCTCAAATCCTCATTTCGAGGACACTTCATGGTGTCTAAGGCCACTGTTGTACCCAAAAGAGCTATAGCCACTATAGTACAACAACCAAATGAGTCACTGAAGAGTTACATAGAAAGGTTCACGAATCAAGTCTCAGAATCTCAACCATGCGGTGATGAAGCCTTGCTCATCCTAGCTCAGAACGGGTTATCGGATAATTCTTTCTTTAAATGGGCAAATAACCATCCGAACCTGTAAACCTTCAGGGAATTCCTTACTCTAGCTGCATCATAAATCGCAGCCGAGCAGAACATGTCTGCTCCAGTAATATCCTTTCCGCAGCATCAGAAATCAGCTCGTCAAGTTGACAAAAACCCGAACTCTCAAGTAGTCGCATCCAAGAAACTCTTGCAGGACAAACACGTCGACCTCCTAGCAAAGTATAATGAGTTTTACTCAATGGTAGCTGCTACAATATTCGAGCGAATTAAGGATCTGGATATCCTCCCCCAGCTCGGCTGATCCTGAAAGACCCTTCTCTGCTCGACAAAAAAAAAAGATTTTGTAAGTATCACGGCTCGAACGGGCACAACAAAGAGGAGTGTCATGACCTGGTACACGCTTTGATTAAGGTCTGCAATGATCGGTACTTACTGCCTTTCTCCAAGAACCACCAAGCTCAGTAAGAACGAAGGGGTAACTATCAGCTACCCTCGCCCCCAGCAGCTGGAGCAGGGGCTCCAAGGGAAATTTTGACATTCATCAATACCAGCCGAGCAGTGGAGGAAATTTCAAATCAAAAGAGGAAGGCCTTAATTAGGGATTCAAGGAGCTCAATTCGGAAAACAAAAGACATGAGATCTGACATCTTTCATTTCAACGATCAGCAGGAAGAGGAGGACAAGTATGTGACGTCCTTCACATTTTATGAAGCCGACGCAGCCCTCCTGGACCACCCCTATGCAGACGCTCTGGTCATCACTGTATCCATCTTGGGGATCCAAACACATTGAGTCCTCGTAAACCCCAGTGCATATGCAAGCATAATCTACCTACCAGCCTTCCGAAGAATGAGAGTACCAAAAGAATATATCGAGCCATGTGAGGAAAGGATCAGAGGGATAAGCGGCAGCTATGTGCAAGCCCTCTTCCAAGTGAAGCTGTCTATGTGCAAGCCCTCTTCAAAGTAATTAATATCCTGAGTGACTACAATGCCCTCATAGGTAGACCAACCCTTTACGACCTCAAGGGTGCAATGTCGGTCTACCACTACTCGATTAATTTCCCAGGAATCTTAGGCGAATGTGAACACCGAGGAGACTAAGTGGCCGCTCGAGAATGTAACTGGTCGATCAGACCAAGACAGATAAAGATGTCCGAACAGGTGGAGAATGAAGAGCCGGGATCCCAACGTTGATGAGCCTAGCAACACAATTTCTAAATAAAATGCAAACACTCAGACAGAAGAGCTGACGAGTTTGAACCACGACGAAAAAAGAGACGTACCGAGCTTGGAGAGGAGGGACGAACTGCTGAGAATGGACGAGCTGATTGAAAAGGGGCCGGAGAAGGAGCTGAATCCTGGGCAACAATGCCGAACAGGAAATACCGAATGGAAACTGGCCGACCCAAGCAGAGAGGGAAGTCGTCGGCCAGGAAAAGAACCAATGAGGGAACTAGAAGACGATGAGCGCCGAATACGATATGCCGAGATGGGAGTTGGTGTTGACGAGCTAGACCCCGACAGAACGAGTCTGAAAAGAAAAGCTGCTCACGCTGAGCCGGTTGAGGAACTGGATTGGATATCACTCGACGAACTCGACCCTAGCAAGCAAATTCGGGTTGGCCATGACCTCAAGGAACCCATCAGATCCGAGCTAATAAATTTCCTTGAGGCAAACCAATATATCTTCGCGTGGACACATGCTGACATGAAGGGGATTGACCTCGAACAAGCATGTCTCCAGCTCAACATCGATAAAAATGTTAGGTCGGTCATCCAGAAGAGAAGGAAACTCAGCCCGGACTGGTACGAGGCACTGGAGCTAGAAGTGGTGAAGCTGCTCGACAACAAATTCGTCCGGGAGATCAGATACCCGGTTTGGGTATCCAACCCTGTGCTCATCAAGAAACAAATGGGCCAGTGGCGGCTATGCATTGATTTCTCAGACCTGAACAAAGCTTGTCCCGAGGATATCTATCCGCTTCCTCATATTGATTACATGGTGGACGCAACTGCTGGACATGAGCTGATGAGCTTCATGGACACCTACTCTGGCTACAACCAAATCCCAATGCACCTGGACAACCAAGAACACACGTCATTGTACTCGGCGAGAGGTCTCTACTGCTACACTCACTAGTACAAAAATAGGATTCAAGAACAGGGATTTAAGAACGCCTTAGGAGGCGGCGTTCTTAAATGTCAGGCTATGGTATTTTTGTAATAAAAGAGTCACACACGAGAACGTCGTTTTCAAAGACGTTCTGGTATACTGGATATCCAGAACGTCGTTAAAAAGATGTTCTCGTATGTTAGATATCCAGAACATCGTTAAAAATGATGTTCTCCTATGTTAAATATCGAAAACGTCTTTAAAAACGACGTTCTCGTATGTTAAATATTAAGAACGTCTTTAAAAACGACGTTCTGAAATGTTGTACTATTAAGAACACCTCTCTCAAGGACGTTTTGGATTAAAATTTATCTTTAATTAATTAATATTCAATTCATCCCTTTAATCTCCCCCGCTCACCCGCTCCTTCGAAAGAACTCTTTCACTTTTCCCAATAACCACCGGCCAATCTTCTAATCACCACCACCACCAGCTGTAATCATCAACCTAGAGTTATCCAGTTTTGGAGTGAGTCTCAGGGAATCGAAATTCCCCAAAATCTCATCCCTGCGCAAGCCCAGCCTGCTCCCCGTTTTTTTTCCAATTTCTTCAAAAAATTTCAAACTTCTGGGTCATCGTCTTCGGCGCTGGTTAATCGGATTAATGGATCCTTACCCTTCAATGGTATCAACCTTCCTACCCTCATATGTCAAACACAACCCAATTCGAATAAGCAAAAACCCTCTGCAATTTTGAGCGTCGATCCCCTTTTAGGGAAAAATGGCGATTACTCGTCCGGTGGCTCTCCGGTTGAACTCCACCCTCACAGACCTTTGCCACCTGCTGTAGGTACTACCACGTCCATCAATTTCATCAATCGCATCCCAATTGATTCCAATCCAAATCGTGAGGTCCGATCCCCTTTTGGGAAAACAGGCGAAATTCCGGCCGGCGCCTTTCTCGTTCAATTCGGGGTGTATAATCCTTCCCTACACCCAGTCGAAGATATCCCAATTGTCAATTTCAAAGAACGTGGCTCAAAAATGGACGAATTTGCTGCAACAGATTCAGATTGTAATGTAGACTATATTTAGTTATTTTTAAACCGGGTCTTAATTATTAGTTTAAAATCTGTCTCGTCTTTAGCCATTGCTGAGAAATCTTTCAATGTTCTTCTGCAGGTTCACATTGGGTTCTAGAGTTTCATCATCGAAGCATTTGCCACGAACTTTTGTCTGTACAGTGTGCTAGACAAATCCTTCGAATTGCGCGATGCAAATACTGTAAGTTCAGTCCTCCAGTCAGTTTTTTTTAAAGATGCATATGTAAATTCTCTGTTTGAAATAGGTGAGTGTAGTATATCTCGATGTTTTAACAGATTTTACTCCATTATTATTTTTTTAGTTATAGCAGAATGTTATTATGAATGCTATTGAATCTATATGTTGCAAAGTGTGATTTGTAATGTCAATATATATATATATATATATATGTATATATATATATATATATTTTTTTTCTGGTCTGGTGTATAGGGAGTTGGGGCCATACAATCCCCTCTTCAACTGGTTTTCTTAGTCGTGAAAAAGTTCTGCTTTTATTTATTTTTGGTTTCTTTGGTGCAAATTCCTAATGCTTTATTTGGTGCAAGTTCCTAATGCTTTATTCCTACTAAAAAGTTGACTTAGATATTCACAATATGATTACTAAATTCCTGATTGTTACTCGCAGCTAGGAATGTTCTAATCTGTGTAATAGGATTTCACGACTCCATTGCAAGAACCCAGTAGCTTTCATTTATGATGCTTTTCAATGTAATAGGCTACTAATGTTATCTTTGTAATTGAACTGGTAAAGCTTGGACTATACAATTTGGGGTTTTGGCGTAATTTTCACTGCATCACCTAATAAACTTATTATCTGTCACCCCCATTTCTTCTCTTGTTATATTTGTTTCCTTTTGAAATATATTTATATTTTTGTGGTTTACACCGTCATGCCTAAACCCATATTTATTTATTTTTTTTGTTGCTGATTCCTTTGGCAGGTGGGCTTGTTTAGTGAATTTGTATCGGTTCAAAAGGTCATGTATGAGAAATTCGGCAACGATTTTCTTCTTAGTTTTGTATCAAAAGGGTTTCAAAGTGTCCATTGCCCTGAAGACTTGGCAGAGCAGTATTGTCAAAAGCTACAGGTATTGTCATTATCACATTGCATCATGTTCTTTTCGTCTTGATCTTATAGCATTACCAAGTAAAGCTCGTATATTTGATAAGTCTCAGATTGGGTAGTTGTTTTAACTACAAAAAATATCTTGACGTTCCTTCTAATTACCAAAAAGTCCAACTATCTTTATTACAAATACCCCATTGATATTTATTTATTATGTTTTCAAGGAATGTTTGTAATAACTTAGGGTGGGTAGGGGTGGGGGGTCTTATATATTGTATTTTGAAAGATAATGGGGCTTTTTTGTGATTAGGATGCACGTCATGGGAAGTTTTTACAATTAAACCTTTTTTTTTCTTTTTTCTTTTCCTTTATTTGATTTGATGCCTCAGTGGATGTGTTTGTGTTTTCAATTGCGTGGTTAAAACCACTAAACGATTCTAGCAGAGCATTTCATGTTTTAATGTGCCTTTGTATCTGTTATCAGGGAAGTGACATTAAGGGATTAAGATCCTTCTACCAATCTCTAATCGAAAAGTTGAGACCACAACAAAATGGCAGCTTGGTATTCAGATAACAACGCGACAAACATTCTTGTCGACTCTGTCTGATGCTAAAGCTCCAATTTTGTAGTTGGTTGCTGTGGCATAAATTTTCTTTCGAAAGGTTTGTGCCGTTTTTTATAAATCCCACAAGACCCTTGAGAATTAATACAATAGAAGCACTATTTTTGGGAAAATTGCAGGTTTTTGTTTGTGTAAATATCGGTTGTTTGCCTATCATGGATTGTGAGGTACGACTTCTAACTGTGCCTTGCATTGAATCAGTTTGGGATAATTACAAAATTACCCTTGAGGTTTGGCCTATTTACATCTTTTTTTAACAAATACCCCCTTGAGATATGTATTTTCGTAAATAATACCCCCTACTGATTGAGTAATTTGTTAAATAATAAAAACAAATTCTATTAATTAGATTTGTAATGCCTCATCCTTCTTCAAGTGGCTAATGTAGTAATTTATTCACTTTCCATTTGCAGGTGTAAATTTGCGAAAAAAAAAACATTGTTTCCATATTAAAATGTTATCTGTTATTCGGTCCTCAACATTTTGATTAAAGTATCAGTTGAAACCCTACGGTAGGACTCTGAGACCTCTGTTTTTTTTTCTCCTGCTGGCATGAGAGCTCTTTTGTTGTGTTTTTGTATTTATTATGGAGCTTAGAATTTTTTCCAGAACCCAGTCCTGTTTATGTTATTTCTATTTCATTCATTATTTTATATTTTAATAACTATGCCACTGGAGATTTTTCCTGATCTATACGCACATTAGAAATGCTTTTTCTGGAGTTGTGACTTTATATAATGTGAGAAACTTTATATATTGCGTCTATGTCTAGTAACAAACCTTTTGCTTTAGGTGTATCTGGGAGAGCAGTATGTAAATAATCCTACACAGTCTGATGTGACATTCTTGATAGAAGGTGGAAAATTTTCCCCAACTTTTTTTAATGTGCTTTATTAATGCTGAATAATATCTTATGTCTATTTAAAATTTTTTATTGTTATCATCAGGAAAACGGTTCTATGCACACATAATTTGTTTGTTACCTTCTTCTGATGCATTCAGGGCTATGTTTGATGGTGGTTACCGGGTGAGCATACATTGCTATCATGCTATAGCTTATAGTCTATTATAAAATGATGAATGTGCATATGTTTATGTTCTCAGTCGGTGTTATGCTTTGTTTTCAGCCTTCTACTTGATAACATACACCATATGATATGTTGAAATTATGGAACATTTATTATAATTACATTTGTGAAAATATTTTAATATGTTTTTCATATTTCCCCCCCTCCAGGATATATCTGTGGAAAATGTTTCACTTATGTTTGAGTTATCGGAAGCATATAATGCTTCCTCTTTGAGGCATGCTCGTATCTTATTTATCCTGGAAAAGTTTGACAATTTATGCATCATGCCCTAGTATGTGTTACTATACCCTCTTGGTTTGACTTATAATTTAATTTTGGGTTATCGCAAAAAGTACCCTTAAGGTCTGATCTAATTACAAAAAACACCTAATATAATATTTTGTCTTACCTTTACCCTTTCACTAGCATAAATGCACCTTCATATTTATAAATATATCACATTGAACCACCCAATGTTAACATTGTATTAAACCTCAGTGATAATTTTGTAATTTTGAAACACTTTTCTTTAGGGAAGTACAACTTATTATCAAGCGCTCTTTAAACTTAAAAGCAGACCTTTTTTAGCGAACAATAATTTAGTTGCTCAAAAGTGCTTTTTGTTTGTGATTCTTAATTTATGGAATGACAAAAGTGCTCTTTAAACTTAAAAGCAGAGAGTTTTGCCTGAGACACGTAATTATTTCGTTAGAGTGCTGACAAAGCCAGTCCAAGCAGGATGAAAGATGTTAGGGTGTGATTTAGCAGCAGTTTTGATGCTATCTTTGAGTAAGTAGTGACGCGAGAGAATGTACATAAATTGTTTACTTTTCTTCGTATTGAGTAGTTATCTAGTTGAAAAGAGGAGAGCCAAATTGTTATATATTCCCACCCCCTTCTTAGTATAAACTCATTTATTATTGTGATTAATGACATGTGTTGTTTGATGTTGGGATTATATAAATGAAATGTGTTTTGTGAATTAAATAGGTAATAAAATTTTAATATATGAGCAGGTCTGGA
The DNA here is from genome assembly GCA_014905375.1 of Phtheirospermum japonicum. NCBI lineage: Eukaryota > Viridiplantae > Streptophyta > Magnoliopsida > Lamiales > Orobanchaceae > Phtheirospermum > Phtheirospermum japonicum. Next base: position 477,179 of record BMAC01000141.1, read on the forward strand.
AAAGTGAATCTGGAATGAAATTTGATGTATTTTTTGGCACCTGCTTTCATTTAATTTTCTTTAATTTTTTACTACTTTCTAGAACGGTTGTTCAAAAAACCGTTCTGGAAAGTAAACTTTCCAGAATGCTTGTTTTTAGAGACGTTTTGGAAAGTATAGTTTCCAGAACGTCTTTTCTTCGAGACGTTCTGGAAAGCATAGTTTCAAGAATGCCTTTTTAGAGACGTTCTGGAAAGTATACTTTCTAGAACGCCTATTTTAAAGACGTTCTGAAAAGTATAGTTTCCAGAACGCTTGTTTTTAGAGACGTTCTAAAAAGTATAGTTTCAAGAACGCCTTTTTTAGAGACGTTCTGGAAAGTATAGTTTCCAGAACGACTTTTTTAGAGATGTTCTGGAAAGTATATTTTCTAGAACGTCTTAAAAAAGGACGTTCTGGAAAGTTATTTTCCATAACGGGCGAAACCTGTAAAACCGACTTTTTAGAATGGCTGATTTTTTTTAGAACGTCTCTGAAAACCGTTCTTGAAAATATGACAATCAAGAACGCCGTGCTGAGGCTTTCTTAATTGTCAGACTTTCAAGAACAGCTCCATACAGAACGCCTCAGCAGGGCGTTCTTAATCTGCAGAATTAGGCGTTCTTAAAAGCTGTTTCTGCACTAGTGACTATGATGCCATTCGGCTTGAAAAATGCTAGGGCTACCTACCAGCGCCTCGTGAACAAAATGTTTCTAGTATATTAGGTAAAACAATGGAAGTCTATGTAGACGACATGCTCGTCAAATCCTTGTACTCATCTCCCCATGTTGACGATCTCAATAAAATGTTCTCAGTTTTGCGTGTTTACCCCATGATGTTGAACCCAAAAAAATGCTCCTTTGGAGTTGGCTCAGGGAAATTTTTAGGTTATATGGTAAGCCAAAGAGGCATTGAAGCCAACCCAGATAAAATCGAGGCTATAACTGAGTTACAATCTCCCCGAAGCATAAAACAAGTACAAAGCCTAACTGGGAAATGACCGCCCTAAGCAGATTCATTTCTAGGTCAACAGATAAGTCCAAACCCTTCTTCGAAATGATCAAGAAGAACAAAACTTTCAAATGGATTCAGGAATGCCAAGCAGCCTTTGAAGAGCTAAAGAAATGCATGACAAGCACACCAACCCTACAAAAACCAACACAGGGGGAATCGCTATATTTATACTTGGCAATCTCAGCAGAAGCGGTTAGCTCAGCACTCGTCCGATCTGATGAGCTCGGCCAGCATCCAGTATACTACACAAGCCATGCCCTACATGATGTCGAGCTAAGATACTCATCTATGGAGAAACTCGCGTAGCCCTTGTTATGTCCTCGCGAAAGCTACGCCTCTACTTCCTAGAACACTAAATAGTCATGCTGACAAGTTTTCCCCTAAAATAAATCATGCACCGACCTGACACATCCGAAAGGATGATCAAGTGGGCTGTTGAGCTTGGACAATTCAATATAGCTTATGAACCAAGGACAGCAATCAAAGGACAAGACCTTGCTGACTTCATAGCTGAATTCACCCCGATAGTTGAGTTAGTTCCCATAGAAATCGAGCAATGGTGCATGTACGTCGACGGGTCATCAACGACTGGCCGAGCTGGAGCTGGAACAGTGTTGGTCAGCCCTGAGAAGAAGTTTTTCTGCTCAGCAGTACATTTTTAATTCCCCCTGACCAACAACGAAGCCGAGTACGAAGCCCTCGTAGCTGGACTCGAAATGGCTACATCAATGGGGATAAAAATTTTGAAAATCCAGAGCGACTCTTAACTGGTGTCCAATCAGATCAATGGAGAATATGAGACCAAAGAGCCCAGAATGGCGCTATACCTAAAACTAACTAAAACACGCCTAGCTGAGTTCGAAGCCGAGATCATCCACGTATCACGAAATGACAATGTTCTAGCTGACTCTTTGGCTAAACTAGCATCAAGTCAAGGCATTGAAGAGCTGGAGATAGTTATGGTTAGCCACCACACAATAACAGCGCTCGACGCCGCACCGGCCTATTCGACTAACCAAGCCGACCAGATCGAACACAGTCAAACCCAAAAGGAGAACTGGATGAAACCCTTCCTGCTTTACCTGAATAGAGGAGTGCTTCCAGAAGACCGAACAGAAGCACAATCAATAAGAATAAAGTCAACCTGGTTTACCATAGTAGATGGGCTATTGTACAAAAGGGGGTACTCTGTCCCAATACTCCGATGCCTGAACGGGCAAGATGCTGAATACACATTAAGGGAAGTACTTGAGGGCATCTGCGGAAACCATGCTGGAGGATAGTCATTAGCGCAAAAACTTATTCGACAAGGGTACCACTGGCCAACCCTGAAAAAATATACGTTAGAGAAGGTCAAGAAATGAGAGAAATGACAAATGTTCGCACCCCAAATTAATTCTCCAGCGGAAGTCCTCAATTCTATATATTCGCCATGCCCATTCGCCAAATGGGGAATTGACTTGATCGGCCCGCTACCCAAGGGCAAAGGAGGGGTAAAATATGCAGTTGTCGCGGTGAACTACTTCACCAAGTGGGCAGAGCCTGAGCCGCTAGAATCCATAACCAACCAGAAGATCATCAATTTTATCTGGAAATCAATCATATGTAGGTTCGGTGACCACTCTCAATAGTGTCTGACAACGGCAAGAAGTTCGACAACAAAAGGTTCAAGGCATTATGTGGGGAGCTGAGTATTAAAAAAAATATCTCTACACCATACCACCCTTTTTCGAATAGACAAGTGGAAGCGATCAGCAAAATCCTCAAGTATACACTGAAAAAGAAGTTGGAAGATCTGAAAGGTAGTTGTCCAGAGGAGTTGCCCGGTGTCTTATGGTAATACAGAAGAACACACCGTTCATCCACTGACGAAACCCCATTTTCACTCGCCTTTGGATCAGAATCGGTCATACCAATTGAGATCGACACATCATCCTACCGAGTAGCTCACTTTGAAGAAGGAAAAAATGACTTGGTGTTTTGCATATAATTGTGGTGTTTTTCTCGTATTTTTAATTAGGATTTTATGTTGATTTTAGTAGTTTTGAGTCATGATTTGTTAGGTTATTCGTTTGATTTTCTTGTTTTATTGTTTTCCATGTTTCTTTTTGATTTTATATTTAATTTGAGTAAATGGGTTCAATTAATTTGAGGTTTGGTGAAATTCTTGAGTTTTTATATTCAAAATTCCTATTTTCATACGTAAAGCCAAGAGAAGCTCCAGAACGCCTAACATTCTGGAATACTAGCCAAGGCTTGCCAACACTTGCCAAAATCCGCTCTTGGAGCTTGCTAGTCTGCTTGCAAGCGCTCGCCAGACTGCTTGCCAAGAGCAACACAAGACTGCTTGCCAGCGCTCGCCAGACTGCTTGCCAAAGTACACGCCACTGCTTGCCAACAACCAGCCCCAAGCGCCCTGGCTCGGTCAGTGACCGAGCCACCTCGAGCCACCTTGAGCCAAATCAAGACAAAATGCTAGAAAGCCCATTATGGGTCAATTTTGGTCAAACACTGGATTTTCAAGCCTCTAAGGCTAATTTGACCCATTTAAACCCAATTAAATCTATTATAAATAGAACCCAACTCTCGTTTTGTAAAAAGAACACACCTCCTCCCAACCCAAGCTTGGGTTTGGGATAATTTTCTCTCTGTAGATTTAATTTTCAAACTTTGTCTTGGGTTTGTAAGCCTAAGATGAATCCAAGTACTCCCTTAGATTTTTACTTTGATGCAATTTAATTCAAGTTTGTACTCTTCTCTTTTAATTCAAGTAAGCTTTCTTTTATTTTAATACTTTGTTCTTCAATTTCATGCTTGTTCTTGAATTTATGCTTTTTGCCTTAGCTCTTTTATTTCTTGCTTGATCTTGTGAATTGACTATAGAATCTCGATGAGTGACACGTCTAGGACATAGATCAAGTCTTTGATCATTTTTATTTCAAGTCTTTCATATACTTTATGTTGATTTTTGTTTTCATGCATTAATTCATGCTAAATCTTAGATCTATGCTTTGTTGCTTGTGATTTTACGTAAAGTTTTCAACTTTGACGTCAACTTTCATTGCTCCTTCTATCTATGCTTTCAATTTGTGCTAGTTTTTATTATTCACGTTTTTTATGTTCATGCAAGCATGGTTGTACCTTGAGCTCTCATAGCTGTACTTGGTGAAACATGGCTTGCTCTTGCTTGATTTCCATTATTGCTTGCATTTTCAATTAAGGCACACGACCGAGGCATCCGACAAACTTGCTCTTTCATTTCTTAGCTTAGTTTAGTTTGGTTAATTTCTATATTTTCATTTTCCTCTTATTTCTTCAATCTACAAACACATTGAATCCTTCCACTGAATCGATTTCCGATAATACCGAGCGAATAGAACCTTTATTTTCAAAACCACTAAAAACTACAAAAACACTTGGCATGCCGAGCCGCACTCGATTTCCTTGAAGGGAAAAGAACGGATGCCGAATTGAATTAAATCTACAAGCAAAGAAGTGAACGCCACTACAACTCCAAAGTGAAGAGCAGGACCTTCAGGATAGGTGACTTGGTACTCAAGCGCGTCTTTGGACCGAAACAAAGCCCCCTTAAACCAAAATGGGAGGGACCGTTCAGAGTATCAGCAGTTCTCCAGCATGGAGCTTATCACTTAGAGTATTTAGATGGAAAGAAATTTGCGCACCCCTGGAACACTGTATACCTAAAGAATTATTATTAATAAAATTACTCATTTCTCGTTCTTCATTGAAAACACATATCGACAAAAGCAAGGGGCTACCAATCCCAAAGCCAAACAAAGAGTGATAGACCGACCTCACTAGGTCGATCTCACTCATGAAGATCCCATCGTAACAACTTTGCTCGCTAAGAGCAAAATAAGAACCTGAGCTCAATGTGCCGAGCTCAAAAGAGTCAAACTCAAACTGAGCCGGCACATCAAAAAGAGCAAGTTTTAGAAAAATACAAGCTCAATGTGCCGAGCTCAAAACACTCAAACTCAAACTGAGCCGGCACATCAAAAAGAGCAAGTTTTAGAAAAATCCGAGCTCAATGTGCTGAGCTCAAGAGAGTCAAACTCAAACTGAGTCGGCACATCAAAAAGAGCAAGTTCTAAAAAAATCCGAGCTCAATGAGACGAGCTCAAAAGAGTCAAACTCAAACTGAGCCGGCACATCAAAAAGAGCAAGTTTTTGAAAAATTTGAGCTCAATGTGCCGAGTTCAAGAGAGTCAAACTCAAACTGAGCCGGCACATCAAAAAGAGCAAGTTTTCGAAAAATCCAAGCTCAAAAGAGTCAAACTCAAACTGAGCCGGCACGTCAAAAAGAATAAGTCTTAGGAAATTCCTAGCTTAATGTGCCTAGCTAAAGAGAGTCAAACTCAAACTGAGCAGGCACATCAAAAAGAGAAAGTTTTAGAAAAATCCAAGCTCAATGTGCCGAGCTCAAAAGAGTCAAACTCAAACTAAGATGGCACATCAAAAAGAGCAAGTTTTAGAAAAATCCGAGCTCAATGTGCCGAGCTCAAAAGAGTCAAACTCAAACTGAGCCGGCGCGTCAAAAAGATCAAATTTTAGAAAAATCCGAGCTCAATGTGCCGAGCTCAAAAGAGTCAAACTCTAACTATGCCGGTATATCAAAAAGAGCAAGTATAAAAGAAATTCTGAGCTAAAGATACCGAGCTCGGATTTAAAAAAAAGGCAATATGTGTACATATTTAGGTCGTCAAGCTAAAGCACAAGCAAGAGAAATTACTTGAGAGTAAATTAAAAGGCAAAATTCATTAAGGGAAAAGCCGGCTAGAACAAGCCGATAAGAATTCATGAATAAAAAGAGTTCAGGATACATCAAAGTTGGTCGCCCAAAAGTGGCGTTCTAACAAAGGAACAAAAATAATCAAGTCTGAAAAACACAAATCAATCTCCGCCATCCCCTTGATCCTCATCATCAGCGTCCATGTCAGCCTCGACACACCCCCCATGCCAAACTCCACCATTTTCTCAGCAATGTGCTTCTCAAAATCAGCAATTGAAGCCCCATTTTTCAGCATTTTGAGGGCTTCTTCCATGGTGGACAGATAGGAGGCGCTCATCATGAGCCCAAGAGTCTCAGTTTGATATTCCTCGATGCCGACAGTTTTCCCTCTCGCGAACGCCGCCTCCTCCTCCTAGGCACGAGTTGCCACCAGCTCGGCATGCCTCTAGACCAGCTCAGCATGTTGGGTTCTCAAATCATCCAGATCGGACAAGGTCCGCTGGGTTACGCTCAGAGCCGCCTCAACGGACTGCTCCGCCTTATTAGCCCTCTTCATACAGGAGTCTTGGTCGAGAATGAGGTTCGTGAACTGATCATGCATCTTCTGAAGAGCATCAAAGTCCCGCTGGAGCCGGTCGTGGTCCCTTCGGAGGTCAGAGAAATTCCACCGAGCTAATTTCATCAAGATAAAGGCCCAACAAAGGTTCGCCTCCGAGAACCCCAGCTGACTGTCCCTATCGAAACCCAAGACCCAGTTATCCAAGCTCGGACCCCAACTGCGAGCAGCACTGTTCAAGAACTCAGAGAAGGGATACCCTCCAGCCGACCCACCAGCCGTGTTTGGGGCGTAACACCCAGAATAATCATACTCTGGATGGACGGGCTGGGGATGAGGACCACCGAAAATAATCTCCTCGTTTTCCACGGTGATGGTCTCCTGATGGGAGCTCCGCTCATCGAACTGAGGAGCCGAGAAGGACCCCGGGGGAGCAGATGGAGCAGACGTGTTGGTTTTTTTCTTCCTCCCGCCACCACCAGCTGCCGGCTTCATTGCAGCCTTCTTGTTCTTCTCCAAGAACTTGGCAGCTCGGTCAAGCGCAGAAAGAGACATGGTCCTATCGAATTAAGGATAGTAAACTGCAAATAAAAATCACAAAGATCAGTAGGAATACGAATGAGACGAACTGAAGCCTAAGAGTATGCTGAGAAACTAAACCGAGCAGGGTTAAGCCGAGCTAACGAGCTCGGTTCCATTGCAGATACTGGTGTTGGTTAACACCGAGAAGCGATCATTAAGACAGCCGAGCTGGATGGGCCGAACTGATGAGATCAGTCCCACCACAGAAGCCGGTGTCGGTGGACACCGAGGGGCGACTATCAACTCGTCCGAACAGGACATGCCGGGCTGACGAGATCGGCTGAAAAATCAGCAATAAGACCAAGATAGCAAGAAAACAAGAACCAACCAAAAGTGTCCGAAACTTAAAACCGACAAGGCAAGGAAAAGGGCACCAAATTACAGGAAGAAAAAGCAAGCAGAATCCTCACCAGTAATAGATGGTCCGAGCTGAGAGCGAAGAGGTCTAGCCTTGGTGAGCACGTTCTTGTAATGCCTCGGTCCTGGGTCGAAGTCCAAAACATCGTACAACCGAGTAAAAAATTTCTTGCTTGGAGTCTCAGGCCGATGATAATCTGAAAAAAGAAACAAACGATGAGGATTAAATCGAAATAAGAAGAAAGATGCTAACATCATACTAACCGAACTTCGTAAAGGAATTTGGGGGAGAGTAAAGTGATCCATCGGGGTTCCTCGTTTGCCAATCCCCCCAACATAAAACAAATAGGGCTTCCAGGTGTGAAGAGTATCGGGGAGCCCGGTCACGAGGTGCTTGAACTCGCCGAACCGAAATCGAGGTATGGTAAAATCCGGAATCACTCCCGCCCGCTGCCTTGAAAAGATAGAGCCACTGAAGCTCCTCGAGGGTGGGAGCCGGCCAGCCGTTGAGATTGAAGATAACAAACAAACCCAGAATCTGAGCTATGGATAACGGGACGAGCTGAAAAATAGGCAACTCTATTTCATTCAAAATGTCCGTCAAAAGATGGGGGAGCGGGAACGAGACCCCAAATGAAGGCTGTCCATAAATATGGTAGTGCAGGAGGCTGACGGATAATGGATTTGCTCGGCGTCGTATGGGAGAAATAGATGAATGGATCCAGGAACGCCACACTCATTTCGATACGTGACTAGATTATCATCCACCAAATAACTCTGCTTGACGGCTATGCCGAGCAGGGTGTCATCCCAATCATGTGGTGGAGGCCTTTTCCAATGGCCAGTAGAAGTGCGCTCTCCAGGCCGATCCGACCAAGAGGCCATAGTCCCATGTGGTTTCGACGCTTGGGTTTTAGATTTCTGAGACTTGTCGGCTCGAGGGGCTCGATAGATGTCGTAGTCCACCGGGTCTCGACTAGGGAGGTCAATCAAAGGGTCGAGCAAGGACGAACCTGCCCCGAAACCTTGGTCGGCTGCTCCTATCCGATCTGGGCTCAAATTTCGTGCCCAGCCCGACCCCTCAAACATCTCGTCGTCGGGATGGTTAACTAAACCATAATGAGACCCTGAGCCAAATCCGCTTCGAGACCCTGTGCTGTTGGTAGGCGCGCGCAGTTGCGCACGGGTCTCGGCGGGAGTTGCGCGCAGTGCTCGTCAGGCATGCGCGCAGTCGATTCGACTGCCCTCGGCAGGACGGGCGTGGACGGCCACTCTCTAAAGCGCAGTCGATCCATCCCTCGGCAGTCGATCGACAGCGCTTGGCATTCGATTCGACTGCGCTCGGTGTTCTCGATAGCTGGCGCGCGCAGGTCCTCGGTAAGCTCGACAGGCGTGGGTGCTGTGTCTCGGCAGGTGCTCGGCAGGCGTGGGTGGACACTGGGTAACCCAGTGTCATATCACGTACCCAGTGTCAGCCATATTTCTTCAATTCGAGCCCCGATTCCGCTAAAACTCCAATCGTAAGCCCAAACTTGACCATATCCAGACTAGAATACTTCAAAATACCCAATTTAAACATAAAATTAATTAATTAAGATTAAAATAACCATATTAAATAGAAAATCAAAAAGAAACACAAAAAACAACAAACCGAGAAAATAAATGAAAAAAGCTAACAAAACTCGACTAAAAACTAACACCACAATTACATGCAAAACAACGACCTGCCCTTAACACATTCCAGGCGACCACCTCGACTTACCACATGAGTATCAAGTATCTAGTCGGGGATAAAGTAGGTGAAGTGATATGTGAATAGTAGGTCACTAGGTCGTGCTATCAGATGATGGTTAGAAAAGGTATGAGTCAAAGAAAAAAAGGGGGAAGGACGAAGGATGTGCAAGAAGGGATACTTGGTTTCAAAAAGATGAGGGAAGAGGAAGAGCTTGTCCAATACCATGATGAACTCATGACAATATCACCAGAGAAAGCAGAGGGAACATGCATGTTCGAAGATTCCCTTATCACACAGTTGGAATAGCTGTCACTAAAAGAAGTATTATGCCCAGCTCTCCGGACGATGGGCTCATACTTCTTATATTTATCCTTATCTATTAATAATGAACCAACACTCCTTTAAGTCGGTGGTGAACTTATATGCTTATCGTGCTTTTACCCATCACGGGCTGATATCTATCAATAATGAATAAAGAATTTATTATGGCATCGAATGCATTCTATGATTTCTTTTACGAATATGTTTGAAATCCGCTCTTATCAGGTAGGTGATATAATTTATGGAGGTTACAATGAATAAGTTCTTTGTGTAGGAGCATGTTTGATTTACATATTCTGGGATATTTTGTAAGGAGACATGTTTGATTTAAATGTTTCCTTGCAACTATGTGCCTTTATATGCTGGTTTTGTTTTGGTCTTACATGTTGTAGTTGTTTTGCTCTTAAATATTGGATCTAGGTGGGTTTAGTATGTGTTGTATCTAATTTTTATGTGAGTTACCCAGGTCTTATGTAACATGTTTTGGTTTGTATGGTTTTATGTGGAAACATGTTCGATTTACGTGTTTTCATATATCCTTTGGTATGTTTGACTTACATATTCTAGGATATGGAAAGGAGATATGTTTGGTTTACTTTTTTATTTCATATATGGAAATGTTTGATTTACATGTTACCCCAACATGCTTGATTTACATGTTGTCCTTTACGATCTCTATATGTTCAAATTTAATGATAGCTCACAAACAATATAACATGAGTAACGGGTCATTTTGTTTAATGATGATAATTTGAGGGACTAAGTATGATCTTGGTTGTCTCTAGTTTACTCTCATTATGATTTGGCGACCTAAAGACTTTCTAGTTCGCATTATTCATGATTGAATATGTCCTTATTTATGATAACCATCTAAAGGAAAAGGTTGTTTTAAGAAACGATCGAGCAAAATGAAATTTGAAAGGGATATTAAGTTATAATTGTTCACATATGATCATTCGAGATCAGGCAGGTATACAAATCAAGTTACAGGAGGTTTAGAATGGCTAAGCAGTATTACAATCAGGCACGAGCTCGTCTACAGGAGTTTCTAGTTCTGAAGTGGGTATAACCTTCAAGATGGCATTTCCCTTGCAGGGGATCCACCACTTTTCTTTCGTGGACTGGCTTCTATCACCTTTTCGGAAGGAGAAGTCGGGTATCTCGTCAATTATACTCTTTGTATTCGGCTCGAATGAGATATTAGGCTTCATGAGTTGGGTCTTGATTCTTTCTGCAGCAAATTTGACCCATTCTCGGCCTCCTCGTCTCATTTTACCCAAATAAAGAGTTGTGTTTTTGTACACATTCAACAACTTCTCTTTGTATGCATCCACTAACTTTTTGCCCACTTCGATCTTAAAGAAAGTGCGGCGACCTTTAATAATTCCATGCTCACGAGCCAAGCGAATTACACCTCCCATCTGCTCTTGATTGTGTTGCAGCCGTCCCTCTAGCTCCATCAAGAAACCTCCCACTCGGTTGGCTTCATCCCTCATGGTTTCCATTTCTCTCTTAGCGATATTGAGCTCTTCCTCCTGATTTGTTAGCTGGTGACGTGATTCATCTAATTGTCCTTGTGTCAAGGAGAGCTGTTGGATTTATTTTTCAGCTTGGGCCGCCAGCTCATCACATGTTTTCTGGAGCTCACTCTCGGAGGTGGTCGCTGATAAGTAATCGGAAAGTGCATCCATCATGGGTTCCAACTACATCATGAGGGAGTAATAGAAGGAGTTTACAAGTTGATTATATTATAAGGAGTGCAGATAGGATATTTTGAAGTGTTAGGTTACCTGGCTTGTTGCATAATTGTGAAGAAAAGACTTGATCTCCTTGGCACCACCACATTGAGCTAGACTTTTCTCCAAATTGGGGGGACTTGAAGTAGAAGTAGCAGATGGCTTTAAGAGACGTCGTCGTTTGGGAGTTGGGGCTGCTGGTTGCGAGGGAGTTCGCTCGCTGGCCTTTCTCTTCCTTTTCCCTTATTAAGTACCTCTCGAAGAGGCAAGTTCTCCTCCGGGTCAACATACTCTTCACGAACATCTCTCGCGGCCATGGCGATCTCTAATTCTTGGTCGACATCAATAATAAGAGGTCGCGATGCCAACGTTGTTGGGGGGGTTGGGATTAGTTTGGACAGTGTCATCTCCCTCCGAGCTCAAGGATAAACAGCTGTCGATGATGTTATCTTCACAAGGAAGGATTTTATTAATCCATTTTGATTGGAATAATAATGTTTATTGATATATATATATATATATATATATATATATATATATATATATATATATATATATATATATATATATATATATGTTAATGCAGGAACTTACCAAATTCAGATATGGTCAAAAGCGTAGGTTGCGAGCTAAGACCTATAAACCTAAAGACAACTACCGAATCTATGAGTCTCATCACATTATACGGTTTTTCGCTCCAGCTGTCAAGAAGGTCGGACTATTGTCGTTAAAGTGTGGGCTGATTTTTCATAGACGGTGTTGAGTCTTGTTCAGGAGTTGAATCCTGCCACTTAGTGAGAACGGACCAGTCTTCGAGATTGTAGAGAAAGAAGAAATTAACTTACCACTCATGGACTTTCCACGAGGGATTTACCAGGAAATGTTTCTTATGGCGAGAAGAGAGATAGAAGGAACCTTTTTGGTTCTTTATTCGGAAGCAAAAGTAGAAGAAATCTACGTCAGGTTCTACGTTATGGTAATTAAAAAGATTTATATACCCAACAAAGAATCTAATGGAGTTGGGAGTCATCTGCAGGAGTGCGACCTTATACTCCGCAGACATGGCTACGAGGAAAGGATGTACAGGGAATCGGAAGCCTTCCCTGAGGTGTTCCTCAAAGATAGTTATATGATTCGAAGGGGGATTTGCTGGGTCAGTATGGAGAATATTGGTTTGGCAGTTTTAGGGAGGTTAAGAGCTTCTATAAACTCTTTAAGGTTGCTCCGATTAAGGAGCGCCTAACTTTTTTGCGCAGCTACTCTGGTAGCTCGCAGGAGGTCGGGCAGGTCGGCATGAGATGAGGTTGGCACTAAGGCTACTAGGTTGGCAAGGAAGTGTTCGGGTTCGGAAGCTGAAGGCATTTCTGGTTGAGTTATGGGGATGCCTTCGTGTATATTTCCAGTTAAGATTTGAGTTTGAGCCTTAAGTTCGTTCCAGGGTATATCCCCTTCGGTTCATCTGTCAAACCAGGTCGGGGTACAGGTTCAGGTAAGGGTGTGTTTCTTTTCTTGCAACGTCGTTTTAAGGGAATTTCATTTGATTTAGTATCATAGGATATGTTTGGGTTTGTGAGGTTAAGGTTTGGAGAAGTAGAGTCAGGATCATCGATCGATTAATGGGGAGGGGAAAAGATAGAAAATCACACTCAGTAATACAGAAATTAATAGTCGGAGTAATTATTACCAAAACAAGAGATCAGGGGGACTTATTCATCCTTTCAATCGGTGACGTTGGCGCGGATTGATGGTGCTTCGTGATTTTGCAGAAATTCACAGAGTATTTTTGCATAAGAAAATGGCTTTTTTTGCTCTGAGTTTGTAAAAGTGAAAAAAATGAAGGAGAAGGGAATTTTTGTGTGTTTTGGATAGCGGAAAGCTGAAAGGACAAAAAGGTTTTTCGAAATGCAGGAAAGTTGGGATGGTTTATTGTAGGCCTTTCGTTTATAGGCCCGTAGGATTAAAAATATTACGAGGTAACGGGCTGATAACAATTGTCCGACAGAGTACATAGGCGCATTTAATATTAGTAAGTGAGAAGTGATGTTTGATGGTTTCACGCTTTAGTAAGAAGAACGCTGTATTGACTTTTGGGGTTCAACTCATGATTACATTCTACTTGGTTTCTTACCTCAACCAACCAGAATGTGGGGGACTAGTTGATACGATATCAAATATCCACGTCGCCAACATGCAAGTATTTGTAAGGTCTTTTATAAGTGACCATATTTTTTAGAAGGAGCAATCCTTCTGCGAGATGTGCGAGCGTTTTATAGGGTATAGACCTATTGTATAGGAGTGACGAGCTCTTATACGAAGTGGCGACCTCTTTTGATATAAGTACTATTACACAAACTCGGCGCTGAGTGGTAGCTCGGCGTTGAGGTTGGTGTTCTTGATTTTGGGCCTTTATGGGCTAACGCATGCTATTTTATGGGGTCCCGATGGATTAAATCCTATGAACAGGCTTACTGGCCCACAACTAATATGGTAATTCAATAAGAGTCTTATCACTTATGAGAATTTAACATATAGGAGGAATACTAATTATGACTCAGTTGTGTTATTTATTTATGGTAGGAGAGGGAAATTCTAGATTGGAAATACTTCTCTTGTCTATATAAAGAGGACTCAGGCATCATTATTTCTCTCTAAGTCGATTCTTTACATCTTACGTTTTTTAGATCTCTCTCACTTAAAGGCTCTCGCCTATTTTTTAAGTCCTATTTGAGTTAGCAATCGAAGGGCCTATGCCTGGGCCATCCTCCGCCTTGGCTGGATTTTGTTTTCCAAGACCAACAGGTCGCAAGGAGTCTTTTGGAGATCAATTAGGTCGCTGCACGGTTATTTAAAGCTATTCAGGTCGCTGATCACATATATAAAGTCAATACCCCCTATTTTTGAACCACCAATCTTTTTGGTCGCACGACAACTCAAACAAACAAATTACTTATCATAAAGCTTTACATTATCAACTATTTGACCGTCTAAAATGGCCAAATATAGCTAAGAGTTACCATTAGTTTGGTGAAAAACTAAATCTAATAAAAAATATATAATATAACTCGAATAAATATTAGGGGTTATTGCATGATCATGTATCTTGCGAATGACAGAATCAAAAATTCAATTATAAGTAACAGATGGCATCACCAGCCGAATCCATGTCCACTGCTGGACAAATATGAAACTGACATAAATCTACCCTTTTTAGCTTAAAGACATAACCGCCATGAAAAATTACTATTTTTCATCACCATACACGTGGTAAAATAAGTGGGGATTCAAGTAAAAATAACTAATGAAATGGAAGAAAATAATTTCGATGCGCACAAGTTACTTACTTCGATCAAATAATCAACCATAATTGCATTCTAGAATGAAATTCACAAAAAAAATAAAAATTTGATACATAATCATCATAGAGGCAAATAACATTTTTGTGAATTAAAAAAAAAAAGTTCATTTAAAGAAATAAAATATATATTCTCATCATGAAATGACTGATCACTTATTAAGGAAGCCTTTTTCGCCTCTCATCTAGGCCTTCTTCGCCTCTCACCTAGACTGCGCAGGAAAGGCCAAAACCCAATTACCAGGAACAGTCAAGTTTCATAGGGTCTTTATGTTCAGGTGCAAATATAAACTACCAAGAAAAAAGTAGCCTCTCACCTAGGCTGCGCAGGAAAGGCCAAAACCCAATTACCAGGAACAGTCAAATTTCATAGGGTCTTTATGTTCAGGTGCAAATATAAACTACCAAGAAAAAAGTAACGAAGAGTATCTAGTAATTTTTCAAATACTTTATAATATTCTTTGTCTCTATCAATGATTTATTTAGAGAATTTATAATTATGTCAATAAATTCATAAAAAATGTTCAAGAGATTTCATAGGCACAAAAAAATAAAAAAAAATATATATATATATATATATATATATATATATATATATATATATATATAAATCATAGCTGAAAACTTATTTATCCCAAATAATAATGATTTATTTTGTTCAGCTAATAACACTTGAAAAGATGATCATAGAAACCAAATATACATCATTTGCCAGTGAATGATACATGTACATTGAGTTAAATAAACAAGAAAAGGAGAATCTTTTTATATCTAATCGAGGAGCAATGACGAACAATTAGGAAAATAGTAACATTAGAGCAGATGTATACCCTGTTGTGTCTCTTCTTGTTTAATTCAACATGCGTGTATGAAGTTTATTGACTACCTTCTCAAAAATGACAGAAAGTGGTATTTATAATTGTGTTTTAACTAATCAGGACCAGAAGTATTCCCTCCCTTTGCTGACATAGCAAAATGATGGGAAAATTATTTTTTACAATTTGTATTATAGATGTTTTTACGCATTATAATTTAATATTTTTTTGTTGTCGATTGCAATCCGTACCTACAAAAGATTTGTTAAATGCAGCTTCCACCTTCTTTTAAGCCCAAAAAATCACCGGCCTCGGGCATGTGTAACGCACGCTATTTTGGTAGCTTTTTAACGAAATATTAGAAGGAGATTGCAAATAACAAATCATGTATAGTACTGATTATTATTTGCAACAAAAAATACTTTAGGTTGTAAAGTGTAAAACTCGTGCAGTTTGCATATAATTATTTTTGCAAATTAAGACAAAAAATTGATGATATCCTTATTTTTATTTTAATACAAACTTTATAATTTTTAGTTGTCTGTTTCATTCTTTGACAATAATATATTATATTATTCATATTTTAAAAATATCACATCTACATGTTTAATAAAAAATATATAAATTATTTTTAATAAAATTAATAAAATTAGTTATAATAAATAAAAAAGTCTAAAGTAAGTTCTAATTAATCATTTAAAATCTAAAATATCAAATAAGTAAAAATATTAAAAAATAAGTATTTTAAAATAATATTAAAATATAATATAAATAAAAAAAATATAATAATTTATAATTAGATTATGAATACTTAGTTAATAAATCCGTAAATAAAAATAATGATAAAATTTATACTCCTTCTCCCATTTAAATAATATAGTATTTACTTTCACAAAGATTAAGAAAATATATTTGAATTAACAAATATGCAAATATTTTTTAATCTGTCCTTATTTAATGAAGTTCAATAGTTACATATTAATTAGATTATAGTAGTAAGATAATGGGTAAAATAATATTATATATAGAAAGTGACTATATATTTGGGACGGAGGGAGTAAATAATTTAAAAATTATGTAAAATATATAGAAATTATAATAATATTCTAAATTATTATTTATAAAAATAAAAAAAAATAAAAAAAACATAATTATTATAAAATAATAAAAAATAATGCTTAAAAGATGAAAAACGCATAAATACTAACATATAAGTAAATTATAACTACTTATTCAATAGATATAAAAATTAATAAATCGAAAAGAATATATAGATTTGGTAAAATAATTTTTGTAACTTGTATTATAAGGGTTTTACACTTTGCAATATAAAATATATATATTTTTTTTGTTGCAAATAACAACCCGTACTATACATGATTTGTTAATTACAACCTCCGTCTAATATTCCGTCAAAAAACCTCCAAATGGCGCATGCATTACACGCCCATTGAGCATGTTGACTTTTCTGACGGAAAATGAACCGCGGGTTGCATTTAACAAATCTCGTATACTACAAGTTGAAAGCGACGACAACAACAACCACTACAACAAATGAGACCAACTGGAAGGACAAAAGTCATTCCTACAAGTGTTGTTGTCTTTGCTTTTGATCAATAGGAACGATAAGTCGTTCCAAAATTTTTGCTCCTATCGAATTTTGCCTGTATATACATAGGAACAACTTTGTGTCGCTCCTGTAGATTAAATACAAATATGAACGATATATCCTTCCAGTTTTTCAAATTTCTTACTCCTAAAAATCTCGTATATATGTCTATAGGAACAACAAGTCGCTCCAATAGTGTTAAATGCCCCAAAAAACTCCTTCTAGAAAAGTATTGTTTCTAGAACGAATTTAACAAAACCCTTCTAGAAAGTTAGGTTTCTATAAAAGATCTTTTAATAACCGTTCTAGAAAGTCATAGAAAAATCTTAAAAAAATGCAAATGAAACACTAGAGCCAACAATCACACAAAAACATAAATATAATACTAAATATTATAAATATATTTTAATCATTTCACCAACAAATACTCCAAATCATCAATAGTACATATTGTGCATATATTAATTAGTTCACCAATAAATACACCGAAATCATTAACATCAACAAAGAGTTTATCTAAAATAGAAACTATAAGAACTGGAAAAAAATGAAAATTTTACATCTTAAACCCAACCATATCTCGACGCAAAGAGAAAATCACCTCAGCCTCATGAGTCAAGTATGTGAGAAGTAGTCATGCCACATTGTATGACCTTAGATAGATAGAGACAGAAGAACAGAAAGACAGATTTTTGTCAATTTAATATCAATGGAGAAGGTTTAATCCAAAAGCTATAGAATATTTTCTCTAAAATACAAAGAATCTCATTAATAATACCTCACGATCGATGAGCATATCCATAAGCCTTGTGATACCTCGAGGAATCGTTATAATGGCTTCTTGCAGCCTATATAGAACAACTCCAAAGACATACCATTAGAATTCTTGACAAAGAGTCAAACGAGAAAAATAAAATGAAATAGTCATACCTA
>BMAC01000141.1:494998-509757 GCA_014905375.1 Phtheirospermum japonicum
CTGTCTTTCTTTTTCTTTCCTGCTATGAGCTAAAATAGAGGCAGACGGATGGGACTTGCAGCTTGCAGCTTTCGACGCTTGCCCACCAAAAGATCTCATCCCGGAGCATCCAGGAACAAGCAGATTCAATCGGACGATGAATTCTTGCGTGGTCCAAAGGACACGTAGCCGGGAGCAAGCCGGATTTTGCCTTAGGTGCCTAGTGCGGGTGCTTGCTATGGGACCTCGTTCTTATTGAGTGTACCACCGCTAAAAAAGACTACAACCCAATTTTTTTTTGAAAAATTGAAGAAAAAAATGAAAAATAGGAAAAAAGCCGGCTATCGAAATCGAACCGATGACCATCGCATTACAAATGTGATGCTCTAACCTCTGAGCTAAGCGGGCCCACATAATAGAAATTATTTTGGCATTAGGAATTCAATATACTATACTTTTGATAGGTCCAAAAATTCTTTCACAAAATAATCCATCTTTTTCTGGTTTATTGGTTTTGTAATGAAAAGTATAATGTCACCCGCCCCATGGATTGGCTGGCAATATGAGAACGTTGACTCTCCGTTCTAGAAGATGTATAAAAAAACTTCAATCATTTCAATTTTTTTTGAAAAGGAGAAAAAAAAAAGAGGTAATATCAACAACTGGTTTTATTACTGGACAGCTCATGATGTTCATATCGATCTATTATGCGCCTCTGCGTCTGGCATTGGGTAGACCTCATATAATAACTGTCTAAGTCAAGCCCATCTATAAGCGAGCCAGTGAACTGCAAGCGAGTTTGAGTGCTTTGCAGCTAACACATTTAGGGGTGAAAAGCACTCAGACGATTAAAATATCTTATAGTAAGATAGAGTAGAGGAAAGTAAAGTTGGTGAGCCGTATGATGGGGGTCAAAGAGTTTTAGAAAACGTTCTTGGTGGAAAAAAATGTGAATGAACTATTCGGAGGTTCGAATCCTTCCGTCCCAGCGCATATCCGTTTTTTATGCTCCATTATTCCTATAAAAAGTAGGGGGTGGTAATATATATATATATATATATATATATATATATATATATATATATATGTGTGTGTGTGTGTGTGTGTGTGTGTTGTGTGTTGTGTGTGTGTGTGTGTGTGTGTGTGTGTGTGTGTGTGTGTGTGTGGTGCAATTTATTTATATATATACATTTCATTTACTCAAACACTACCAAAAAAATGTTGAATGGTGTTTTTTTTAACTAATTAGCCTATATACATGTTTTCTCATAACCTTATGTGGAATTTTGCTTTTAGAACCTTTTCCACTATTCTCTCGCCAACGTGATTCTCCACAAACTGGACATATTTCTTTATTGGCATGCTCTTTATAAAACAGTGCACAATCATACTTACATACATGTATGTTCTCATAGCCGAGACCCAAACTTTCAAGCAACTTCTTAGCCTCATAATGTGAGTTGACAAGTTTCATCGATGGGAATGCGAGTTTCAATAACTTAAGCAACTCATTAAATGATCTATTTGTCCACTTGTCATTCACCTTGATATTCATCAACTTCACAAGAAAATTTAATGAAGAGAATGATGAAATCCCTTCATACAATTTAGTGTTCCATTGCCTCGTACAAGTTATGATACTGCTCGTCAGGGCTCTCCAACCCATACTCATCATCTGGGTCCACGTCTTCCATCACATTTCTCATTTCATCCATCATTTCAAAGTCAACGGGCTGACGGACCAGGTTCGTGTTCTGGTAAATGCTCTCCGTGGTGAATCCAAATATCATATGATGCATCAAACCCATACCTCTGAATATGCATCCGAACAACTTCCAACTTCAGAGACTCCAAATTTAAACACTTGTTGCACGGGCACTTAATCAAGCCCATCCTATTCACAAGAGGCCCACACATGTTGATAAATTCACTCACTCCACGCCTAAACTCTGGTGACATTTTATTTGTAATTCGCGTCCATCTCTTATCCATCACCATATTTGAAAGTTGGAAAAATAAAAACGACCAAAATAGTTAGGTAAATTCTTAGCTCCTCTATTATAAATTATTTACAAAATTCATCTATTTTACATTTATTTATAAACATATAATTGTGGATTGATTAAAATAAAAAACCACAAAGCACAAAAAAACACAAAAATATTAGAAAAATATAATACATAAAATTACAATTTTCCTTTCCATTTGAGTGTGCATATGATGTGTATTAGCAAATTTCTATTCTTTTATTTCGAAAACAAACACAAAAACAAACAACCTATTGGAACGATATAACCAAGATTCTGGAAGGACATGTCCTTCCAATTACTGAAGCCGCAAGAGTCTGCTCCTGACTTGTCATAATGAATCTTAAAATAACTAATAAATAAACCTATAAACGACATTGCAAATTTATTGGAACGACAAAGCCGATATTCTGGAAGGACATATCCTTCCAATTACAAGATTATTCAAAATTTCATCTGTCATTGTTCAAAATTTCTAACATTGTTCAAAATTTCACCCCTAAATTTCGCCCCTCTATTTCTAACATTGTTCAAATTTCACCCTCAATTTATCTAACATTTTTCAAAATTTCATGAAATATAATACAAAAAATTACACATAAGGCAAGGACAAGCAATTCATCTGT
Source organism: Phtheirospermum japonicum (assembly GCA_014905375.1). Classification (NCBI taxonomy): domain Eukaryota; kingdom Viridiplantae; phylum Streptophyta; class Magnoliopsida; order Lamiales; family Orobanchaceae; genus Phtheirospermum; species Phtheirospermum japonicum. The sequence continues at coordinate 497,631 of BMAC01000141.1, forward strand.
CATTCCCGAAAACTTCTTGAAATATAACACAAATATAAACATAGGAGGTATGGAGACGAATTGAAATTGTACCTTTGTCTTCTTCAAAAAATTTTTACAGCAACAGGAAATTCTGGAAGGACATTCATCCGGCTGGAAAGACAAGTCCTTCCAGTTACAGCAACCGGAAATTATATATGCTCACACATTAATTTGAAGAGGAGAAATTAGTAAGGATGAGAAATTTTTTGGTGCGGCTGGAATGACAGAGACAAAATCGGAGTGAGGGATAAGGTGAAGTAGAACAAACCAAAATAATATTGAAAAAGTGGGGGAAGGTGAATATTAGGTGGAGGGTATTAAATGAGGTAAGTGGTATTTTGGAAGGACATTTTATTAATAGGAAGGACATGTCGCTCCAACAAATGCACCATTAAATTGATGCTCTGTGGAACAAAAAATTATATTTACAGGAACGACATTGTTATTTATAGGAACGACAAATGTCGTTCCAATAGATAATTGGACCTACAGGAACGACTTTTGTATGTCGTTCCTACATGTTTAATCTATAGGACGGACAAATTTGTCCTTCCAATTTTGTTCTTCCAGTAGGTGTCATTTGTTGTAGTGAACAAAAAATAAAAACATTAAATTGCAAAGCTTTAAAACAACTATAGTGCAGGTTGCAAAAAATAATTTCCCCCAAAATCAATAACAAAACTCGAGTTATTAATACTTATTATATTGACTTATAAACTTGTCTAGATAATAATGTCAGCAAAGTTACAAAACTAACTATGCATGATCACTGTGCATCATGTTTCTGAGAAGAAGAATATTTATGTGATTAAAAAGTGAAATGAAACAGTAGTCTTCAATACATCTTTATGACGATAATGGCTGCATATCATTCTTAAAATAGGTCGTTTATTTTGTGGTCATTAATATGAAAGTAAAGATCCAGCGAATGACGAATTTTCAATTAATGGCACGGGTCGTTTCTGGAATTCTGCAGTCCACAATTATGATGTCTCCTTGTACTTCTGAGAAACAAAAGAAGAACAAAAAAACTCACAACCACTATATTATCAAGTGATTAATTAACACAATAAAAAATCAAAATCATTAAAAAAGGATTGTTTATTTTTTAATCGGCATTAATCCTTAAGATATTTGAAAGCACGGGAAACTACAAGCCATCAGTGGAACACCCACGACCAAACCCAGCCGCAAGCCACTGCCCTCTATTGGAACCGCAAGACCTCCGCTCACAACCGCTTAGCCACAACCCTCAAATTTGTCAAGACATCTTTGTCGTCCTTTTAGTCGAGATAACGAGCATTTTAGCATACAACGCCTTAAATTAAGTTTTTGTGCATTAGAGGATCATCCGGGGGTAGTTTTGTAATTCTATATTTAATATTGCTTGAGGACAAACAATCTTTCTAAGTGTGGGGTGGTTGATTTGTACTTTTTTGTACACTTTTTTGTTACCTTTTTTTGTCGCATTCGCGTGTGTTTTGCTTGCTTTTATGGGTATTAAAAGTCGTTTTGGTCTATTTTGATAGTTTTAGATTTTTGTAACTTTTGTGCGGTTTTTAGTAGTTTTTCGTACATTTTTACCATTTTTCGTATTTTTGGCCGTAAGATGACCAAATCGGTCCCGCGCACGCTCGGAGCATCCCACTCGACTCGGATGGAAACGGGCAAAGCAAGGGAACACAGTGCAAACAAGGAGCGATAACCGGCGGACGTTTAGAGCGAAACGAGAAAATCGAGCCGTGAGCAGCCGAACCAGTCAATCGACTGGGAGTCCAGTCGATCGACTGGAGCTCTCCAGATCGACTGCTCGGCATTAAGTTTGGCGTTTTTGGACGATGCTGTCGATCGACAGCTCTCAGTCGATCGATTGGTTCTCAGTCGATCGACTAGACGCAGGATATTTAAGGTTTTTGACCCGTTTTGACAATTTTGCCCCTTCGTTTTTGTATATATAGGACCATCTCTCAACCATATCTACAACCTTTCTTTGTTGGAATTTGGGGCTTGCTCCATTTCCTCCAAACCTTTACATTTCCCTTGTCATGTAAACCCTAGTTTAAATTCTTAGCTTATGAAATTTAGTTAGCTTAAGTAGTTAGTTTAGTTAGGTTTAGTTGTTCTTAAGCAAGTGTTGGAGTGGGTGACACCTCCTTCATTTGTGGTGAAAGATGATGAATAAACAAGGATAAGTTATAAATCCTTGTAGTTATTAAGTAAAAAAAACAACGTGCAACTCTTGCACGTTTTCTCTTTTTCCTTCTTTTTAGATTTTGTTTGTTAAAAAGAGTTGTAGACGATTGGGGCTAGTAGGGATTCGATTAACGGTTCGACCGTGGATAGACCTTAGCCGGGCAAGGACGAGGGGACCGACTTGGAGGATTACCTAATACTTTTAGGTTTTCGGGAGTCGATCTAAACATTCTTAGCATAGAAAACTCAAACCCAATCAAATGACTTAATGCTTTCTTAGGAGTAGATTAGTGTAACTTAGATTAACAAGAGAGTGACTAAAAACACTGACCGCTGATAATATCTATCCTCGAGAGACACGACTCGAGAAAACTTATCACCTTATAATAGACTCCGTACTATTGCGGAAAAAATCTCTTAGAGTGCTAAGAATTCTTCGATCAAATTTTGGCGCCGTTGCCGGGGATAGATTAAGGCTAACAGTGTTTTTAATTATTTCTCTTGTTATCTTAGTTGTTAGTTAATTTAGTTCTTTGTTTTACTTTCGATGCTCGTAATCCTTTGTTGAGTGTTGTGTTTGCAAGGTACTCATTCGGGAAGCCCGATGCCGCCCGCCCACACACACGACGATCAAAGGATGCCTCCGCCGCTCGATTGATCCGGCCGAGGATGGCAAACTACCGAGCTAGTTTGCCATACGAGTACCCTAATATCCAAAATCCCAATTATCCAAACCCTTATATCCAAACTCCCGAATGTCCAGATCCGTACACCACTCCCCCAAGCTATCGGGTCCCCTCGACTTACGATGACCCGTACGCTTCAATCGGTGAAGAATGGGCCCCCTCTTTCGATTATTCTGGCCCAAGCCCTTATTATTCTCCACCAATTTCGTATCCCCACAACCCGAGTATAGATCCGTATGCACCGACTCGTGGTCTTTATGATCCGAGTTCTGACGAACCATATGCTCAGCTCGCCCCGCCTTCTTCTTACCCGAGATTTGACTCGTATGCTTCCCAAATTCATGATTCATATTCTTGGAGCTACGACTTTTACGACCTACCCACCTCGAGCTCGTATACTTCGAGCGATGACCCTTACACCACACTTTCTCAAGATTCTTCTATGCCACAACTCCCGGACTTAGAATGTCTCTTAGCCGAGCTTATGGAACGCCTCGCTTGCTTGGAGACTCAAGCAAAGCAAATTGCCAACGACATGGACTAGCTTAAGAGACCGTGTCTTGACGAGATGCCCATCTTTGATGTGGTGGTTCCCACGGTCGTTGACGGCAATTTGACCTTTGACGGTCTTGTGAAAGAGGGGTGCAAGGAGGTGGAGTTAGAAGGTTAGGAGAAAGGGTCGGAGGTTGGTGTTACCCCTCTCGTGCTTTTTGAAGACGTTGTAGTGGAAATTGAGGGGGAGTCACTTTTGGGGTCTCCAACGGCACTTGGAATGTCGAGCCTACTTACTTTTGGCGAGGATGAGGAAGTTGTGCCGGTTTTGGAGGATGTGGAGTTAACCGAGCCTCTTTTGCCGCTACCCGATGCTTTGTTGCTACTTGACTAAGTGAAGGTGGAAGAGTTAGTAGGGGATGTGTTGGATCCTACTCTCTCGTGCCGGACTACGACTACTTCTAAAGTCGAGAGAGAGGAGATGACGTTCGGGGTGACGAAGGAGTACGTCGACCCATTTTGGGACGATCACATTTGGGTGGTCGACTACTCCCTCTTCCGACCCCCGAAGCAAGCCCGCTCTTTTGTTGCTTTGACCTACCGGCCTGCTCGACTTGCCCGCCTTGGTGATCTTTGTCACTCGGTGTGTCTACTCGAGAACACCAAGGCGTGGCACGATCGCCACCTCTTCTTGGATCCCGGATAGCATCTTTTGTGTAACTGTCGAGCTACAGACGTTAAAGTAGCGTTTATTGGGAGGCAACCCAATTAAAAAAAAAGAGAGAAAAAGAGAAAATCCAAAAAAAACGGAAATTTCAAAAAAAAAACCAAAAAGATTTTTATTTTGTATATAACTTGTTTTTGCAACCCCACTCGTTTGTTCATTTTTGTAGATCGCTTGCCTCGCCTCCCCGAAAGTACTTATGCACGACCACGTCACCACAAGCACGGAAATAGGGAAGTTCTCCTTTCCCTTACACTTTTTACCGCTCTTTGGCTTAATTTGCAATGAGGACATTGCTAGTTTTTAAGTGTGGGGTGGTTAGAGTTCGCCTTAGGTTGTTAAGACTGTTTGTATGCTTGCTTGTGATGATTTGAGTAGCGTGTGTGTTATTTTTGCTTGGATCCTTGGCGAAGTGACGCGGTTTTYATGAATTGCTTAGGAGTTTAGATTTTCGATCGGATTTAGTGTACTTAGGTAATTTGACTTGTTGGGAACTTTGTTCGGCTTTAGCTTCGTGCTATCCTTGAGCTCATATAGAACTAGTGCCTCAACTAGCCTCGTCGTCGAACACCCTCAACTTTGTTCGGCTTTAGCTTCGTGCTATCCTTGAGCTCATATAGAACTAGTGCCTCAACTAGCCTCGTCGTTGAACACTCTCTATAGGATTTTTGTTTTGTACTTTGTAGTCGTCAATTACTCCACGTGCTCGATCAAAAACATTGTAAGTTGCTAGTAGCAACGAGTGATCGGAGCCGTTGATTTCTCTTTGTATATATCTTGTATTTAAGTACCTTATCTCCTTGGGTACCAGAAAAAAAAAAAAGAAAAAAAAAGATGATGAATAAACAAGGATAAGTTATAAATCCTTGTAGTTATTAAGTAAAAAAACAACGTGCAACTCTTGCACGTTTTCTCTTTTTCCTTCTTTTTAGATTTTGTTTGTTAAAAAGAGTTGTAGACGATTGGGGCTAGTAGGGATTCGATTAACGGTTCGACCGTGGATAGACCTTAGCCGGGGCAAGGACGAGGGGACCGACTTGGAGGATTACCTAATACTTTTAGGTTTTCGGGAGTCGATCTAAACATTCTTTGTCAAGACATCTTTGTCGTCCTTTTAGCCGAGATAACGAGCATTTTAATATACAAAGCCTTAAATTAAGTTTTTGTGCATTAGAGGATCACCCGGGGGTAGTTTTGTAATTCTAGATTAGTATTGCTTGAGGACAAGCAATCATTCTAAGATTGGGGTGGTTGATTTGTACTTCTTTGTACACTTTTTTGTTACCTTTTTGTGTCGCATTCCCGTGTGTTTTACTTGATTTTATAGGTATTAATAGTCGTTTTGGCCTATTTTGTTAGTTTTAGGTTTTTGTAYCTTTTGTGCAATTTTTAGTAGTTTTTCGTACATTTTTACCCTTTTTCGTATTTTTGGCCGTAGGATGACCAAAGCAGTCCCGCGCACGCTCGGAGCATCCCACTCGACTCGGATGGGAACGGGCAAAGCAAGGGAACACAGCGCGAACGAGGAGCGACAACCGGCGGACGTTTAGAGCGAAACGAGAAAACCGAGTCGGGAGCAACCGAACCAGTCAATCGACTGGGAGTCCAGTCGATCGACTGCTCGGCAGTAAGTTTGGCATTTTTGGACGATGCAGTCAATCGATAGCTTTCAGTCGATRGACTGAGACGCATGATTTTTGAGGTTTTTAACCCATTTTGATGATTTTGCCCTGTGTTTTCGTATATATAAGACCAGCTCTCAACCTTATCTACAACCTTTCCTTGTTGGAATTTGGGGCTTGCTCCATTTCCTCCAAGCCTTTACATTTCCCTTGTCATGTAAACCCTAGTTTATATTCTTAGTTTATGAAATTTAGTTAGCTTAAGTAGTTAGTTTAGTTAGGTTTAGTTGTTCTTAAGCAAGTGTTGGAGTGGGTGACACCTCCTTCATTTGTGGTGCTTGTTGTTTGAAGACTTGAAACTTTTGATTTGGAATGCAATTTGGTAGTAATCCTTCTCTTTTGTGTTGTGTTATGTTTGTATTATTGATTTTGCTTTGGTGTTGGTTGTTTAATTTTCTAGCTTGTTGTTCTTCTTATCTTGCAAACTCCATTGATGCACTCTCCTTTCAAGCTTTTTACTCTTTTTAGATAAGCAAACTTTAGGTAGATAAAAGTCAAATGGGACTTTCCTCTTTGGTAAATTTGACTTTCATCCAATTTAATGCTTTTGCCCACTTTCAATTTCAAGCTTTTAAGTTCCCTCCTTTTTCCTCTTTCAAATGGCAAGTCTTCCTTTAGTTTAGTAGATTTAATTGATGTAAGGTTTTAATTAGTTTTAATTAATGTCATTAAGAATTAATTACTTTCAAACAAGCTTTAATTTATATTTGATGCAACTCATTTAGAAATTATGGGTTTAGGGACTAGGTTCGTTTAGAACCATCAATCGGAATTTGTCGAGACTCGGGATTGACAAACCCGAGAATTGGAATTGACGACCCCAACACTTGGTCGACAATTTGGGATTGACAACCCCGAATCGTGGATTAAGTGCTCGGCAAAAACCAATTGATCGTGGAGACGAACCGAACACCCTAAACCCTCATTTTCATTATTTTCATTTAAATCGTTTTTAATTAAAGTCTCCTTATAAATTCAAGCTTTAGCATAGAAAACTCAAACCCAATCAAATGACTTAATGCTTTCTTAGGAGTAGATTAGTGTAACTTAGATTAACAAGAGAGTGACTAAAAACACCGACCGCCAATAATATATATCCTCAAGAGACACGACTCGGGAAAACTTACCGCTCTACAATCGACTCCGTACTATTGCGGAGAAGATTTCTTAGAGTGCTAAGAATTCTTCGATCATGAATCCTTCAATCTTCCGTCCTTCGTGTTTCTCCTCCAAACTCTCATTCGATCGCTCTATCTCACACATTTCATGTGTTTTTGTTGGTGAATGGTGGTTCCCAAGCTATTGGGTGGTGGTATGTTGACTAGTTCTTGAACCTCATTTTTATAGTACAAAATAAATTCTCAACCTTGAAACCCGATTTTATAATATTTTGTAACGTTTGTGGACCATTATCGACCCGATTACGCACCACTAATTGGGTTGATAATGGTCTTCTTGAAAATGTATTGTAGTAGCAACCCCGTTATCAACCCCTACTAAGGTCGCTAGGGCTCTTCTTTAAAATGGCCTAAATTATCGACCCAACTATCTATCGCTAAAGGGGTCGATAGTGGTCTTATGAGCTCCTTTGGTCTAGAGGGCTCGTGGGCTTGTCCAATCTTGGCCCTATGGACTCTTCTCTTCACTTTCTTTATTCCATTTCATCATTCTTTATACACTTTAAACTCAATACAACCAAAATGACTCCAAAATCCTGTCTACATAAAACAACCAAACATGCAAAACATCCAAATAATAGGAATTAAAGTAATACAACATTAAAAGCATACAAATAGTAGTTGCAACCTAATTTAATAAGTCCTAATATGTATTCGTGTTATCAAATACCCCCAAACTTTAAAGTTTGTTTGTTCTCTAAGAAACAAAAGAAATAAATATTTTCGCTTGCCCAGGATCTTGTCTTTGGGGCTGAGTTGGAGGCCACGATTATTATGGTTGAAGAGGCTGATCTGAGAGGCAGGGGATGGATTTGGCTGGAATCCGACTCGACTTATGTGGTGGAGCTTTTTGTGAAGCGTAGCCTGGATGTCCCTTGGCACTTCCTGGATCGTTGGCATCGGATTCTTTTTATCACTACCTCGATTGAGTTCATGGTTTCGCATGTTTATCGAGAAGGCAATCGCACTGCTGATGCGCACTCCAAGTCCGATTTCTCCCTGTTACGATCGGTTCACGACGCCTCTGGCACTCTACTAGATCTGGTGAATGATGATATTTTGTGTAAATAGGTGTACCCTTCATCAAGATCTTGACATTAGCCTCTTGCATGGCAGTTTAATCTCGGTTTAGTAGAGAACCTTTGTATTACTGCTTTTTAGATTACGACCTGCTTGTCATAGATTATTTTTACACTTATCCGGGTTGTGTCTCTAAGCATTTTATATCGTTTTGTTTTGTTCCTTCTAGTACTGGCATGGGGAGGGTACTCTCTCCTCTACGAGGGTTTCTCCCACAGGGGTGCGTTTACCTCGAGAGGTTTTAATGAGGCCTGAACAGATGTCTCTAGTTAGGGAATGGATGTCGTGATCTTTGTTTGTATGAACGGTTTACTTCTTTTAATAATATTTTTGCACTTTAATAATAAAAAAATTCGCCAGTTAAGTAATATATATATATATAGTATATATATATATATATATATATATATATATTATTAAAGTGCAAAAATATTATTAAAAGAAGTAAACCGTTCATACAAACAAAGATCACGACATCCATTCCCTAACTAGAGACATCTGTTCAGGCCTCATTAAAACCTCTCGAGGTAAACGCACCCCTGTGGGAGAAACCCTCGTAGAGGAGAGAGTACCCTCCCCATGCCAGTACTAGAAGGAACAAAACAAAACGATATAAAATGCTTAGAGACACAACCCGGATAAGTGTAAAAATAATCTATGACAAGCAGGTCGTAATCTAAAAAGCAGTAATACAAAGGTTCTCTACTAAACCGAGATTAAACTGCCATGCAAGAGGCTAATGTCAAGATCTTGATGAAGGGTACACCTATTTACACAAAATATCATCATTCACCAGATCTAGTAGAGTGCCCAGAGGCGTCGTGAACCGATCGTAAACAGGGAGAAATCGGACTTGGAGTGCGCATCAGCAGTGCGATTGCCTTCTCGATAAACATGCGAAACCATGAACTCAATCGAGGTAGTGATAAAAAGAATCCGATGCCAACGATCCAGGAAGTGCCAAGGGACATCCAGGCTACGCTTCACAAAAAGCTCCACCACATAAGTCGAGTCGGATTCCAGCCAAATCCATCCCCTGCCTCTCAGATCAGCCTCTTCAACCATAATAATCGTGGCCTCCAACTCAGCCCCAAAGACAAGATCCTGGGCAAGCGAAAATATTTATTTCTTTTGTTTCTTAGAGAACAAACAAACTTTAAAGTTTGGGGGTATTTGATAACACGAATACAATATTAGGACTTATTAAATTAGGTTGCAACTACTATTTGTATGCTTTTAATGTTGTATTACTTTAATTCCTATTATTTGGATGTTTTGCATGTTTGGTTGTTTTATGTAGACAGGATTTTGGAGTCATTTTGGTTGTATTGAGTTTAAAGTGTATAAAGAATGATGAAATGGAATAAAGAAAGTGAAAGAGAAGAGTCCATAGGGCCAAGATTGGACAAGCCCACGAGCCCTCTAGACCAAAGGAGCTCATAAGACCACTATCGACCCTTTAGCGATAGATAGTTGGGTCGATAATTTAGGCCATTTTAAAGAAGAGCCCTAGCGACCTTAGTAGGGGTTGATAACGGGGTTGCTACTACAAATACATTTTCAAGAAGACCATTATCAACCCAATTAGTGGTGCGTAATCGGGTCGATAATGGTCCACAAACGTTACAAAATATTATAAAATCGGGTTTCAAGGTTGAGAATTTATTTTGTACTATAAAAATGAGGTTCAAGAACTAGTCAACATACCACCACCCAATAGCTTGGGAACCACCATTCACCAACAAAAACACATGAAATGTGTGAGATAGAGCGATTCGAATGAGAGTTTGGAGGAGAAACACGAAGGACGAAGATTGAAGGATTCATGATCGAAGAATTCTTAGCACTCTAAGAAATCTTCTCCGCAATAGTACGGAGTCGATTGTAGAGCGGTAAGTTTTCCCGAGTCGTGTCTCTTGAGGATATATATTATTAGCGGTCGGTGTTTTTAGTCACTCTCTTGTTAATCTAAGTTACACTAATCTACTCCTAAGAAAGCATTAAGTCATTTGATTGGGTTTGAGTTTTCTATGCTAAAGCTTGAATTTATAAGGAGACTTTAATTAAAAACGATTTAAATGAAAATAATGAAAATGAGGGTTTAGGGTGTTCGGTTCGTCTCCACGATCAATTGGTTTTTGCCGAGCACTTAATCCACGATTCGGGGTTGTCAATCCCAAATTGTCGACCAAGTGTTGGGGTCGTCAATTCCAATTCTCGGGTTTGTCCAATCCCGAGTCTCGACAAATTCCGATTGATGGTTCTAAACGAACCTAGTCCCTAAACCCATAATTTCTAAATGAGTTGCATCAAATATAAATTAAAGCTTGTTTGAAAGTAATTAATTCTTAATGACATTAATTAAAACTAATTAAAACCTTACATCAATTAAATCTACTAAACTAAAGGAAGACTTGCCATTTGAAAGAGGAAAAAGGAGGGAACTTAAAAGCTTGAAATTGAAAGTGGGCAAAAGCATTAAATTGGATGAAAGTCAAATTTACCAAAGAGGAAAGTCCCATTTGACTTTTATCTACCTAAAGTTTGCTTATCTAAAAAGAGTAAAAAGCTTGAAAGGAGAGTGCATCAATGGAGTTTGCAAGAAAAGAAGAACAACAAGCTAGAAAATTAAACAACCAACACCAAAGCAAAATCAATAATACAAACATAACACAACACAAAAGAGAAGGATTACTACCAAATTGCATTCCAAATCAAAAGTTTCAAGTCTTCAAACAACAAGCACCACAAATGAAGGAGGTGTCACCCACTCCAACACTTGCTTAAGAACAACTAAACCTAACTAAACTAACTACTTAAGCTAACTAAATTTCATAAACTAAGAATATAAACTAGGGTTTACATGACAAGGGAAATGTAAAGGCTTGGAGGAAATGGAGCAAGCCCCAAATTCCAACAAGGAAAGGTTGTAGATAAGGTTGAGAGCTGGTCTATATATATACGAAAAACAGGGGCAAAATCATCAAAATGGGGTTAAAAAACCTCAAAAATCATGCGTCTCAGTCGATCGACTGAAAGCTATCGATTGACTGCATCGTCCAAAAATGCCAAACTTACTGCCGAGCAGTCGATCGACTGGACTCCCAGTCGATTGACTGGTTCGGTTGCTCCCGACTCGGTTTTCTCGTTTCGCTCTAAACGTCCGCCGGTTGTCGCTCCTCGTTCGCGCTGTGTTCCCTTGCTTTGCCCGTTCCCATCCGAGTCGAGTGGGATGCTCCGAGCGTGCGCGGGACTGCTTTGGTCATCCTACGGCCAAAAATACGAAAAAGGGTAAAAATGTACGAAAAACTACTAAAAATTGCACAAAAGCTACAAAAACCTAAAACTAACAAAATAGGCCAAAACGACTATTAATACCTATAAAATCAAGTAAAACACACGGGAATGCGACACAAAAAGGTAACAAAAAAGTGTACAAAGAAGTACAAATCAACCACCCCAATCTTAGAATGATTGCTTGTCCTCAAGCAATACTAATCTAGAATTACAAAACTACCCCCGGGTGATCCTCTAATGCACAAAAACTTAATTTAAGGCTTTGTATATTAAATGCTCGTTATCTCGGCTAAAAGGACGACAAAGATGTCTTGACAAAGAATGTTTAGATCGACTCCCGAAAACCTAAAAGTATTAGGTAATCCTCCAAGTCGGTCCCCTCGTCCTTGCCCCGGCTAAGGTCTATCCACGGTCGAACCGTTAATCGAATCCCTACTAGCCCCAATCGTCTACAACTCTTTTTAACAAACAAAATCTAAAAAGAAGAAAAAAGAGAAAACGTGCAAGAGTTGCACGTTGTTTTTTTACTTAATAACTACAAGGATTTATAACTTATCCTTGTTTATTCATCATCTTTTTTTTTCTTTTTTTTTTTTCTGGTACCCAAGGAGATAAGGTACTTAAATACAAGATATATACAAAGAGAAATCAACGGCTCCGATCACTCGTTGCTACTAGCAACTTACAATGTTTTTGATCGAGCACGTGGAGTAATTGACGACTACAAAGTACAAAACAAAAATCCTATAGAGAGTGTTCAACGACGAGGCTAGT
>BMAC01000141.1:514923-627223 GCA_014905375.1 Phtheirospermum japonicum
GATGGATTTGGCTGGAATCCGACTCGACTTATGTGGTGGAGCTTTTTGTGAAGCGTAGCCTGGATGTCCCTTGGCACTTCCTGGATCGTTGGCATCGGATTCTTTTTATCACTACCTCGATTGAGTTCATGGTTTCGCATGTTTATCGAGAAGGCAATCGCACTGCTGATGCGCACTCCAAGTCCGATTTCTCCCTGTTCACGATCGGTTCACGACGCCTCTGGGCACTCTACTAGATCTGGTGAATGATGATATTTTGTGTAAATAGGTGTACCCTTCATCAAGATCTTGACATTAGCCTCTTGCATGGCAGTTTAATCTCGGTTTAGTAGAGAACCTTTGTATTACTGCTTTTTAGATTACGACCTGCTTGTCATAGATTATTTTTACACTTATCCGGGTTGTGTCTCTAAGCATTTTATATCGTTTTGTTTTGTTCCTTCTAGTACTGGCATGGGGAGGGTACTCTCTCCTCTACGAGGGTTTCTCCCACAGGGGTGCGTTTACCTCGAGAGGTTTTAATGAGGCCTGAACAGATGTCTCTAGTTAGGGAATGGATGTCGTGATCTTTGTTTGTATGAACGGTTTACTTCTTTTAATAATATTTTTGCACTTTAATAATATATATATATATATATTATATATATATATACTATATATATATATATATATATATATAAGTATGGACATGAAAAAAATGATGAAAATTTATTTCCTTCAAAAGAATTATTTTTCAAAGTATAGATGCAAAAACAAGAAACCAATTGCTACACCCTTTTTACATTTAGTCCTCTTATTTCAATTAATGATCCTCACATGGGAAAATATTTCACTAAATCACACAAGTGTATAAAATAGTATGTGTTTATACTCAAATCATACTAATGTATGCACTCTAACATAAGTTTGTAAATCGTTTTTCTCCCATACAAGATGTGTTCGAAAGACAAGAATTATAGTTGTCATTTTAAGTTGTTATGTAGGCTATTTGGTAAGGTATGAAATATTTGGATAAGTGACTATAAATACGAAAAACATAAAAGAATATCACAATTATCTTAACAACTAAAATCTTCAATTTTTTTATATTTCACCTTAATCCAAAAACCTAAAAATATCTTGAAATCAAACCTTTATAAAGTATCCATTCAACATAAACCCATTTTTTTAGCCTTTTAAGTAAGATTTTGAACAATCCCAAAAATCACTAACTTATTATGTTTACTTGAAGCTTCTTCTTTCTTTTTTTAAATTTTATATTATTTCTTTTTTTATAATACTTCTGATTCTCTAACTAAAATATGACAAGTAGCCTATATAGAATAGGCTTTTAGACTCTAATTGTCAAATTTCATTTTTTTTCTTAACTTTGACATCTATTAAAAGAAAATAAGTTTATGCACCCAATATTTAATCCACTCAAGTTAACCAACATAAAAACTCCAACCTCACAACTCACAAAAATCCGAGAGCATAAAATGAGCTCGTGGCTAACAAAGAATGGGGAAAATAAAGCTCAATGGGGCTGACTATTGATAATTTTATTTTGCAGTTTTTATACATGGAAATGGTCAAAAAAGGGTTTATAAAAAAATTTGCCTAAATTCATTTTCAAGTCTTTCGTACACCGAGATAGTGATCAGAGCAAGTTCTAAAGAAATACATACGCGATAATCACACGAGGTTTCTTACAGGGCATATCATTTTTCAAAACAAGAAGTCAAGATTTTTCAGTCAAGGTGTAGCAATAACATTCAAACATGCGTTTAAAAAAATATAATTAATTTTCTAAAACCAACTCATCCTTAGCACATCATCAAATATTTCACAAAAAGTCCACACAAATGCACATTCCATCAAATGAATCAAATGTTTTTGACCCAATTATCCACAAATCCAATTTATTTCAAATAAATCAACTAAATGTGCAAATAAAATAAAAAATAAGAAAAAGAAAATAAAATAACAACTAATAGAATTCTACATGTAATGTAGGATAATAATACATGACTAACGTAAACCAAATTTTCTTTCCCCAAACCTAATTGCTACTATAAATTATAGAAAGAATGTAGTTATACATTGGTCATGACTCACCAAGTCTACGTTGAGTCGGGCGTGAAGTGACTCGGGTCGGCTCCCATTCAGAGGGATTGCCTCCTCCTCCTCCTCCTTATTATTATTATTATTATTATTATTATTATTATTATTATTATTATTATTATTATTATTATTATTATTATCAATTTTAAATTAATTAGTTCCCAACAATGTAACCAAAACTTGACCGCTCCCTATTTTATTAGGGATTGGTTCGAGTAATAAAAACTTATTTGTTTATATAGTCTATCTAACCACAAGCGTACGATTTAGATGTAGTACACAGTGAGCAATATCGATTTCTAACAGGACCAAATCTTGGAAATTGACAAGTAATGTTATTAATTAATTGATTTTATTTAAATGAATATTAAAGGAGATGTTGGTTTTTTCGTTTACAAACGACGAGTATAATATAAACTAATTAAACTAATTTATCAAGAACAAAAGTACAAAAATAAGAAAGAAAGATTTTCAAATGAGATGGGGTATTCCAGGGTTTGGGATATCCAATTAATTTTCAATGTCCATTGTGTTTAAGCGTTCAAGTAATTTTTTCGATTCAATCTACTATAGGTTAATCACAAAAATAGTTTAAACATTCTCTCAAAAATCACACTTAAAACTCCAAATGTGAGACGCATTGTCAAAATCACACTTAAAACTCCAAAAGAATTTAAAGATTTGTACAACTTTACAACTCTAAAAGATTTTAAAGATATGTACGACTTCAATATTAATCTCAGACCTCCCAGTTTTGTTGACTAAAGTGTCTCGTAAAGCCTATTAGTAAACCTCATCTCTCGAATTATAATTTATCAAAACTATTAGTTATAAAAGAATTTCAATCAATCATAACTTTAGAAGCACAAATGGTTGTCAATCGAATATACAAAAATGAATTATAAAAGCAAAAATAGTAAATGGATCACACTCTAATGTAAACTCTTTTCAATCAACCAAGCATTATTTGAATTAATTCAACATATGTTAATCACAAATACAACTTTAACCTTCCCTCAAAGTGATTAAACCGTGAGTTCTAAATGTGAGACGCGTTGCTAATCGCAATTAAAACTCCAATAAGTTTAAAATATTTTAAAAATATTAATTATAGTCTCAGATCCATTGACCTTATTGATTAGAACATCTAGAATTCGTAGTTCTATTAACAAACTCGTCTCGTGATTTATGAATTGTTAAAATTAGCTAGACATGATTAAATATTCATCTAGATATTTCATCAAACAGATATTGTTCATAAATAAAAAATAAGAAAGATAAAACCGTAGGGATATTTTTGAATCCTTTGATCTTCTATTCTTTGTGTGTCTCCTTCGTACCCTCATTTAATCTCTATATCTCACACTTTTTGAGTGTTTTTGATAGTGAATGGTGGTTCCCAAGATAATGGGTAGTGCAGGATGTATGATGATTGGGCCCTCCTTTAATAATCCAAAATAAAATTTCAGCCTTTAAACCCAATTTTATAATATTTTGTAACGTTTGTGGACCATTATCGACCCAGCTATCGATTGATAATCGGGTTAATAATGGTCTTCTTGAAAATGGATTACAATAGCGACTGTAAATTCGTAGGACCTATGGTTGTTGAAATAAGTATCAGTAAAACGATGTTACTTTCAGTGTTACAAACACCAAAACTAACATCAAACAGATTATCAGAAAATAGGCAGCGAAATAAATATTAAAAAGTGAACACAACAATTTAAATTTCGTTCACAAGCAAAAGTTCTTGTGAACTTGGGTATACAAACCCGAAAACTATATTACTTTTCTTATTCAAGATCAAATACAAAAGATGTAAAGTAATATATGAAAACTAAATTATCAAACACTTGTGATACTAAAATACTTGTCGCCTTGGTATGATGATCATGGATCCAAGTCTTGTGGAAAAACTTATGATGATCTTCTCCGTTGGTTACGCAATTTCGAAGATCTCCTTGACTTATATTGTCGTCTCAAGTCTTTTACTTTCTTGTGTTCTTCTTTTCTCTGCGTCTTTGCTTGCTGCGTCTCTGTCTCATCTTTGTGCTGTGAAAGTCGTGTGTAAAAGACGTATATAAAAAGTGTTGAATTCTTGTCCTCTTCTTGTCTTAAATAGACAAGAGTTCTAGAGTTCTAAACTTGATAAACAAGTAAATTAAGTCGTAAACAAAATCTTGGAAACTAAATAAAATCCTAAACACAATCTAGGAAACAAATTTAGAGTCTTAATTCTAATTCCCTAATATATTTTGAGCCCAAAAAGGCAAACAACTAAAAAAGGAAAATAAGGAAATTGAATTCCTATAAATAAATTTCCCAAAAATCTCCCCCTTTTGCCTTTCTGAACAAAATACCTAAGGCGCACTAAAATGTTCTCCCCCTAAGTTAAACTCCCCCTTAATAAGTAACCATTGTTTAAAACAAACAAAAATGAAACACATCCTCAACAACGTCTTCTACATCTTCTCCCCTTTTTTGTAATGAAAGCAAAAGAGCCCCAACAAACGAGTCCCGAAGCACCCGGAGCTATGCAACGTGAGCCTGTACTACTGGAGCAGAAAACTGAATGATGTTAGAACTGATGTTAACGCCACCAGAACCAACATCAGAAGTACAGGCAACTCTGGTTGGTGGCTGCCATGGGAGATCCACAAGACGAACTCCAGAAGTATGTTGAACACGCAATGAAAACCACTCAAGCTCACCACTATACACATCATCCTAATTAGGCTGAAAACCTTGATTCTCAAGTAGGCTAAAATATGAGGGAAGGAAAACAAAAAGATGAAGTCACTTTGGACGTAGCAAACCTTGTGACAATGCCAAACACATGCTGGCCAAAATGAAATTGATACCGCGGCCTAGCTTAAACAGAAATTGGGCTCGAGGGTAGGCGATGTTGGTTTCGATGACACATCACTAGAACCATCACGAATTTTCTGGGCAACTTTAGAATTTCTCTTCTTGGACTTCATGTTGTACGGAGTTAAAGGACGGTCGGCCACCAATGGACTGGAAGAACCTTTATCTTCACCAGAGAAAAAGTTAAGGACTTGGAATGGGGGGTCAGGGGCACTTGAATCACCTTTGGGTGGAATTTTCTTATCAGCTAGACGCACAATCTGTTTCCGGAGCTTTGTTGGGTGATGTTGAATTCGACATTCTTCAAGAGAATTTGAAGCAACCACATACACAAAATCGAGTGCCATAGGCAGTAAAATATAGAGAAAGAAAAATATTAAAAAAAACTTAACTTCCCAATTTGGATAAAAAGTATGCGGTAGAAGTAGGAAGAGGAAAAAAATAAAGTTAAAAATAACTCCCCCACTATCACAACTACTTCTTTTAAGACCCAAGATTTTTTTTCCTTAAAAACACGACCACTCCTTCTCAAATAAGACACGCGATCTCAAAGCTTAACTAAACCACTATCTCCTTTTTGAAATTAAATATAGAGCTAGATTTTCAAAAAAGGCAACTACGCTACCCCCTTCCCTATTTATTCCAAAGCCGAAGGGGACCTATATCAATGCCTTTCCCAACAGAACTTTGCCATTCCGCGCTTCGTCAACCTCGAGCATCTCGACGATTGGGTGGCAAACAGGGACTATTAGGGATTTGGGGCACGGATGCTCCATTACATTGATGCCTTGAGCGGTCACCAATTCGCATCCTTCCAGGCACCGGCCTACCAAGAGATGATGCTTGAGTTTTTCACTAACTACCGGGGCCGCGAGGCGTCAGAATTCACCATTCAAATTGGAGGAAGCGAGCATCGGGCTTAAGTACTCCAAGGGGTGCTCGGGCTTAATTTCCAAGAGTTGTGGGACAAGCATGTTCAAATATTTTAATTCTATTTTAAAATATAATTTGTTTAAATATATTATAACCCCATGAGTTTAATTTTAATTTATTGTGGGGGTTACTAATCTTGAATTACAAATTTATTGTGTAAGGTTACATATTTTGAATTGATTCAAAATGACTTTTGAAATACAAGCATGCATATTTGTGTAGTCAAATGAAATTGATTTCATACCAATGACTTTTAATAGCTTTTAATATTATGATTTTAAAACCTTTAGAATTTTTCCTATATAAACCAATGACTCATTTGCATGAAAGGACACTTCTTATCAATTACACAAACTCCTTTCTTTCTTCCATAATATCTCTTTATCTTCATAAAATTCCTTACAAGCTTTCAAGCATTATTCATTCCATTTCTACAAAATAAAGTATTATACTCACCTCTTTATATAAAGAACATATTTACAATATTTACATACTCTAGTTGGGCAAATGTGGATGATGATCGGTTCGCTTAAAGGAGTTCTTGCCACTGCCAAAACTTCTTTTGGGATTGTTGTATCTTCGGAAAAGAACGTCGCCAGGCTCTGTGTGGAGTGGGTGTATCTCTTCTTAGGACAGCGTTTTTGCGCGCCTCAATCCAAGCTCTTTTCCTTCTTACCCTAAACTTTGTTGTTTAATTATTTAATTGTTTACTTGCTATTTGATTGGTTTTATTATTTGTAGCAATATTTTCTAACAATCTAAGAAGAGATAAAAGATAAAATAAAATAAAAAATAAGAATAACTATATTGCTTTAATTTGTTATTTTATATTCCTTAGATTTTGTGTTGTTTGCATCATGTCTAATATTGAGTTAAATAGTAGCAAGTTTGAGAAGTTTCTTAATTTTACTATGTGTGATGGGATTTCTATTATTTCTCAAGTGAATGAATTTGAAAAGATTATTTATGAAATGAAGATGAAGGCATTGAGTTTAAAGAAAAGTTTTTTGTTTCTAGTTTAATTAAAAAACTACCACCTTCATGGATAGATTCTGGTAGAAGCATTAAACAAAAATCTCAAGATTTTTCATTTGAAAATTTGATTATGTCACTTAAAATTGAAGAAAAGTATAGAGAAACTCTAAATGTGCTACAAGTGACAATAAACAACTTAATAATATTTTTAAAAAGAATGATGATTTCACTCATCAAGTAAATATGATTTATTTTGGCAATGCTTCGAATAGTAATAACGAGATGTATGTTTCATATGCCCCCGAAGTTAATATCATATTTCAAACCAATGATTGATGGATAGATTCGAGAGCCAATACACATGTTTGTGCAAATAAATCTTTTTTTCTTCTTATCAAGAATGTTATAATAGAACGGTGACTATGGGTAATGGTAGTTTAGCTAATGTGCTTGGGGAAGGAATGATAAATCTTAAATTTACTTCGGGAAGAATAATGTCTTTAGATGGAGTTCAATTTGTTCCAAATATTAAGAAAAATTTAGTTAGTGCTTCTTTGGTTTTTAGACTTGGTTATCGGATTATAATGGAGTCGAATAAAGTGGTATTTACGAAAAATGGTTCTTTTGTTGGTAGAGGCTATATTAGTGAAGGTCTTTTCAAACTGAGTATTGATTTTGATAATCCTAGTAATGATGTTATTAATAATTTGCCTTCTTTTTATTATTGTGTTGAAAATTCAAATGTTTGGCATGAAAGATTAGATCATGCTAATTTTAATACTTTGAGAAAAATGATGAATATGGATTTAATTACAAAGTCGGACATAAATAATAAAAATAATGTGAAGTGTGTGTTCAAGCAAAACAGCCAAGAAACCCTTTTAAATCTGTGGAAAGTATCAACAGGTTCATGGCTTGGTATTATCGGAAATCGATTCGATTGAAGAACTCAATGTATTTCAAGCTTTGAAAAGTGAAGGAAAATGAAAATAAGTCAATTAAACTAATTAAACTATCCTCGAAATTGAAATAGCAAGTGGGTAGACTGCCTCGTCGTATGCCTCGAATTTAAAATTGCAAGAAACAATGAGAATTAAGCAAAAACAAGCATGTTTCACCAAGTACAAGCATGCATGCACAAGGTACCACTATGCTTACATGAACATAAAAACTTAAATAATGCGAATTGACAAAAACCGAAAGCACCAAAAGCACAAGCAATGAAAATAGATGGGAAAGTTCAAAACTTTACGAGAATTAACAAGCAACAAGTAAGAGATCTAGGATTAAGCATGAAACAAAGTATGAAGATAAAATTCAAAATAAAGCATATGAAAAACTCAAAATCAAGACAATCCAAGACCCGATCTATGATCTAGACGTGTATTCCATAGCCAACTCTTAAGATCTAACATGAATTCAAGGTGCTAAGACAAAAAGCATGAAATGAAGAAAAATGCATGAAACATATGAAATTATGTGAAATTAAACGATCTAGGCCTCCATCTATGATCTAGTTGTGTCACTCAACTAGATTTTATGGATGATTCACAAGATCAAGCACAAATTCTGATACCTAAGGCAAAAAGCATAAGATGAAGAACAAGCATGGAAATGAAGAACAAAGCATGGAAATAAAGGAAACTTACTTGAATTAAGAAAGGAAACAGAGCTTGAATGTAATTGCAATCAAAGTAACAATCCAAGGGAGTACTTGAATTCTTCTTGGGCTTACAAACCCAAGGCCAAGCATGAAAGTAGATCTAAATCTAGAAAAGAAATTACATCAAAGCTTGAAATTTAATCTAAAACCTAAGAGAGAGAATTATCCAAGAGATTGAGAGTAATTTGATCCCAACCCTAGCTTGGGTTGGGAGGGGAGTTGCCTCTTCATTGGTGCAAGATATGGGCTATATATAGTTGTTTGTAGGGGCAAAAATGTCAAAAACACCAGAGTTTCCACAGCCCTGAGCATCGCAGTCGATCGACTGCTATGGTGGTCGATCGACTGCCCTGCCTCAAGGAGGTTGGCTATTGTTCGGCAGTCGATTCGGGGCTCTTTCAGTCGATCCGTGACCGGTCGATCGACTGCCAGTCGATCTGGCAGTCGATTTGGAGCATTTCAGTCGATCCTGGATGCTTTTGGCTCAAATTTCTTATTTTCCGGTCTAAAACGTCCGCCGAGTGAATATAATCCTTTTAGCCACCTACAAAACAAGAATTCAAACTTAAAAACCCAAAAATAGCACAAACATCTCACACTTTGTACACTTTAAGCCTAAAAACAAATATAAGAAAATGACCTAAGAACTAGAATAAACGACTAAAAACAACGCTAAACTCTAACTAGAAATACTAGGAAAAACACAACAATTACATGCAAAACAGTCATGCTAATTTTTAATACTTTGAGAAAAATGATGAATATGGATTTAATTCCAAAATCAAACATAAATAATAAAAATAAATGTGAAGTGTGTGTTCAAGCAAAGAAGCCGAGAAATACTTTTAAATCTGTGGAAAGAGAATCAAAATTGCTTGAACTAATTCATAGTGATATTTGTGATTTGCGAAATACTTTAACTCGTGGTGGTAGAAGATATTTTATCACCTTTATTGATGATTATTCAAGATTTTGTTATATTTATTTATTAAGAAGAAAAGATGAAATGTTTAAAAAATTCAAATCTTACAAATCTGAAGTAGAAAACCAATTAGAAATGAAAATTCAATATTTGAGAAGTGATAGAGGTGGGGAGTATGAATCACAAGAAATGGTAAAAGAATTTGAAAATCATGGTATAATTCATCAAAGGACTTTAGCTTTTTCTCCTCATTCTAATGGCATAGCTGAAAGAAAAAATTGCACTTTAATTGATATGGTGAATGCCATTTTAAAATCTTCAGGTTTACCAAAAAAATTATGGGGAGAGGCATTACTTTCAGCATGTTATATTTTAAATAGAGTTCCTTATAAAGATAGTGATAAAACTCCTTATGAACTGTGGAAAGGGAGAAAGCCCACTTTAAAATACTTAAAAGTGTGGGGGTGTTTAACTAAAGTTAATATCTCTAAAAATAAGAAAAGAAAACTTGGGCCTAAAGCAGTGGATTGTGCTTTTATAGGGTATGTTCTGAGTAGTGTAGGATATAGATTCTTAGTCTTCAAATCTGAAAATGCTGATGTTGCTAATAATAGTATTATAGAATCTCGTGATGCTGTTTTCTTTGAGAATACTTTTCCTTTTCATTCTAGTAGTTCTAACATCAATGGAAATGATAAATTTTCTAATTTTACACCAAATGGTGATAATCATGAAATTAGAATAAATACAAATGATAATCAAGAACTTAGACGAAGTGAAAGAACGAGAATTCCTACGAGTTTCGGTGAAGACTTTTACACTTTTATTGTTCAAGAAGATCTTAAAACTTATAATGAGGCTATGACTTCTTTAGATGCTCCTTTATGGAAAGAAGCCATAAATAGTGAAATGAATTCTATAATGTCTAATAATACTTGGGAAATAACGAATTTACCACCTGGTAATAAACCAATTGGGTGCAAAGGGATTTTCAAGAAAAAACTAAACCCAGATGGTTCTATAGATAAATATAAAGCTAGATTGTAGTTAAGGGTTATAAACAAAAAGAAGGTTTGAACTTTTTTCATATTTATTCCCCAGTGACTAAAATAACTACTATCAGAGTATTGATTGCTCTAGCTTCTATTTATAAATTAGAAATTCATCAGATGGATATTAAAACTGCATTTCTAAATGGAGATTTAGAAGAAGAAATTTATATGGAATAACCAGAAGGTTTTATTGTATCTGGTCAAGAAAAGAAAGTTTGCAAATTAGTTAAATCTCTTTATGGTTTAAAACAAGCTCCAAAACAATGGCATGAGAAATTTAATAAAGCAGTTATTGCTAATGGCTTTCTTATTAATGATTCAGATAAATGTGTTTATTTTAAAAATATTAATGATGATTGTGTTATATTGTGCTTGTATGTTGATGATATCTTGATCTTTGGAACAAGCTTGAGAATCATTGATATCACTAAATTGATGTTATCTAAAAATTTTGATATGAAAGATTTGGGCAATGCCAATGTCATACTTGGTATAGAAGTGATATGAAATGATAAAGATATCATATTAAATCAGTCACACTACATTGATAAGTTATTGAAGAAATTCAATTTTTCTGATTGCACACCTGTAAATACTCCATATGATCCTCATTTTCACTTAAAGAAAAATAATGGGGAAAGTGTTTCTCAAGAAAAAGATGCGCAAATCATTGGGTCTTTAATGTACTTTACTAATTGTACTAGACCGATATTGCTTATGCTGTAAACAGATTAAGTAGATATACTTCTAATCCAAATTATGATCATTGGAAAGCTATAACTAGAGTATTTCAATATTTGAAAGGTACTATGGATTATGGTTTGCATTTCTCAGGATATGTAGCTGTAATTGAAGGGTTCACAGATGCTAATTGGCTACCTGAATCGGATGAAACAAAAGCAACTAGTAGTTATGTATTCTCCCTTGGTGGAGGAGCTATAGTGTGGAGATCTTCTAAACAATCTATTATTTCACGCTCTACTATGGAGGCAGAATTAATTGCTCTTGATTTAGATAGCACAGAAGCTGAATGGCTAAGATGTCTAATCTCAGATTTACCTCTTGCAGTTAAACCTATTCCAGCAATTTTGATACTTTGCGATAGTCAAGCGACGATCGCTAAAGCACGAAACTCTCATTATAATGGGAAGAGGAGGCATATCCGTATACAACATGATTCTGTAAGGCAATTACTCAATCAAGGAGTAATATCTCTAGATTTTTTGAGTTCCGAGAATAATCTAGCCGACAACCTTACTAAGGGGTTTGCTAAGAAAATTGTTCAAGAAACATCGAGGGGAATGGGACTGAAGCCTATAAATAAGTCATCATAGTGGGAACCTAACCTCCGTGATTGGAGATCCCATGAAAGAGGTTCAATAGGTAAAAACGAAACTATAAAGATGACTAAATCCAGCACATATAAAAAAGGGGGATTCCTGGTTCCATTCCTATGGTGTTGGTGCTGATTTGTGATGGACAAGGAAGAGTATATCTCTAAATGAAGTCCAAGGCAATAGTTTTTGCAGGGTGGTAATCACAAACACCATTGGAGGACTCACCTTTATGAATGTTCGTAGTGTGGTCGCTACTCTGGGATGTATGCTGATACCTAGAAAATATTCATGAATACAAGATACCAGCGCATGACCGTTAATAGCGCAAAACCGGTAGAGATGATCCAAGTCCATATCATGTGTGTTATTAGTGTAAACTGGTTCAAAGAGTCTAGTTCAAGACTTTACGTCACTATGATTCTTCAGATGAAACTAGTTGTCACTAAGTGAAGGTTCAACTCCGAAAAACATCTATCACCTATTACATGGTATATTTTGCTCAACAATAATATTATTTTCTTATATATTTTTAATATTGAATTATGTGGGGGATTGTTGAAATATTTTAATTGAATTTTAAAAATATAATTTATTTAAATATATTATAACCTCGTGAGTTTAATTTTGATTTATTGCGAGGGTTACTAATCTTGAATTACAAATTTATTGTGTAGAGGTTACATAATTTGAATTGATTCAAAATGACTTTTGAAATACAAGCATGCATATTTGTGTAGTCAAATGAAATTTATTTCATACTGATGACTTTTAATAGCTTTTAATATTATGATTTTAAAACCTTTAGAATTTTTCCTATATAAACCAATGACTCATTTGCATTAAAGGACACTTCTTATCAATTGCACAAACTCCTTTTTTTATTCCATAATTTCTTTTTATCTTCATAAAATTCCTTACTAGATTTCAAGCATTCTTCATTCCATTTCTACAAAATAAAGTATTATACTCACCTATTTATATAAAGAACAGATTTATATATTTACATACTCTAGTTGGGCAAATGTGGGTGATGATCGGTTCGCTTTAAAGGAGTTCTTGACACTACCAAAACTTCTTTTGGGATTGTTGTATCTTGAGAAAAGAACGCCATCAGGCTCTGTGTGAAGAGGGCGTATCTCTTTATAGGACAGAGTTTTTGTGCGCCTCAATCCAGGCTCTTTTCCTTCGTACCCTAAACTTTGTTATTTAATTATTTAATTATTTACTTGTTATTTGATTGGTTTTATTATTTGCAGCAATATTTTCCAACAGAGCGGCCAAGCGAATTTGCCCCGATGAAATTTTGGGCGAGTATCAAGTGCGGACGTGGTACTTCTCGGTATCAAGCCTCGGCAATCACCGACTTAGCGCTATTGGGGGCATTTAAGTTCTTCTTCCACGTTTTGATGGGCAAGCACGAGAGCACTAACCTCACCCAGGACGAGGTATACGTGCTTTGGTGTTTGAACCATAGGCATCAAGTCCCCTTTTATCCCTTTCTCCATGCGGGGATTCGTGGGATTAGGAAAACAAGAGGCGAGAGTATAGCTCGGGTCAGAATGGGGACCATGATTACTTTGCTAGTCCGTCACTTTGGGTTCGATCCCGAGGCAGCCAGTTTGGAGAAGATCAAGTCGTTGGAGTTGGTTTGGAAGATGCCAAAGATACCGTCGAACCCCCGATGCCTCCGCCGCCGTAGCCAAGAACAACAAGAAGAAGACGAATATGATCGGCGGCACAATGAGGGGGTCGAGGCCGAAGAAGCCCTGAACACCAGTTCGGGCGTGCCGTTCGGAAAGGGCACGAGCCATGCGGCAATCCTGCATTACGGAGGCCCGAGCATCGACTCAGGTCACAACATGAGTTGGTACGAGTTCGAAAAACATGTGTTTGCTAGATTCGATCGTCTCGACCTCGGCAAGGAGAAGTTAAGGGTGGGACAAGCTAGGAACGACAATGCACATCGCGCCCTCCAAAGCTGCCTCATCTTGATGGAAGTCTGTTGCATTGGGAAGAGGAGGATGAAGGAGAAGGAAACGAGGAAGAGGAGGATGAGGACGCAAACCTCCAACCCCGACGCAGGAGACGTCATTGATTCTCCTATTATCCTTTTTTTATATTGTTTTCATAAGACTTGTAAGTTATTTTTGTTTGTTTTATTTTGATTCGATTATGTTCTTTTATTTCTTATCTAACTCTTGAAAATTCCAAAACAAAATAAAAAAATAATATAAGAATATCTATAGTACTTTTGTATATAATGTGTTTTAGATTTTTATATAAATATCCAAACAAAATAGAAATTTTGAAAACCTAAACCTCAAAAAAAGAAAAAAAAAAGATTTTCACTTTTTCTAAATAGTTGGTTTTTTTTTTTTTTTTTTACAACCCCCCGTTCGTTCATTTCTTGTAGATAGCTTGTCTCGACCCCCAGAGAGGACATATGCACAACCCCGTCATCACAAGCTCAGAAATAGGGGTGTTTTCTTTTCCCTTACACTTTTTACCGTTTTTCTAGCTTAATTTGCAATGAGGACATTGCTAGGTTTTAAGTGTGGGGTGGTTAGAGTTCGCCTTAGTTTTTTAAGATTGTTTGTATGCTTGCTTGTGATAATTCGGGAAGTATGTGTGTTATATTGCTTGAAACTTTGGCGAAGTGATGCGGTTTTAATGATTTGATTAGGAAGTTTAGAATTTCGATCGGATTTAGTGTACTTAGGTAATTTGATATGTTGGAAAGCTTGTTCGGCTTTAGTTTCGTGCTATCCTTGTGATCAATTTAGAACTAGTGCCTCAACTAGCCTCGCAATCGAACACTTTCTATAGGGTTTTTGTTTTGTATTTTAGAGTCGTCAATTGCTTCATGTGCCCGATCGAAAATATGTATAAGTTGCTAGTAGCAATAAGTGATCGGAGCCTTTGTACCCTCTTTGTATTATAAGAAAAAAGAGAAAAGAAAAAGGAAAAGGAAAGAAAAAGAGAACAAAAAAAATGATGACGAATAAACAAGGATACGATATAAATCCTTGAATTTATTACGTAACAAACGTGCAACCCTTGCACGTTTATTTTTTTTCTTTTTAGATTTTGTTTGTCAAAGAGAGTCATAGATGATTGAGGCTAGTAGGGAGCTGATTAACGGTTCGAGCATGGATAGACCTTAGTTGGGGCAAGGACGAGGGGACCGAGTTGGAGGGTTACATAGTACTTTTAGGTTCCGGAAGTTGATCTAAACTTTTCATGTCAACGCATTTTTGTCGTCGCTTTTGATCAAGCTTACGAGCATTGTAGCATGCAACGTCTCGAATTAGGTTTTTATGCATTAGTTAGGATCATCCGGGGTTAGTTTTGTAATTCTAGATTAGATTTGCTTGAGAACAAGTAATCATTCTAAGCGTGGGGTGGTTGATTTGCACGTTTTTATACGTGTTTTTGTTACCTTTTTGTGTCGTGTTTGCATGTGTTTTGCTTGCATTTATGGGTTATAGGAGTCGATTAGGCCATTTTTGTTAGTTTTAGGTTTTTGTATTGTTTGCGCGGTTTTTATTATATTTTCGTAATTTTTCACTCGTTTTTATATTTTTGATCGTAGAATTACCAAGCGGGACCCGTGCATGCTTAGAACATTCCATTCAACTCGTTATGGAACGGACAAGTAAGGGAACATAACGCGAATGTGGAATGATAACCGGCGGACAGCTGGAGCGGAAAATGAGAAAAACTAAGCCGGGAACAGCAATGTCAGTCGATCGACTGCTAGTCTAGTCGATCGACTGACCAAGCATAAATCGAATGCTCGACAGAAAGTTTTGTCATTGAGGATGAAGCAGTCAATCGACAGGGTTTTCGTCGATCGACTGCGATGTAGGAAACTTTGAAGTTTTTGACCCGTTTTGACGATTTTGCCCCTGCTACCATATATATATATATATATATATATATATATATATATATATATATATATATTCCAGCCCTCTCTCTCCACCAACCTTATCCTTCCTTGGTTGATTTTGAACTAGTTCAACCTCTTCCAAGCCAACTTTCACCATTCCATTGCTTTAGCTTCTAAACCCTAGATTTAATCTTTAGTTTAGTTTAGTTAGTTTTAGTTAGATTTTCATAACAAGTGTTGGAAAATGTGACATATCCTCATTTGTAGTGCTTGTTGTTTTGAAAACTTGATTTATCCTTTGAAGGTTGTAGCAAACTTGAGACTTTTGTGTTGAATGCCAAATTGGTAGTAATATTTCTCTTTTATGTTGTGTTGTATTTCTATTGTTGTTATTGCTTTGGCGTTGGTTGTTTAATTTGTAGGTTTTATTGTTTTTCTAGCTTTTTCTAAACTTCTTCTTGCATAAAACTCCATTGAACCTTGAACTTTGAAGCCTTTTACCCTTTTTAGCTACTAAACATTTGGTGTTTGAAAGTGATAAGGGGCTTTCACCTTTGATAAATTTGACTTATTCACATTTAATGTACTTTGACTTCTTCTAGTTTCAAAACTTTTATTTCTCCCTCCATTTCATTCCTCAAAACTTACAAGCTTTCTTAATTTAGGTGGTTTTAATTTATTTAAGGCTTTCAATTAGGGTTTAAATAGTGTCATTAAAATTAGCCATTTTCAAGCAAGCTTTTAATGTTCATTAACTTTTGCATAGTTAGTAATTTCAAGTTTTCATTTCAATTCAAGCATTAGTATAAAAAAAAAGACTCAACCCAAATCAATGACTTATTGCTTTCTTAGAATAGATTAGTTTAATTAAGATTAACAAGAGATTAAGTAAAAAACACCGACCGCCGATAACATCTATTCTCGAGAGACACATCTCGGGAAAACTTACCACTCTACAATCGACTTCTTACTATTGCGGAGACGGTTTCTCAAAACTAAAGTGTTGAGAATTCTTCGATCACAGATCTTATAAACCTCAAGGATCGGATCTACCCATTCTAGAGTCTTGCACCATCAATTTACTCTTATTTTAACCTGGTAAAACAAAACCCATTCATTTTTTGTTTAAAATTGATAAATCTCTATATTTTAATTGTCAAACTTTTGTGAGTGAATAGCATAACAAGTTAAGACTATCTTCAACAAACTCTCTATCAAACTCCTTAAATCTCACTCCCTAAACTAATTTTCTATATATTTCAAACTCCCTATCCCACTTTACTTTATCAGACTCCATACTTATGTCAGCTCTTTATTTTAGGGACTCCCTATTCCAATTTTACTCCAACAGACTCCCCATATATACACATTTTGTATCATATATGTTATAAAAGTAATAGAGAGCCAATTTAAATAAAGGTAAAAACAAAATAATAGGGAGCCAAAGTTGCTCCCTACATTTAGAGAGCCCAAGTAATAAAAAAGGGAGATCCCTATTTTAGGCAATGTTTTGAAAACCGGATCGGACATCGAATTTGATCAATAACTGGTTCACTGGGTCACTGGTCCGACCGGTTGAACCGTTTTTTAAAAAACGGTCATCAAACRGGACTCTTATATATATATATATATAAAATAATAATAATAAGTATGCAATATAAATAACAACAATATTAATATCATATATACCATGTACAATTCTGTTATCCAACACAATAACAAAAATTTCGGATCATTTAAAATAATTTTGAAAAAAAAAGTTTGCAAATAATGAATGTTGGTCATTTGAAACTTTAGAATCAATTAAAACAATCTTTATGCTAAGTAGATATTTGGAATAATTGGAATTACCTATTTTTATTTTTATTTTTTACTAAAAAAAAGAAAAAAAAAAAGATTAGAACTGGTTTTTACCGGTTCACTGATTCACCGGTTTTATCGATTTTTACCGGCTCTTGCGGCGTGGCACTGGGTAATTAGCCACTCGAACTAAGTAAAAACCCAAATCGGGCTCGAGACCGATTCTCGATTAATCCGGTCAGATCGATCGGTCCGATCCGATCCAATTTTTAAAATACTTATTTTAGAGAGTTTTTGTAAGGAGTTTGTTGGAATTATATTAATATATTTGCCTCCCTAAAATAATCAGGAAGCCATATATAGAAAATGTTATAGCCCCTCGCTAAGCTCATATATATGGGCCAGTTACTGTCAGTAGGCCCCGTTCAATTGAATATCCTTTCTTTTCTTATCTTTCTTTTTCTTTTTTTTAATGTTTATTTTCCCGTTGGAGAATATAGTTGATGGAAAAGTCTTTGAAATGCGAGAAAGAATTTTTGAGATCTTGATTTGATCTTAGATGCTACTGTAATAATACATTTGATTTCATTAAAGGAAAATAAAAATTTTTTTATATTTGTGTGAGTTAATTTAAAATTGGTATGAAAATGTGTGATAAATAACTAACTTCATTTGATTGATAATTTAGTTTGATGACTACTTTTTCTTTTTTTTTTATTTTTTTTTAAACTGTGTAGATATGATTGCTGGGAAATATTAAAATGGATGGTTTTATTTTATTATTATTATTAACTATCGTAATTTGTGGTAACAGTTTTAGAATTAAAATAATTTTTTTTTCGCAAGCAGTCGCAAAGTATACCGTGCACCTGGATGTACCTTGTAAGAAGTCATTCGATCTGAATGCTACATGAAGAACATAAGGTTCACCCAATAATTTAATTTATTATCGTATATAACTTACATATATCATCACATATAATTGGTACATATCATCAACATATAACTGTACATATTATCACAAATATTTGATAATCTAAATTTAAAATTTAAAATCATAAACTGGAAAAAAAAAAAACCAAAATCGAAAAACTAAACCCTAAAAATGGAAGACTAACCCTTAAAATGAAAACTAAACACCAAAATTGAATATTAAATTCTAAATCCTAAATATCATCACATATCATCACATATAACTAACACATCTCATCACATATAACTGGTAGAATGATAGATTTTTGATGGAAACATAAAATGGAAAATTAAATAGAAAAAGTAAAGAATTAAACCTTAAAATAGAAAATTAACGATTTCTTCCCTGCTCCCTCGACCTTCATTCTCTCACGCAAAACTAAACTCTAAAATGTAAAACTAAACCCTAAAATGAAAAGGTAAACCTAAATTCTGTAAAAGGAAAAGTAGAATAGAAAAATATACAAAGGAGATGATGGGAATGGTAGAAATTAGGGTCCTCTTATTCATCAAAAACTCCCTTTATATAGGGTATCAAATACATGCTTCCATAATACATAAAGATAACAAATACCTAAATTGTCCCTCATCAATTACTTGTTGACGAAGGCACACTAATTGTGTTTTTCCTTCAACACTCCCCCTTGTGCCAAGTCAAAGGGTGAAATGGTGTTTCATTGTTGCCTCGTTAAAACCTTGTCAAGTAACAAAACCCAATGGGAAAAATAAACCTTGGTCTAAGGAAAAAGAGTACAACACACTTATGTCGAGACTCCCTCAAACGTCTACACCTCTCTTTGATATGTACATCTATCAAGAGAACTTTGAAAGTCTCCACTTCCTCAATTTACTTGATTCTTGAGAAAATGCATAGTTGTTGGTTGTATAAGAGTTGTGGTGATATTACTCGTATTATCACATTTTCTTAAGTGATATAGTTCAAGCCACTATTCTCAGAGATATGTATGATCATAATATTTAGCATAGATACTCACGAGTTACTACATGTATGATAATGATCTTTTTACATGGATCAAATGAGTAACCAACATTAACGATACTATTTAGTGTTTCACAGTAGGAAGTAAACTCAATATTTCTTTAGTGGTTACAAGTCCATTGTAGTCCCAATTATATTTATGAATGGGAAAAATAAACTCGCGTCAATGGTTTCTTTTAGGTATCAAAGTACATTTTGATTCCATTCCAGTGACATTGCGATTTCTTGAGTTAAATCAATATAATAATTTTTAGAAAGTAATATTTGGTCAAGTGTATTAGTAATAGTACAATAATGTTCATATTGTACATAAGTAGAGGATTTCAGCTCCCACCAGTTCTTCGTCATTCCACTGAAGAAATTAGTTTTTCCTTATATCTTCACTTTGACCAATCATAGGAATGCTAAGATATATGCACTTATCCTTATTTAATTGCCTGATCATCTTTTGAATATATGCAAAATATAGAATATAGTATTTCACAAACTCGATTTTAGTTTATAGCCTTAACAAGACCGAGTTTTCCCATAGTTCATTATCTGAAATTAAAATTTCAAATAACTAGCGATATCTCTTATTTCATTAAGAGTGGATATATGTTCATATCATCGACATATACAACTATAATCCCAAATTTAAAACTTATCTTCTTTATAAATGCGTGAGAGCATAGATTATCTTTTCCCAGTCAAGTAGTCACTTAGACGGTTATACCACATCCGTCTGGATTATTTCAATCCATAAAGTGAGCGTTTTAATTTAATTCCAAATGCACTTCGTGGCTTAGAGTCACTTTCCCTGGCAACGAAAGGCCAGCAAGCACTTTCGTATATATCTCTAAATCATGATCCACATAGAGATATGATGTAACCACAGGTATAAGCTGCATTCTCATTCTTTAGAATTAAAACATCTATAAGGAGAGAGTACATATCCTCATAGTCAATTCTAGGGCGTTGTGAGAAAATTTGTGCTTCAAGTTTAGATTTGTATCTCATGGCTTTATTTTTCTCATTACGCTTTATAACAGAACATTGTTTATGTCCTACAGGCTTTACACTTGGTGAGGTTAGCACTACCAGACCAAATACCTGTCTTGTTTTCAGTGAATTTAGTTCTACCTGAATTGGTTCTTTATGTTTAGGTGAACTTGCTCTATATTGACATTTCAATATAGCGTGGCTTGATATCATTGTGCTCTATGATTACTTGAGCAACAGTGTATATATCATCAATGTGTGTGGAAAATCTTTCCATCAACTTATATAAACTCTCATAGTACATTGAGATTTCTTTATTCTCTGGAATCATATTATACATCGGAGCGTCCTCCAGTATTCATAGACATAAGTATAAGCAGAGATAATCTCATGAGAGGAATTATCTTCATTGATGATCAATTAAAATTGTGCCATAAATACCCTCTAATTCCTTGGGCGAGTATTGATCGAACCAAGTGACCTCCTCCTGTTCCTTTTGGGAGTCACGGCCTCAACCACACCTCCACTAAATATAGTTGCAATGTCTTAATCAATGTCATTGTGCCATTTCTTGGGACATTTAACCTTACAAACACATTTGCAACTTGTATATATATGATCTCGTCACTTTAGAAATTGACTCTTCTATACTTTGAAGATCAACTGTTCATTATACATTACACCTTACATTGTGAAATGCGGGGATCATAATGAGACATAGTGTGAAATTATTCCTGTCGTTCCATTAAAATATACATTTTCATATTTCCCCCTAACGACGGGAAGACTGTCTTATTAGAGTAACAAATCCGCAGATTTAGCGGTAAAGAGATCGTCTGTCAAAGGTTTCAAATAGAGGATAAATATTGGAGATTCATATCCAATATAAATACTTAATCGTCTTTATAAACACATATGAATGCGCTGTGGGGGCACAATAGGCACATATACTTCATAATCAAATATGCGTAGATATGAATTATCAAGCTTATATCCAGTTACCAACTGGTACGCAAGATATTTGGTTAGAAGAGGTTCATAAACGAATAAGTAAGAGTTGCGTGCAATATTGTATAATCCTGTGCAGTGAAAAATATATGAGTGCGCATAAATATTATCTTAGTCACCATCTATATTCTTTTTGACGGTGTCTTCTTTGAGACCTTATTGTATATACAAGATGCATTATATCGATTTTGATTAAAATACAATAGACATCAAATAATCTTGATGTAAACTCCCTAGAATTATGAGTATGGTGGGTGTTCTATAAGGGTGGTGAGTCGTCAATCATAATAAATGTGCTATAAGTTTTGCAAAGCAACATTTTTATGGACAATATGTGTCGAAGGTCGACCAAAACTATAAAATACTTGAATGATCCGCATTTGAATGTTTATGTCCACGTGTATAACCAATTATCAATTATAAGAATGGAATATTATCCTTTTTATCTTTAGCATATGCAAGTCGTAATCATACAATTTTTCTAATGAACAAGTTTTGAAAAAATGAGTGATGTATAATTGAGATATGAATGTATGTAGTTCTTCTAGTACCTTAGAATGCACTAGCTGTAATTAAACAACATTAGTTCGACACTATACTGTGCATCAAATTTCTATCTCATTTTGTGTTTCACTCAAAATAAAAGATGATCGTGTTAATTTCTTATAATATGGACCATCATATCATGGCAACCAAGAATCCATGTCAGTCGTATCAAAACTTGAATGAGTCATTGTCCAAAAGTTTTTTGTTGGTCATATCTTATGATTCAATAACCAAAAAGTAGTAAGTAAAACTACTAGATTGATTCCAAAACATGCTTTCCTCCACATAATTAAAGGTATAGTTCCATTCCCATAATGTATTTCTTAATGATGATCATCAACATGAATATCATCAAACTTAACAAGGTTCGTTTCGCTCTTGGTCCATACTGAGCTTTTATGACTGTAATAAATGTGCCACTAGGCATCAAGACTTTTTCACATATAAACATTAATTTAGTGAAAACTTGTCTATTCCTCGACATATTCTAACACTCTTCAGAGATATTTGAACGAAATACTTTTTATTCTAATATTTTCATTATTTGCTAGATATGTTACATTATATCTAATAGTATATTCCTGAACCTTGTATGTGAATGTGTGGTAAAAAAAACTCAATTATATTCAATGCTTTAGAATAAAATCCAAATTTTACCAATAAGCCAAAAATAATAAATCAGGCCACATCACATAAATCTAAATCAAAATAAACTTTAAAACCAAATACAATAGTCAAATATGAATGATTGATTATACTTTCACAAGTTCTTTGTAAAGTAAGAAACAAACAAATTTCATCAATCAAAATAGAGGATATCCATTGACTAAGCAATGTTATTTTGAGAACCTCCATGACTTATACCACGACCAATAAATATCATGAACTCTTACATATCTTACCATGTGGTTCATTCTTCTCACATAGGTAAGAATCAAAATGTCTCTTCCCCTTTACTTTGAGGTTATTTCCACTATTCATATCGATCCTAATTGGCCTCAAAAAATTTCCTTATCCAGAGGTCTCACATTGGTATCGTGAAGAATAATGTCATGTCTCTCAATAACTTACTATCATAATTAATATTATACAAGTGCATCGGTATGTTTGCTCAATAGAGTGAGATCGTATTTCTCAATTACTTATTATCATTTAAAATGACTTTCTTTTTCACATATGGTAAGACATGTTTTTAGTCGCAACCTATCAAAGTCATTGACCCTTTTTAACAATCAAACAAATTCCTTTCACTAAGTTCTTAGGCATGGAAGTAGTGTTTCATAAAATTTCCAAAATACTCATTTAGAGCACACCCCAAAGTTCATTGAAGGTTTGTACCTAAATATACTTCTAACATAAGATTGGGGTCGATATGAATTCTCAAATTCATTAGAGAATTGACTTTGGTTTAGTTTGACAATTATTTGTTAGTTAGGGGTTGGTGGATGATATTATAGTGGAATTGTAGTTCTTCTAGTTTCCACATCAAACCAATGATGGTGTACTCAATTTATTTTGATTATATTATTTTGTATTTATATTGAGTTAGTTTAACCAATTTCTTTAGATAATGAATTTGAAGTATGTCATAATCTTTCTTAGATATCATGTGAATATACTTTATCACAAGACTTATTTATACAATTTTGTATCAATCATGAACTTTCATTATCATGAAAATATGCAAATGTACAATCAATTATACATATTGAAAGTAGCTTATAAATAAACTTGAATAAAATTACAACATACATGAATGAATCATTTCATCGAGAATTACCAACATACATAAATCTATAAATTAATCGAAATTCATGATTAACTAAACATATTGGCAAAATCATGATCAATATCTCATCTAATCATGTAAATAACTTTATTTACGATTTCTAAATAAGAAACCATCTAAAAGCATAAGTAATAATATAATGTACTCGACGAATATCATTAAAGTATTGCAATAATGTACATAACATCACATGCATATAATCATAGTAACATATATACATATACATGCTTTGTATAAGAATGCACAATAATATATACCATGCCATATATCCATATAAATAAATATTTATTAGTTGCATTTAATAAATAATAGGGTAATTCCAGTTACCTTGGAGGAAGACACGATTCTTTCCTAATTTTGTTTTTGCAATAGGTTTGTCAGCAATATATTTCTGATGATATAGACCTTCAAACCCGATTTTCACCATTCATATCCAAAACTCAACTTCATCCAACGGTGCGATTATATGTAATCTAATTTTTAAAAGTGGGTAGACAGTTCGAGGAAACAGAATCAGATCTGTTCAAAATTTATTATTGAGTTCTTCGGGCCTCATATGTAAATCTCCATAATTCAGATTGGACATTTATAAGCTTGGAATAATATATCCAAATCTTAACTTAATCCAACGGTTCGATCTTGTGAAATCTTGTTTTTAAAAACGCTGCACAGAAGATCCCGAAAACAAAATCTGCTTTGTTCGAAAATTTGTATATATTCCCACGGTTGAGGTTTTAAATCTGCTTTGTTCAGAATGTAATTAAGGTTTTAAAGGTGCTGTAAAATTTGTAACGCGATCCAACAGTTGAAATGTGAGAAATGATTTTTCAATCTTACAGCGCAATTAGATTCCTGACCTACAAAAATTGTGTAATTGTTGCTTTGTTTATGAAGGCTTATATGTCGATCACTCTCATAAGTTAGAGTTCATTATGATAACATGTAAAAGGAAAAGCAGAATAGAAGAAGATACAAAGGAGATGATGGAACGGTAGAAATTAGAGTCCTCTTATTCATCAAAGACTTCCTTTATATAGATATCAAATACATATTTTCATAATACATAAAGATAACAAATACCTCTAATTGTGTTTTTCCTTTAACAAGTTCTAAATTTTTGTCACATATTATCACTTATAATTACCATATATAATCACATATAATTATTATATATCATGATATATAACTAAATAATAACAAACTTCTACATGATGAACCTCTAATAAATTGTCGTCGGAACCTAACTCTTTTATTTAGGGAAAATGAGCTTTTTCGTCCTGTAAGTTGGCCTACTTTGCAATTTAGTCCGTTTTTTGTCCTGTTTCAATTTTGTCCGTTTTCTTTTAAAATATCTGCAATTTAGTCCGATTGTCGCCAGAAAAACTGAAATGCACCTTAATTTGCTGAGTAGGCGCCGATCGTTGCTGATGGCGTTAAAAATTGGGGATCCTCGGCCGAGTGGAAATAAAAGAGTTTGGACTTTATTTTAATTAATGTGTTGGCATAAAATAAAAAAGGAGGAAAACATGAGTAATTCTATTTCAGTTCATCCCGTCCCAAAAAACCCCTACCAGAAATCTACCAACCACCAGCCGATAACAACGTTGTAGTGGAATTTCTAGAAAAGGGCTGGGTATAATAGGAGAGGACCCAGCCATTCAAGGAGTGGACGTAGCGACCCACAACAACTACAAGCAGCGCAAGCAACGGCAAATCGGATAGAGGCTGTGGGGAAAATTCAAGGCAACTCGGCTGGGTTTGGGTACGATCGGTTCTCCTTCCTCAAATCAGAAATCGGCATTTGCCGATCGACACAGCCCAACAAATTAGCGGCGAAGGCGACGGCGATTTGGGCGGCGACATAAATTTTAAGTGCCGCTCTGCTCCAATTCGGGCTCGGAGCATCTTCCCAGATCTCAGAAATTGGTCGGGTCCTTCTCGTTTGATTGACCGCCCAACAGTGGATCGACGAACGTCGGCAGTGGTTCAACGTGAGGTGGCTTCGGTCGGTCCTAGTGGGTTGTTGGGTTCTGATCCGAATCGGGCCGTGGGTCCATCTGGGTTTGGACAAGGGTCCGAGTTGGTCTGGCTGGTGGCGATGATGATGTAGGATATGTATTTCGGCCGGAAATTATTTGGTGTGCGGCTTTTGATTTTGGAAGCGGTGAATGGTTGCGTTGATTAGAAATCGGCAGTTGAGGGTTTGGATTTGGGGCCGCTGTTGATCTGGGTTTGGTCCATGAATGATCGGATGATTGGCGACGATAGATGATTGGGGCTGGTGTCGGTTTGGGACTGATTTGGGTGGGGTCGCTGGATTCTGTATTGGCGGTGGTTGTCGTAGTTGTTCGGGTCTAAAAATGGTTTTCAGCCGAGGATCGTCGGGGTTGGCGACTTGACCCCTCATTTGAATCCGGTCGTGGGTGGAAGGCCAGGGTGGTGATTGTTGTGGTTAGAAAATTGACAGCCAAGCCGGTTACGATTGCTGCCGAAAAATAGGATTTAGATTCTTGGTGTTCATTGATAAACAGTCAGAAAAATGAAAGTAATTTACCTAATGCGGGTAGGTTTTTTTTGGGGACAGGATGAACTGAAATAGAATTGCTCATGTTTTCCTCCCTTTTATTTTATGCCAACACATTAATTAAAATAAAGTCCAAACTCTTTTATTCCACGCGGCCGAGAATCCCCAATTTTTAACGCCAAGTCAGCAACGATCGGCGCCTACTCAGCAAATTAAGGTGCATTTCAATTTTTTCGGCGATAATCGGACTAAATTGCAGATATTTTAAAAGAAAATGGACAAAATTGAAAACAGACAAAAAAACTGGACTAAATTAAAAAGTAGGCCAATTTATAGGAGGAAAAAGTTCATTTTGCTCTTTATCTATTTGTTTTTAGGCAAAAGAGACAACTTTTCAAATAATAGCTACCAAAGAAAAACGAATCAAAGACGGAGTACATAATAACTCCAACAATTAGTAGAAACAAGTCAACGCGTTAATTAGTCAAGGACCTTGGCTTGGAAGCATCACTGTCCTTGTTTCTAAAACAATTATTTTAAATTTCAATATATTGAAAATCAAAATTACTTATTTATAAATTTTCTTTAAAAATCATCATTTTTATCAATTTTATTTTTCAAATCAAAATATTTCAATTATATCAATCACATAGGCTTTTAAAATGTGGGACTCCCACTACCATATAAATCTCTTTAAAATATTATTATTTTAAAATTATTTTATTTTGTATGATCCATCATCTATAACTTTATTAATATAATAATATATATTTCAATTAAAATATTAAAATTGAGTTCTACAATTAAAAATTTTAAATTATTATATAGTACTAACATATTTAAAAATTCAATCATCAAAACTCTTTTTGATTTTCAATTTTTTTTCACTGAAAATTATAAATTGGAATGAAAATACATCAGCGTATCTGATTCGTTTTTTAGGGCTCTATGGAAACAAAAGTTTGGAACAAAAAATGACACAATACTTTTCGCGTCCATAAATGGAAATTAATTATGGAACATATGTTTTCGTCCAAAGGAAGAGAAGTGCATGCAGTGCACAAACTCTACACAAATAAAAATGTGGTTTCAATGACGTGGCGGCCTGGAGTTTATGGTCACAACGTCATTTAAGAGACTTCAAATGTCTGCGCTGACTTTCTCTAATACTTTATATAGAAAAAATATATTTTGACCTGTCCTATTTATCTAGTCCACTTTAATTTTGTACAAGATAAAAAATTATTACTGATAAAAGTAAATTAAGCAAATACTTGGTGAGGGTCTCATACATTATGAGACCAACACAAATTTCCCTTCCCAGAATTCCAACCGCCCACCACCCATCCACTTTTTGAGAGTTTGATGTATTTCTAGAGGCTTGGTAGATTATGAGTGTGTTTGGTCCTTGTACCATGCTAATACAATTCCACTTTTGTTTATAAAATATTAAAACCTATAAATAAGCACATCATAGTTGCATTATTTTTTCTAGTATACTGTTTTTACCCACCTAAGTAATTTCATCGATCATTTCAACCATCAATCAAATAAATATTATTTAAATCTTACAAAATATTGTTAAAGTATCACAAAATATTATTAAAATATCAAAAAAAATTTATATATATTTTTAATTAAAGTGTTAAAGTATCACAAAAAATTATTAAAATATCACAACTTTTTTATACTTATATTTAATTAAAGTGTTAAAGTATCACATAAGATTATTAAAATATCACAAGTTTTATTTATACCTATTTTTAATTAAATTATAGTTAAGTATATTTTTTACTCAAGTTGTTTAAGTATTACAAAATATTATTAAAGTATTACAAAAGATTGTTAAGGTATCACAAGTTTTTTATACATATTTTTACAATAAAGCATAGTTAAGTAACATTTTTAACTCTAAGTTATTTGAATATCACAAAACATTGTTAAAGTATCACAAAAGATTGTTAAAGTATCATAAAAGATTGTTAAAATATCACAAGTTTTTTTATACCTATTTTTAAATGAAGTATAGTTAAGTAATATTTTTAACTCAAGTTGTTTAAGTATCACAAAAGATTGTTAAAGTATTACAAAAGATTGTTAAAGTATCACAAGTTTTTTATACATATTTTTACAATAAAGTATAGTTAAGTAATATTTTTAACTCAAGTTATTTGAGTATCACAAAATATTGTTAAAGTATCACAAAATATTGTTAAAATATGTTTACTTTTGCTTGAATTTTGTAATACTTTTAGTTGAATTTGTGATACTTTAAAGTGATTTGTGATAATTTAAAAATAATTAGATTTTCAAAATACCACAACACATAATTAAAGTATCATAATTCACAAGTTTCTAATTTCTATTTCTTATCTATGCTTTCTTATATAAGGTAGTTAATGTATCACAAAATATTGGTAAAGTTCTACAACACATAGTTCAAATATCATGGATTGTTAATATGTGATTTCTATTTTTCCATCTATATATTTTTTAACTCTATATATTTTAGTATCACAAACGATTGTTAAAATATCACAAAGCATTGTTAAAGTATGACAAATTTTTATACCTGCTTTTAAATTAAAGCATAGTTAAGAAAAAATTATAAATATTTAAGTATCACAAAATGTAGTTATAGTATTACAAAATGTTATTAGAATATCACAAAATATAGTTAAAGTATCGCATGATGATATTAATTATTTTTAATTTTTTTTATTATATGTTATTAAAGTATCGCAAAATATATTTAAAGTATTACAAAATATTGTTCAAGTATTACAATTCACAAGTTTCTAATTCCTATTTTCTATCTATGCTCTTTTTATATAAGGCAGTTAATATATCACAAAATATTGATAAAATTTTACAAAACATAGTTAAAGTATCATGTATTGTTAATATGTGATTTTTATTTTTCTATCTATATGTTTTTAACTCGATATGTTTTAGTATTACAAAAGATTGTTAAAGTATCACAAAATATTTTTTAGTAAGTATTACAAAGTGTTGTTAAAGTATCACAAAATATAACTATAGTATTACAAAACATAGTTCGTCTATATTTATATTTGATTTTTTTGCGGCAATATATATTTTATAGTAAGTATTACAAAGTGTTGTTAAAGTATCACAAAATATAAATATAGTATTACAAACAGTAATAAATGTATCATAATATAACATTATACCATTTACCTGTATTTATATATCCATCATCCAAAGTTGCTTCTGCACCAGAAGTTCCTCCGTTCATCATCAAGAACAACAGAGTATCACAAATAATAATAATAGTATCACAACAACTACTTAATGTATTACATAATAATTGCAGAAATATCTGCATCTATATCGTTGTATCTAGTAAAGATATATGACTAATGTCATCATCAACAACTCCTTCATCTAAAATAATTATAAATATTGAAATAAATAAAAGTATCACACACAGAAGTAGAAAATATCACATAAATCCCCCCAAAAAAGTATCAAAACAATTTTTTTTTAATTTTGTTTGAGAAACTGATGCATATTATGAGGTTACAGAAGATAAAATCCTCATCAAGGAAACCCAAACCCTACAAAGTACTTCTCATTATCAACACCGATAACAAGATTCGTGAAAACAGCTTTGATGGGGCATGAATAGGTCAGACCAGGATTGTGATAGACCTGGCCAGTGCTGGTAGCCAGAGAAAAGAGACCAGGATAAGTTAAGACCTGGGCAAAGTTCGACTTGGTTTCCTTAAAAACAGAGTAGATCGGAGGTGGGACCACCCCAGACCAGAAATTGTCCTGAGCTGGACAACAGATCTCCTGAGGAGCCTCGAAAACATAACCACTAAGCAGGATTATCGATGAAAGAAGGGAAGAGCAGGACCAGGGGAGACCTGGCCCCCTGACCCCTATTGAAGAGACAAGTGGGACCACTTGTCAGAGTTTGTTGCTTAAACGGCCCCTGATTCACGGCCCTTGTTTCTGAGATCCCGGAAGGGGTCCCCATTGGGAAAACTATAAATATCTCGGTCCCTAGGCCGAGAGAGGTATGTCATTCTTTTGTGCATTCCTTCTTTACTTCCTGGAAAACACCTCATACGCTTTACGACTTAAGCATCGGAGAGGTTTCCACCGGAAAATCACTGGTGGTCCTTTCTAATGCGTGTTTGTGTGCAGGTCGGGAAGGCACATCAGTTTTCAGGCAGTATCATATTTTAGGGTGAAACAATTGGCGCCGTCTGTTGGAAAATCTGAGTTAAGACGTGAGATTTTGATGGCTTCAGATGGGCTACGATGGAATTCGGTAGGAGAGTTAGGCGGAACCCCCAGCTCCGCCGCACCATGGGGAGTGCCACGCTCAGTAGAGACTTCAACGGCAAGGCTTGAGGGGGCAGAGCCATCAGTTGCAGCCGGATCAGGCACCGCGCTGCCCCCATCCGGTGGACCAACGCCTGCCGCTGGGGGGTAGTTAAATGACTTCCTTCTCAAATAGCTGTCTGAGCTAATCGGTAGGGTCGTAGAAGCAGATGTGGAGAAAGAATTCGCTGAGATTTCAACGCCACCATCCGCAACGCGGCCAGGATGGTCCCACTGACAGATTCCGAGCCGCTACGGAATCAGCCTGCAGATCGAACTCCTCTTCAAGACAGGGATCAGCACTTCTCCACCTCCGACAGTGAAACGTCCAGTCAAGCCAATCCAGGCTTGGTTGAGCAGATGCAGAGCCTGCAGAAAGAGGTGAGGGAATTTAAGAGGAAAATGGCGAGTGATGGCGTGGTTCCAGCAAGGAGAGGTACGCCGTTTACCAAGGAGGTCATGCGCGATGATGTACCAGCTTCCTACAGGTCCCTAGGTTTTGAGTATAACAGGACTACCGATCCGTGGGATCATCTGAGCCAATTTGAGATCGCAGCTGCAGTGCATAAGTTTTTAGACGCGGTCATGTGCCGGGTCTTTCCGATGACCTTCACCAAGTCAGCCTAGCTATGGTTTAGCCAGCTGCCCCCGCGCTCCATTAGCAATTTAGATGAGTTTAGCTCGGCCTTCCTGCAGCAATTCACTAGCTGCAGGAAGTACTAGAAGATGCCACTTG
This sequence comes from Phtheirospermum japonicum, assembly GCA_014905375.1. NCBI lineage: Eukaryota > Viridiplantae > Streptophyta > Magnoliopsida > Lamiales > Orobanchaceae > Phtheirospermum > Phtheirospermum japonicum. The sequence continues at coordinate 546,384 of BMAC01000141.1, forward strand.
AGCTGTTTAGCTTAAAACAGAAAGAGAACGAGAGCTTGCGTGCTTATATCAACAGATTTACGACTGCAAAACTGGAGGTACCTTCTGCATTGGAAGAACTCCTTGTGAACACACTGGCACAGGGCCTCAGACGAGGGGAGTTTTTTCAGTCGCTGGTTGTGAAGCCAGCTCTAAAATTCGGAGAACTCCTGGAAAGGGCTGAGAAGTACATCCATCTGGAGGAAGCCCTGAAAATTAAAGATGAAGGAGAGAAGAAGAGGGATAGATATGACAGGGAGGAGAGCGCCGATGAAAAGTTCTAGGCCAGACCTTCATGGGGGGCGACCTCGTTTTAATAGGTACACACCCTTGGTGACCCCCCAGGGGGAGATCTTGCAAGCGATTGAAAGGCACCCAGATCTCAAATGGCCCAAGACCTACTCGCAGAAGCCGAGAAAAGAAAGATCGGATCGATTTTGCAGATATCATAATAAGTACGGGCACGACACGGATCAGTGCACCCATTTGAAGGACGAGTTGGAAAGGATGGTGCAGGCTGGCTATATTTCTGGGAGCGAACTCCGGGGGTATGCGTAGTGAAGGAAGATGACATGACCAGGCCCAGGTCATTCGAGGTGAGATCCAAATGATTACCGGTGGCGAATGGGATGAGCACTCCAAGCGAACACATCATAGCTATGTACGAGCTGCGAGAGATCTGGTCCGTAAATCATGAGAGGTCGGGCAGATGGCTTCCACTCTGAATATTTTCTTTGGCTCAGAGGATGACAATGGCATCCTAGCCCCTCATATGGACGCCTTGGTCATAACAGCTACTATTGCCAATTATAATGTGAAGCGGGTGTTTGTGGATACGGGAAGCTCTGCCGATATCTTGTTTTATGATTGTTTTCAGCAGCTAAAACTGGATGTAGAGTTGGAGGAGGTCACTACCTCCTTGGTAGGGTTTGCGGGGGGAGCCCTGAAACCTCTGGGAGCGGTCAGACTCCTCGTAACGCTGGGTGAGGAACCGTATAGAGTAACCAGAACAGTACGATTCTTGGTAGTTGATGCGCCATCTTCATATTACGTCATGTTAGGGCGGCCATCTTTGAGCCAGTTCCAGGCAGTAATTTCTGTATACCGTATGAAGATGAAATTTCCGGCGGAGGACAGAACGGGCGAGGTCAGAGGAGATCAATACGCGTCTAGACAGACGTATGTTGAGTGTATCAGGTGCAATGAGGAAGAGCGATAGAGCAAGAGACCTTGGCTAGAGCAGCCAGGTCTGTCCTAGAGAGAGGAGGGACTGATGGTGATAGAGGTAGTCCCAAGAGATGAGAGTCGGGTCCTCCGCGTGGGGACAACCCTCAGCCCAGAAGTTCTAGCAGAGGAAATGCAATTTTGGACCAGAGAAGGAGGCCATCATTGAAGCCGAGTTAGAGAAGTTATTGAAAGCTAAGCATATCCAGGAAATACATTTCCCGGAGTGGCTTTCTAACGCGGTATTGGTCCCTAAAACCCAAGAGGACTGGCGCATGTGTATAGATTTTCACGATCTAAACCGTGCTTGTCCCAAGGACCACTACCCTCTCCCGCGGATAGATCAATTAGTGGGTTCCACATCAGGCTGCGAGTTGTTAAGCATGATGGACGCCTCGCAAGGCTATCACCAGATCAGGCTCGCAGAGGAGGACTGGAAGCGGGTTAGCTTTATAACCCCAAAAGGGACATACTGTTACGTGGTTATGCCATTTGGCCTAAAAAACGCGGGGGCCACGTATCAGTGGCTGGTAGATAAAATGTTCAAGGCACAATTGGGGAGAAACATGGAGGTATACGTGGATGACATGTTAGTCAAAAGCGTGAAGGCGACCTCGCATGTGAATGATCTAAGAGAAACCTTCGACACCCTAAGGAAGTACAGGATGAAGCTTAACCCCAAGAAGTGTGCATTTGAGGTTAGAGCTGGAAAATTCCCGGGGTACATGGTCACAAGGAAGGGAATCGAGGCTAACCCAGAAAAAGTAAGAGCTATTATGGAAATGCAGGCGCCAAGGAATGTTAAAGAAATGCAATGTTTGGCAGGTCGAATCAACGCCTTGAGTCGGTTTGTCCCCCGGTCATCCGAGAAAAGCTTGCCATTTTTCCAAGCTCTGTGGAAGAAAGCAAAATTTTAATGGAACAATGAATACGAAGATGCGTTTAGAATGCTGAAAGAACATCTGGCTAGCATGTCCTTGCTCACAAAGTCGATTCAAGGAGAGCCTTTAATCCTATACTTGTCCGTGAGGCAGCAAGCGGTCAGCTCTGTCCTGCTTAGAGAAGAGGGCAAGGTGCAGAGGCCAGTTTATTATTGGAGCAAGGTCTTACATGAGGCAGAGGTGAATTATGTAGAAATAGAGAGAGCGATGCTGGCTCTAGTTGGTACAGCTCGCAAGCTACGCCCATACTTTCTCTCTCACAACATAATTGTACGGACTAACTTGCCAATGAGAGCCATAATGGACAAGCCAGAGGCGTCAGGGAGATTGGTCAAATGGATAATAGAGCTTAGTGAGTTTGATATCACGTTTGAGGCCAGGACAGCCATTAAAGCCCAGGTGTTGGCTGATTTAATGCAGGAAATGCCAGCTCTCCCGATGACAAGCAAGAATAGAAAATCTTCATGGGCGGCTCTGTCGAAAATCAAGGCTACGGGGCAGGAATAGTTCTAATCGACCCAGCAGGTGTAGCTACTTAGTATGCCGTGCGCCTGAACTACGCTCTATCCAATAACGCAACCGAATATGAGGCCCTCTTGAGAGGGATTCAGATGGCAATAGCGCAAGGGTGGATTCCCAGTTGGTTTACAAACAAATAAGTGGGGATTTTGAGACCAGGGAAGAAAGTATGCAGAAATACCTAGCCAAGTATAGAGAGCTGGCCAAGGATATGAAAGCCCTGACGGTCCTGCAAATCCCCAGAGAAGAAAATGGAAGAGCTGACTATCTGGCAAAAATAGCTAGCTCATCTACGGATTGCCAGGAAAAGGTAATCACTTGGCTGAAAGCAGATACAAAATTTGGGGTGGAGCAGGTGCGCTCGGTAATTGAGAGAGATGACTGGCGTTCCCCCATAAAAGCATATCTGGAAAAGGGAGTACTACCAGAAGACAAGAGAGAATTGGTGAAGGTAGAAATCAGGGCTGCCCGTTTTTGCTTGATTAAGGGAGAGCTATTTCGGAGAGGGTTTGGGCAGCCCCTCTTAAGATGCCTAAGTCGGGAAGAAGGAACTCATGTTCTCAAGGAAGTCCATGAGGGATGTTGTGGCAACCATATGGGTGCAAGAGCTATCTCCAGCAAGATCTTGCGTGCAGGATATTTCTGGCCACAATTAAGAAAAGAGGCGGAGGATTTTGTGCGTACCTGCGAAAAGTGTCAGAAAAATTCATCCTTGATACACAGACCCGTGGAAGAGCTCATGACGATGAGCTCTCCTTGTCCTTTTTCCAAATGGAGGATCGACTTGGTTGGTCTTTTTCCCATGGCTCCCGCGCAAAAGAGGTTCTTAATAGTGGCCATTGATTATTTTAGTAAGTGGGTGGAGGCCGAGGCTTTGGAAAAGATCACAGAAGATGCACTGATGAAGTTTTTATGGAAAAACATCGTGTGCAGATTTGGCATTCCTCGAATACTAGTCTCGGATAATGGCACCCAATTCGTGGGTGTCAGAATCAAAGCCTGGTGTGCGAAAATGAAAATTGATTAGCATTTCACATCTGTCTACCATCCACAGGCCAACGGTCAAGATGAAGTGACCAATCGCATACTGGTACAAGGAATCAAGACACATATGGAAAAAGCCGGAGGTAGATGAGTCGACGAGCTCAGTCCAAACCTATGGGCGTATAGAACTAATCCTAAGAAGAGCACAGGGGAAACGCCATTTAGCCTGGTTTATGGTATGGATTCTGTGGTCCCCGCTGAGATTAGCATGGACAATCACCGAGTCCAGAATTTTGTTAAGGAGCAAAATGAGTTGTTAATTGAGGATGCTCTGGACTTGGCGGAGGAGAAAAGGGACAGAGCTGCCGTCAGAATGGCGCACATCAAGGGAAGAATAAAGGCAACATACGACAAGTCTGTGGTCAAGAGGCAGTTCCAGGTTGGGGACCTGGTTTTAAGAAGAGCTGATTTGGGAAAAGTAAAAGGAAATATGGACGCCGTGTGGCAAGGGCCACTTCGAGTCGCCCAAGTATTAGCGGGTGGCGCTTATAAGTTGGAAGAGCTGGATGGAGCTAGAATTCCTCGTGCATGGAACATTGTAAACTTACGAAAATTTTATGTATAATTATGATCTTTTATAAATGATAATGCAGGTTTTCTCATTTTCGCCTAAAAAAAGCATTTTGATAAAAGCCAGGATTGGCTAAGGGAGAATGCCCCAATTTCCTGACCTGATAGTCAGTAGAGGCCAGGATTGGCTAAGGGCGGCTGCCCATGATTTTTCCTGAACTGATTGTCAGTTTAAGCCAGCATTGGCTAAGGGCGGTTGCCCATGATTTTGCCTGACCTAATTGTCAGTTTAAGCCAGGATTGGCTAAGGGAGGCTGCCCATTATTTTGCCTGACCTGATTTTCAGTTTTAGCCAGGATTGGCTAAGGGCGGCTGCCCATGATTTTGCCTGGCCTGATTGTCGGTTTAAGCCAGGATTGGCTAAGGGCGGGTGCCCATGATTTGGCCTGACCTGGTTGTCGGTTTAAGCCAGGATTGGCTAAGGACTATTGTCCACGATTTCGCCTGACCTGATTGTCAGTTTAAGCCAGGATTGGCTAAAGGTGAAGGGCCCAGCATTTCTTGAGCTTGACAGACGAGGCTGAGATTAGCCAAGATGGATACCCATAAAAGCGTCAGGAGTGGCTCAATGCAGAAACAAAAAGGTTTGATTTAAATTGCAAAGTTTAAAACAGATCTGGCTACAGACAAATGACTTAATTTCAAGGTCTAAAAGAAATTCAAAAACCAGAATTGGTAAACACTGAAAATCTGAATTCTCAAATTAAGGAGAAAAAATCAAATCTTCTGGAAAAAAGACATCTTCATTCATCACTTTCTGGCAATACAAAATAGATTGTGCACACCTTCTATGAAGGTTGTCAAATTTAATTACAAATGCAGGAAATAAAAGAACAGAGCGAATATGAAGGTGTTCATCCTTGAGCCCTACGATCTGAAGCTAGAGTTCGGTGAACACGCCACAGCTCACGCTCGGTCTCGTGATAACGCTGGAGATACTTGTCAGCTCGCTCGGAAAGAGCATGCGCCTCGCCGGGGGTGACTGTCAAGCGATTCACTGACTCCGACAAATCGGCCTTCTCTTCCTGCAGCTGGTGATTCAACTGGCGGAGCTCCGCCCAATCCCTCTTGTAATGGCGTTTCTTCTGTCTTTTCCTTTCCAAGAGCCGGTAAAGATAACCGACTTTCTCTCAGAGCATGGAAAGCTTATCAGAAAGCTTGAAGTTTTCAACAACCAGTGAGATGTTCTTTATTTTCACAACATCGAGTTCTTCGAGAAGAGGAGACAAAGCCATTGCAGAGAATTGAAGGAAAAGGGAAATTTACAAGCACATATATAAAGAAAACAAAAGAACGTGCCAAGGAATCAAAAGTACTAGGGTTTCTGGAAAATTAGGAAACCCTAGAAGTTCAAGAGTCACTAGAAGACAAAAGATTTTTATTATCGGAATATTATTCAAAGTACAAACTCAAAAAACATCATAATACAGACCATCCACACAGGCAAACTACATGTCTGTCTAAAGATAAAAAAGAAAAACAAGGTCCTAGGAGCCTAAGTCTCGACCTCAATCTCAGCGTCCAGCTCTGCCATCAGCTGGTCTACCACACCTTCTGATAAGGTCCCTGGAGAAGCGCCACCCGGAAAATCACCCAGACTTGCGAAGGTTGGGGAGGGAGAAGAAGCCGGAGGAGGGACCATGGTGAGAGCCTGATCTGGCTGAGACTGCTTGGGCTCTGGAGAGTGAAGATGGAGAAAACATGTTCGGCGAACTCCGCAGCCCCGACAGTGTGAAGGCGATCTAGGTTGGGGGCATAGGCGAAGGAGGTTAGCTCAAGAGGGTTCTGCAGAGGCGCATTCCGGTCAAAAGGAGCCCCGGGGTTGGCCAGTGCCCACTTGGCCTGCTCGTTTAAACCCAAGTGGTAGTAAACCACTGCCTCTGGGAAGAGCAGGGTGTAAAGCTCTTTGGATCCCCGGAAGGCCTTCTGCGCCTCTTCTCGGGCGACCTGGACCAGCTTCAGACCTTCTTCTGAGTTCAAAAACTCTGTTCTCCACCCTTCCTTGCCCTTAGCCAAGGTCTCATCCACCAAACTCCTGGCCTCGGCCAAGGCCTCATCCCTCGCCTCCGTACGGGCCGTCTCCAGTATTTTATCCTAGGTCTTCTTCATCTCGGCCATCTCCCTCCGCACCATCTTCGTCTCGGCTACCCTATCCTTGGCCAAGGCACGGAAGCGCTGCATCTTCTCCTGCAGTATTCTTTTCTCCTTGATGAGGTCGGGCTAGACCATGGACCTGGTTGCCCTAATCGCCAAGAGAGACCTCTTGGCCTCGGCCTGAGGAGGAGTGAAAAAGTTAAAACGCAAACACGAAAGAGAAGGGAAATGAAGAGTAGGGTGTAAAGCTCTTTGGATCCCCGGAAGGCCTTCTGCGCCTCTTCTCGGGCGACCTGGACAATCTTCAGACCTTCTTCTGAGTTCAAAAACTCTGTTCTCCACCCTTCCTTGGCCTTATCCAAGGTCTCATCCGCCAAACTCCTGGCCTCGGCCAGGGCCTCATCCCTCGCCTCCGTACGGGCCGTCTCCAGCATTTTATCCTGGGCCTTCTTCATCTCGGCCATCTCCCCCGCACCATCTTCGTCTCGGCTACCCTATCCTTGGCCAAGGCACGGAAGCGCTGCATCTTCTCCTGCAGGATTCTATTCTCCTTGATGAGGTCGGGTTGGATCATGGACCTAGTTGCCCTAATCGCCAAGAGAGCCCTCTTGTCCTCGGCCTGAGGAGGAGTAAAAAAGTTAAAATGCAAACGCGAAAGAGAAAGGAAATGAAAAAATCGAAGAGAGTAGAGGAGGATTTACCCGTGCCTCGTCTTGACACCAAGACTCCAGCAACTCACATTCACTTAGCTTCTCCAGGACACGCATGTCCTCAGGAGCACACTAACCGCGCACATGGAGAACTGCTACGTCTCCCGAGCAGTTCAGGACAGGGGTCCTGTTAGGAGGGCCCGCGCTGCGGGTAACGGGCAAAGCTGGCGTCCCGGTAGGGATGGCGCATCCACTTCGGCTAGTGAGAGGCCTCTTGATTAAAGGAACCTCGTCCTCCTCAGACTTGGAGGTCGGACCTCTTGTTGGCAGAGGCCGCACAGGAGGCGGAGCAGGTCTGGAGCTCTAGACTTGAGGAGAAGAGGGAACACCCGCATCTCGAACTTGAGGATCTGGAACAGCCTCTGTCCCTTTCTTGGCCGCTGCCTCGAACATTTGGCTCATCATTTTTTCTGAAACAAGAAGAGATAAAAGGGTAAGACTTATGATATTTAAAAGTTGAAAGACAGACCAGACTCAAATGAACTTTACCAATCTCGGGGGGTAAAGGGCCTGTCTCTGCCCTTTCATTGAAAGATTCTAGAATAGAAGGGATAAGGAGTTCGGAGACGACTATGGGATTTCCATTGAGGATGGATATAGTTCTCTGAATACAAGCAGGTCTATCCACTGAGGATAGAGGAGGGTAAGTAGGCAATTTCTCGATGGGCTTGGGGTCGAAACCCCAATCCCCGTCACAATGAACGAAGAAAAATTTCTTCCTCCAGGCCTTGTTGGAGGAAGGAAGCTTTAATAAAAAGTGGACCCCAAGTCTGGCTGAAAGGTAGAAGCAGCCCGGGTAAGAGCTCTTTGCTTGGAAGAGCTGAAGAAAGGTAAGAGATGAAGGATCAAGGCCGACATAGCGCATGGCTAGATTGTAGCACACCATGATCCTGAAAGAGTTAGGGGTAAATTGGAAGACAGGGATTTTGTACAGGGTGGCAATTTCCAACACCATAGGGTTTACCAGCAAGCACAGGCCTGCCTGAAACTGGTCGGCATAGAACGTTAAGCAGCCGGCCAGTGCCTGACACGCCAAGATGCCTGCCGGGGGATTATAGGTGTCAAATCGTGCTGGGAACCTATACTTGTAACGAAGTTCCTCAACAAACCTATCACTAAGGATGGAAGTGATTTTGGGATGCTTGGGGTTCGCCGGGGGATATTCTAGACCCCCTTATGAAGAAGAAGCAGCCATTACGGCCGCCGGAGAAGAGGGCGAAGATAGGGACACCATTTCAATCTCTGGGGAGATGGACGGCGCAGAAGAAGAAATTATCGCCGTCGCCGGAGAGGCAGACGGCAAGGATGATGAGATCACTGCCGCTTCTGGAGCGATAGGTGGAGGAGGGGAGGATGCTCCTGCCGCTGGAGAAGATATAGCTGGAGAAACATCGGGAAGAGGAGGAGACGATGACATTATAAGAAATTAAAGAGAAAGATAAGAAGGTACCTAGTCTACGGAGGTTGACGGAGAAGCTGAACTGGAAAATTGGATCAGATAACTCGCCGGAATACCAGAGAGAAAAGAGAAAAGTTCGAGAATTTTTGCAAAGTAAGTACTAAAAGTGAGAGAGAGAAAGAGCCCAGCGGGAATAAAAGGCAAGTTGATAAATTCAAAAAACGAAAATCGAGGAAAAAGTGGGATTTGATGGGATCCCCGCATTTAATGTGGGCAGATGAACAGTATCCTAGGTGATGAGCTGGAACGCCAATCGTCCTAGGGTAGGTCACACGCCGCTGACCTGTCAGTACTTGAAAAGACGTGCTGATATGGTAACCGTTTGGGTATGTGGGCCGACACCACTAATGCCAATGATTAGGCCTGGTTGCCAGGCGTATTTCTTGGGATTCGTACCAGTACGAGAAGTAATAAAAAAACAAGTGGGGCCTCATTTATTCCCAGGAGACCTGGAATTATACAGCTCTATCCCAACTATTTCGGGGGGAGGAGTTGATGAGGCATGAATAGGTCAGACTAGGATTGGGATAGACCTGGCCAGTCCTGGTAGCTAGAGAAAAGAGACCAGGATAAGTTAAGACCTGGGCAAAGTTCGACTTGGTTTCCTTAAAAACAGAGTAGATCGGAGGTGGGACCACCCCAGACCAGAAATTGTCCTGAGCTGGACAACAGATCTCCTGAGGAGCCTCGAAAACATAACCACTAAGCAGGATTATCGATGAAAGAAGGGAAGAGCAGGATCAGGGGAGACCTGGCCCCCTGACCCCTATTGAAGAGACAAGTGGGACCACTTGTCAGAGTTTATTGCTTAAACGGCCCCTGATCCGTGGCCCTTGTTTCCGAGATCCCGGAATGGGTCCCCACTGGTAAAACTATAAATATCTCGGTCCCTAGGACAAGAGGGGTATGTCATTCTTTTGTGCATTCCTTCTTTACTTCCTGGAAAACACCTCATACACTTTTTGCTTAAGCATCAGAGAGGTTTCCACCGGAAAACTACCGGTGGTCCTTTCTAACGCGTGCTTGTGTGCAGGTCGGGAAGGCACATCAGTTTTTAGGCGGTATCATATTTTTGGGTGAAACAGGCTTCACGTCTACCTAAATCTGAACAACATAACATTTGAAACTCTACAAAAGCCTCGCGTAAAAGTAGAGATTTATACACCCACTCTAACTTTCCCTCAAAATACCAATCAACACATAACATAAATCTACACCCCTAGATACCATAACACGATCACGATACAAAGCAAAGATTTCACATATCTTATCATCAACCAACCAAATTCACATTCTCACGCACAGTTGAGAATCTAAGCCAACTCTTCTTCTCACTATGCTTAAGACACAGATGTGATACGAGCCCAATCAAACCAGCCAAAACCCTCACAACCATAACCTTGAGCGACGAAAATGCTAGCACAACACAAATCAATATACTCGGAGGCACGCACATCAAAACCGCCCCAACCTGTATCTTATATGGCCGAGGCACGTCTGGCGCTATAACCCTAAGCCTCACAATAACTATAAAATCCAAAATCATCCCGAAGCAGTACGAGAAGTTCTTCCTGAAAGCTCAGCCACGACAGCAAAACCACACTTGACGCCGAAAACAAGATCCATTAACCTGCTTGTAATTAAAAATCTAAAGTAGGAAATGTTTTGTTAAATCAAGCCAAGCTTACTACATAATAAATGAGTTAACATAATTGAGAAAATGGTCGATCACACGCAAGACATACTCGATAAATTATTATATAGTAAACTTCTTAATATAGTCTTCTGTAATAAGTCCCATTTATTTAGTCCAATTTAATTTTATATAAGATTAAAAATTATTACTGATAAGGTAAATTATATTGTAAACTTCTTAATATAGTCTTATGTAAAAAGTATTTTGTTTAACATAATTATTAAGGGGACAATTACTAACTAGTTCAATAGAAAAAAAATATATGCCAAACAATCCAAGTCCAAGTCCAACATCCCAATAACTTATAGTTGATTTTAACTAGATTATGATACCCTTAAATTTATGCGACAAGAAAAAATACAATCTCTCAATCACCTAAGAAACCAAAAACTCTACTGAATCCTCCTACCCCGAATATCCCTAATTCGTAATGGGCGCAAAAAAAGAAAATGGTGGGATTACAAAGAAAATCAAAAAATTCATTTCCTTTGGGCGCGATGATTTCACCTCATTCACATAAACTGGTGCAGAAACAGCTTTTAAGAACGCTTGTTTCTGCAGATTAAGAACGCCCTGCTGAGGCGTTCTGTATGGAGCTGTTCTTGAAAGTCTGACACTTAAGAACGCCTCAGCAAGGCGTTCTTGAATGTAAGACTTTGAAGAATGTTTTTCAGAGACGTTCTTAAATTTTTTTTCAGCCGTTCTAGAAAGTCAGTTTTGCAGGTTTCGCCCGTTCTAGAAAGTACTTTCCAGAACATCCTTTTTTAAGACGTTCTGGAAAATATACTTTCCAGAACGTCCATTTTTTAGGCGTTCTAGAAAGTACACTTTCGAGAACGCCTTAAAAATGGACGTTCTGGAAAGTATATTTTCCAGAACGTCTCAAAAAAGGACGTTCTGGAAAATGTACTTTTGAGAACGCCTAACAAATGGACGTTCTGGAAAGTACACTTTCGAGAACGTCTGAAAAAGGGACGTTCTGGAAAGTATAGTTTCGAGAACGTCTGAAAAAGGGGCGTTCTGGAAAGTATACTTTTGAGAACGTCTGAAAAAGGGGAGTTCTGGAAAGTTTACTTTCGAGAACGCCTCTATAACAGGCGTTCTGGAAAGTATACTTTCCAGAACGGGTTTTTGAATAACCGTTTTAGAAAGTAATAAAAAATTTTAAAAAAATTAAATGAAAGCAGGCCAACAAATACATCAAATTTCATTCCAGATTCACTTTTCCAGGCCTACTCATACAATTTTATTACCTATTTAATTCACAAAACACATTCATTTATATAATCTAAAGATCAAACAACACATGACATTAATCACAATAATACACAATTACCAAATATGAAGATGCTCTGAGGGAAAAATAAACTTAGAAAAACAATAATACTATTTGTTGACTGCAAAAAGTATAATACTACTGCACCATTAATGTACAATATCGTTCCATCTATCCTTAGCAAAGCACCATAAACACACAACACACACATGCATGCACCATATATACTATACAGTGCTAAAACCATATTATTCCGCAGTGTGTGTGTGAGAGAGAGAGATAAAATGTATAGACGAACCAGATATGGGATTCCCATCTTCCAGTTCTCCGGTAGAAGGTGACCCCTCGATACTCCGAGAGCGGGGCCCACCCCTACTCTTCTTCACGTGAGGCTGCTATTGTGGCACCGGATTACTCGCCGGCAACTGCGCCTTGTAAATTCCTAATTCTACCCCGCTGCCGTCTGGAACCTCCGGCGCGGACAGGTTATCCAAAATTCAATGGGCTACCTGTTCAGGATCTGGACCGGGCCTCTTTCACGAGAGTGGATCTTATCGTCCACCATGTGCTTCAGACACTGGTAATAAGTCGGCCCGAGAAATATCATTGATGTCAGTATACGGACCGTGTGGCCGTTGTACATTGTTTCGTAACCGCGCATTTGGTAACCGCATTTGTGAAGAGCGTTACTAATGTTATCCACCTGAAAGAAAAACATTGTTGAACTGTGAGTTCTTGAGAATTTCGTAACCTAGAAATTAGAACACTCACTAGAAGAAGTGATTGTGGCCTTTTGGCTTGACGATAATCAGTTTTTAGTGTTTTTAAATGCCATTTACATCCTCGACTTAATCATGATTTAATCAGAATCCAAAAGTAGGGGAGAAGAGAAGTGCTTTCAAATTTCTGTTTGTTTGTTTGTTTGTTTGTTTGTTTTTCTTATTTATTTATTTATTTTACACTAAAGTGACATTTAGATATTTTTTTGTCCTTCAAAATAAATTCAAAGTTTCACATACAAAAAAGAACTTTCACAACTATTTAACAAACACACTCTTTTAATTTATGGTTAATTACAAAAAGGACCCTTGAGTATTGGTGTAATTACAAAAAACCCAACGGCTAAATTTACAAGAATAACCCTGATATTTTATTGTCATGCATTTACCCCTTCAAAAGCAAAAAAAAAAAAACATTTCAAAACTCTCCTTCATATTTATAATTTTTTACAATTATCCCCTTAATTATCCAAGAGAGAAAATAAAAAACTAATTTAGTGATGGATGTGTGATTTATACGAACCTGATCCACGATTCCGGTCTCGCCATGACGCAAACTAGTGCTATGATCTTTGTTTGTGAACCTCGCAGATTTTTGAACCTTCATATTTGTAATTTTTTACAATTAGCCCCTTAATTATTCCAGCCTTCTTCCTCGCTTTTTTCTCACGGTCCCGAAGAAACCGAGCAGGAATTAAGTTTAGTGCTGATTGCAAAATAGTTAGTAACAAAAAAGAGTAGTGGATGAACAAGTCTAGAGCTAATTGCAAAGTAGTACCTGATTGACTAAGGCATATGGAGGGAGAGTTACATAGCTGCAAAGGACCTGTATAAGGACACTGGAAAAACAAAGAACATCAAAACAATAAAAAAAAAAATAGAAGAATTTAACTTTTGTCGAGACCTTGAAAATCAAGAAGATAATTGTAAAGAAAATATGTGTAAAATAAACATACCCCATTGAAAATCCGAATGATCAAATCTTCCAGGTTCTCATGGTAGTAAGAGGGGTATCCAAATTCATACTGTCAAAGAGGAAAAAACACAAAACAAATGGTTCTTATAAATACAACATTAACGATAAAGAATTTTCTTTTCTTTTTTAAACACAATTTTAAGCAGACAAACTTACCCAACTCCAAGCAAAGAAAGCAAGTTGAAATGTATTCTGAAAAACAGAAGTAGTACACCAAATATAAAAATGGCGTCTGTCATGACATATTTAAAACTCTTTCATTTTGCAAATTTAGAAAAGAAAAAGCTTATTACCTCGAAAAGAACGTGTATCAAGAAAAGGATTAACCCAGGACGATTAAACCAGAACAAGTCATCACCAGGCTGAACCACCGGAGAGCCCTTGATTACATCTCCTCTCTCAAGAATTCTCATTCCCATTTTTGTTATGATTAATTGTAGTTTTGCTCCTACCAGCAGAAGTATCTGCATATAACACATGTCAAATGAGAAACTAAGGTTGAATCAGATGATTTTCTTCTTCTTTTTTTTAAACCATATAAATTCATTTTATTTATTTATTGTTTACACTCACAATTAAAGGAATGAAGGGTAGCCAAAAGTGCGAATACCACCCTGTTTATACAAAGATCAAAAACACAATTAGATGAATAATACTTTGAAAAATAGATACATGTCATTTTTGATTTGTCCAGGGTGCAAAGTGAAACAAAACGTTTAGTTCAGAGGGTGAAATTGAAAAAAAAAGTGAGCAAAGTACAAACACATACACACATTTTAGGTGAGGTTCAGTGTAATTACTCTAAAATAAAAATCATCATATTTCTAAAACGGGGAAAAAAATCACGTTTTCTTATAGAAATCGGTTGTTAGAAAGAAAAACCAAACTGCATGCCAAGTAGTTCACAGTTACAAAACCCACTTACGCCTTTGCAGTACCAAGTAGAACCTTCATTCGGGCTTCCCATGTGAGGGTCCCGTATTGCCTCATAGCCCCATGAAGCCACTGTTCCAGATTCCCATTGCTTACATACTCGTATACCAACATCCTACACACACACAAAGATCATGCAATCTCAAAAAAACAACTGCAACTAGAAAAATATAACTCAGAAATTAAAAAAAATAATAATAAAGCAAACCTGTGAACTCCTTCTATGCAATAACCAAGAAGCCTCACTAAGTTCTTATGTCGAACATGACCAATTGCCTCTACTTCAACTCTAAACTCCTTTTCCGCTTGGCCACTACAATGCAAACTTTTGTCACTCAAACATAAAATAAAAATAAATAAAAATATATGAAAAAAAACACTCACAGATTATTAAGAAGCTTCTTAACTTCCACGTCAGTCCCATCGACCAATCTACCCCTATAAACAACGCCATAACCAATGCTGATATAAGTCATTCTAGCTCATTTCTCTGACCTTAGTATCATCACCAATGCTGATAAATCTTTAATGTGCATTTTTGGGAAACTTCATCACTTGATTAAGTTACATTTATATGTTATTTGTTACCAAAGTTTGTCAAACCCCTAATGTAAGTTCTAAACGTGAGAATAATGATGAAACTTACTTAGATCATTCACAATAAAATAAAAAAGATTTGTTCGCCACCAACTAGTCTCACTATTTACTCCTTCAAGCCTTGGTTTAAAATCTGAAGTCTAAAGTAACAAGACTGCAAGTATCAAAGTCTAATGATTCTGCTGGCCTACCTGACTGTGTAACCCACTATCAGCAACATTTACTAGTCGTAGATCACGAGCTGAAAGTTCAGCATCAATTACTTCTTGTGATTCAGCACTGTGAGTCACACACAACATAGTTAATAATCCTTCTATAGAACCAAAATGCTGGAGTAAGAAATTTGGGACAGTATAATTATAAGATACCTTTGAAGCTCCATTTCATCAAACTCAAACAAAGGCAACAGTTCAACTGCATTGATGCCAAGCTCCACAAGATGTGGTATCTATATAGAATTGGGATCCAAGTATTCGAGAAGCAGATATTAGAATCTATAAGACATTTAATTTTAAGAACACATAATAAACAAGACAATCATAAGAGCAGACTGAAATGATATTCTGTTTTGGTAGTTCATATTTCCATAAGATACGGCATTCTACAATGGGGAAAATTGATGGAAAATTTGAACACAAAATTCGCTGGTGATATCACATTTAAGTACAGAACATAACAAACAAGCTATACAACTGAGTGAAAGAAAAGATATTCTGCAATAGGTAAATTGTGAAATTATTCCCAAAAAAAATAATAAACATGTTACACAAGGTCAGAAGAGTATGAACCTGAGGCTTGGGTCTTTAAAAAATTCGTGGTGCCAGGTAAATTAGACAATATTGCTCCACATTTTTAATCCACCAAAACTATAACCATTTTCAGACATCTGTTCCATCGATCTCAGTCATAGAAATGCAAAGAATTCAACAGACTTAGATATCAAAAATAAATATGTACCGCTTCAATCATATTAGCCTATTTACTATTTTCGGTAATAATTATGCGTGACTATAGTGACGTGAAACATTTAGGCGACTCCGTAATATAAATTTTTGTATCGAAGCTTATTTTACGTAATCAATGAATTTAACATAATCTTTATATCTTCTTCTAATAAACCTACAAAATCAAATAAATATATAGACAGTATATAAAAAACAACAAAGCAACAAAGGAAAGTATCATAAACACTAACCCGATTATTCCACCAATACAATCATAGAATTCCTCAACTTCTGCAAGCATCTTCAACAGCGACCTCAATGCCTCTCTTGCTTCGTCTCTCAAGCCTTCATTTCTACCCCCTCCGTTCGCATCCCATTTTTCAATCATCTCCGCTAATGCATAAAGCGAGTTTTCAATAGAACTCCTCCCCATTTCAAGCTCTCCGTTCTCCAAACCTCTCCCGAATTCACCCAGCACGTGCTCCTGACCAGCTGCCACCATGCATTTCATCAAATAGATTAGCAGGAAATTCATACCACAATACAAACCCATGCTTTGATAGAAAACAAGTATATAAAAAAGGGACCGAAATAACCCAATAATGTTAAGGAGACAACAAGCTGCTCCTCGGAGCGGTGCAAATTCGAAACACCAGCAGCAGTAGAGGGGGCCAGCGGATAAGCAGTCTGAGTAGCGGAATTTTCAACGGTAATTGGGGAGTTTTTAGAGGCCAAATACTAACAAGAAATGGAATTAATAACATCAATTTAAGTGGTTTGAATGTCCAATTCAACGGGATTCATAGCATTTTATGTGGAAATATCGAATTCACCTTCTTCAAGACAAAGGGGATCGCCAACAGAGAATTTCGAATTGGCCAAAATTGAAGCTTGTAATTGTAAATTGATACCTGGGGTGGCATCATCATCTTTAGGGGAGGAGAAGTCACGTCCAATTTGGCGGGAGGAGCGCCGCCCGGAGAATCTCCATTTTTGCCCAAAAGGGTAACGCCGCCCTGTTTTCTGCAATTTTTTCGCCTATCAAAATTGTGTGTTTGTTTCTTGTAATTGGAAGTGAGAGGTTGAGTCTGGATGATTACGAGCATCGAATTTATGCTTTCCGGTTGACGGCGAGGAGAAATCATAGGTTGCGGAGATTTTAGGGTTAAGCGGGAATTTACGCAGGTAGCCGCCGCCGCCCAGCAGCTGCGGCACAGCGAGTTGAACGAGAATCCTGCAGTTGCGGCCGCAGTGGTGGTGGTCGTGGTGGTGGTGTCGGCGCTGGGATTCCAAGGTGGGGGGCGCTGGAGCTGGTGCTCAGGCAGGGGAGGCCAGCCGTCAAACCCTAGCGAAATGCTACTCAGGAGAACGTGTTATCCTTGGGCTCGTGCTTGCTCAGAGTGGTGGTGGCTAGGGTTTGAGTGCAGCGCCGGCGAAGTGTGGTGGTGGTGGAATATGGAAAGAAGAAGGTTTCCGATTGAAGGGATGAGGGGAGCGGGCAAGCGGGGGAGATGAAAGGTATAAAATGAACTTTGTATATTAATTAATTAAAGATAAATTTTAATTCAAAAAGTCCTTGAGAGAGGCGTTCTTAATAGTACAACATTCGAGAACGTCGTTTTTAAAGACATTCTCGATATTTAACATACGAGAACGTCATTTTTAACGACGTTCTGGATATCTAACATACGAGAACGTCTTTTTAATGATGTTCTGGATATCCAGTATACCAGAACGTCTTTGAAAAAGATGTTCTCGTATGTGACACTTTTATTACAAAAATGCCACCGCCTGACATTTAAGAACGCCGCCTCCTGAAGCGTTCTTAAATCCTTGTTTTTGAATCCTGTTTTTGTACTAGTGATAGATTCCCAACTATATATTTTGGGATGTAGGTTTTTTAAAATTTCATTGAGTAATGTTATTGCAAGCAGTTTTATTGAACAAACGTGGAAAAGACCCGAAAAATAACCTGTAAGTTTTTTTTTTTGTTTTTTTGAAAACTAAAAGTAGTCAGTAACTTGATTTTGCGTTTCTGGTTTAATACTGCCGCAATTATTCTAAATTTTATTGGTATATACTAGTGTTTAGGTGTAAAAGCACACCAGTATGGCTTTTTAAAAGTAGTTAGGTATTACATGCTATGATTTTGAAAAATTGCAGATAACTCTATCTTCAAACCATTAATTTGATCGTTTACAATTGAATATTGCTAAATTTATTGGTTAGTTTAGAATTTAGTAATTTACAATTTGGTACTGTGCTGTTTTGTACAATCGTTAACAATTGCATATTGTTGAATACTATAGAGTAGGATGAAATTCTTTTGGTAGTTTATAATTTAACAGTTCATTATTTGATAGTTTATAAATTTAACAGTTTATTATTTGATAGTTTATAATAGTTAGTTTACATGTTTATATTTGTTAAATTTGAAAGTCTATGATTTTGAAAATAAATCTCAAATTTATGATGTTGTTATCAATGTTTAACAACACTGGTTAACAACATCGACCAGAGTAAAATAAAAATATGCAGCGAAAATAAAAACTTTAGAACACAGCAAATTAAATTCAGTTCACAAGTAAAAGTACTTGTGAACTTGGGTGTACAAACCCGAAAACTATATTACTTTCTTCTTCACGTTCAATACAAAAATATAAAGTAATATATGAAAACTAAAACATCAAAAACTTGATACTAAATACTTGTCGCCATGATAACAAGTTCTTCTCCGTTGGTTACGCAATTTCAAAGAACTTGATAATTCCGAACAATGGCTCCAAGTAGTCTTCCTGTCTTTTCCTCTTGATGTGCGTCTTCTGCTTTGCGTCGAGCGTCCTTCTTCAAAAAATCCCGTGCTTATCTCTCCAAGCTTAGTATTCTCTTGTCTTAAATAGACAATTCTAGAATGCTAAACTTGGTAAACAAGTAAAACAAATACTAAACATAATCTAGGAAACTAACTAAAGTCTTGTACTTTGACTAGGAAACAAATAAAGTCCTAAATCTAGTTTCCTAACTTATTTTGTTCCCAAGAAAGGCAAATAACACAATAGGAATTATTGCCAAGAATTAATTCCTCAACAATCTCCCCTTTTTGCCTTTCTGGACAAAATACTACGACGCAAAAACAAAAACTACAAACTACCCCTAAATTTGAAACTTTCCCCCTAAAAAAAACACCCAATGTTTTTAAACAATCATCCCAACATTATAAACTAACATTGTTCATAAAAACACTTAATAAAAACAAAATAGATCAAGAATGAACTTATTGACTTCGAACCCTCTTCGAACGACGAGGGGATGTTGAAGTTCCTTCACCCCTTTCTTTGCGCTTCCTCTTCTGCAGCTTCTTCATTTTTTTCAAGTCCTTATTGCGAGAACGGATCCTCTTCCTTCGCTCTTCTTGAGCAAGTCTCACCAAAGTCTTGGCAGCAACCGTATCAGCTTTAGCATCCTTATCAGCAGCATCCTCACCACTTGCGTCGCCAACATTTTCTCCCCCTTTTTGACCAGAAGGCAAAAGGTCCTCCATCAGCGAGCCACGAAGTGCCTTCAGCTGGGTCATCTACGCATCAATCCACGCCACATGCGCCTTAATCACCTGTGCAGAAATCTGGACCATGTTAGGACCAATGTTGGGAGAGCCGATCCCAGCACCTCTAGCAACATCGGCCTGGAAAGGTGCTTGCAAGGGAGATCAATAACCCTGGCACCCGTAATATGCTGACCCCGCAAAGTAAACAAGTCAGCCTCCCTAGTAAGGACATCATCAGAGTGAAGTTCCAAGCCTTGATTCTCAATCATGCTGAATATCAAAGAGGGAAAGCACAACGATGCGGCTGACCTGGTAGTGGCAAACTTCGTAACAATATCAAACACATGCTGCCCGAAACTGTACTTGATTCCCCGTCCAAGCCTGTACAAAAACTGGGCCTGAGGCCGAGTAACACACGTAGTATTCTTGGAGGGAACCCAGTTGCAAATGGCCACCTTGTGCAAAATAGAATAGAGAGAAGAAAGCCTAGTGCTCGGCAACTGTTCAAACCACGTATGCACCATACCGCAAGACAAAAACGAAATAACCTCATCCATATCATCCACAGTAGAATCACCCCGATATGGCTCAGTGCTAAACAACTCATCAATTAAATCAGGGATGAAACTAAACACTCGACCACGCACAAACACTTTGCCATAGTTCACAGAGTTTAAATCAACAGTAGACGACAACAAATTTGCATAAAACTCAACAACAACATCCCGAACAAAAGGCATGGCAGTGGAAAATGTAGAGTACATACCTTTAAACTGGAGGTAGGCAATTAAGTTCTGTCGCTCAAACAGTTCAACAGGAACTCTCCGCTCAGGAATCATGTGGCAGGTTTGGTATGTAACAAACAACTCTGCAGCCTCAGCAATCAGAAACTTCTCCGAGAATGGCACCAAATCCTCAAGCTCAAGGATCAGAGTAAGAGTGCTCGTGGATGACTGGGAGTGTGTAGAGGCGTCGGATGGAGTCGGCATGGGAGCACGAGAAGCAATCGGAACCGAGGCTTTGCTGGAGGACGAAACAGGCGGAGAATGATGTGATGTTAGTATGAGGGAACCAACATGAGTAGCAACATCGTCCTTCTCAGCAACCTTCTTTTTCTTCTTGTCCTTCTTACAGGCAGTAAGAATATCACGAAGAGGCACGTCAAACGAGGAGTCAGGGGAATGCTCAAACAACTTAGAATCAAACGCAGGTAGATCAGCACGAACAGGAGACGGAGGGGGAACATTAACAGTCAGTCTGGAAGAGCTAGTGACCTCGCCGGTGATAAAATCCAGAATCGTGTAGGTGTGGGAGGAATACTCTGTTTCTGTAGAGCCAAGATAAACCTTGATGGATGCCGGGGGAAATTTCTTCTCGGACAACGACACAGTTTGTTTCTGGCGAGGTGACTTCTTCACCGGCAGACTAGGAGCAGAAACAAACGATGGCACGGACCCCTCAACCGGAGTGGCAGGAACATAATCTTCATCATCAGGGTCGGACATCACCGTAACATCCTCCGTGAGGTTCATATGCTCAATCGGCACATTGCGGCGCGGTCCCGTCTTGCTCTTCGGTACTGCGGGCGGCACAACGCTGGGCGAAATATTGCACAGGCGCCTTGACCTTTTCAAAGTAGGGTTCCCCACTCGTCCAAACGTTTCAGCAACAAACGTCAAATTTGGGGGATTATCAACATCAATTTCATTCCCGGGCTGTCCTGGGAACACTTGCGCTTCAGGCATGGCGTCAATCGGTGTCGGAACTGGCACAACAGTGTGAGAATCGCACCGGCGAGGATGGTTGCGATGTTGTTACCGGTGGTGGGTTTGAAGAGGAACCACCACCGATTTCTTCGCGTATGTCCAGCCCACCAACTCTTGGATAGGGCGCAGGAACCTGTTCGCCGGAAGGACGAACCTCTGCCGGCAACTCTGGACCAGAAGAGGGTGGCGGCGAGTTCGACATCATGCAAATTCTCAGAAACATAAGAGTTCCAAGAAATCGAGATAATTGGAGAGAAGTATGAGAGCTGGAGAGTTCAATTTGCAGAGGGGTAATCGGGAAGTGATCAAACGGTAAAAAAGCAATCAAGTTTTAATGCTTTCGATAAATGACCGTTGAAGGAGAGAGAAAATAGAGAATAAAAGGAAATAACCCTAAATTACCACCAACGGATTTTTTTGGAGCTGAACCATGATTTTTATTTCCTTCTCAAACCAACACCACTCCCCCTTAATGTAAGAAGTTGATCACACCCACTACAACCATTATCTCCTCTTTTTTTTTTTTTAAATAAATTACACTACTCAAGTTACCAAATCGGCCGAAAAACAAAGCTGGATTTAATGAACCATCAGCCTAGTAGTATCAATCTTGTGCAATGTTAATTTTTACTCACCAAATTTATCTCGTTATTACCTGTCCAACAATCCGATTTCAACTCCACTGAAACACTTAGTTAGCTCAATTCAAAACAAAATTAAGAGATTTCAAGATAAACATAAACACAAGCAATAGTACGCACATCAAGATGGCATTTTCACAAAGTATGAATGTTCTAGGGATGCCTAAAATTCATGACCTAAAAGATTATACAAAAACTTATTAAGGTTTCAGTGACTTGATCCAATATTGCTTTTTATTACTGATAACATTATGAACCAACATTTCCTTAGGTGAAGTCAATGGAAACTTACCCCTTAACCCAAGTTAATGACTACGTCAAGATCTCTCAAGATGGTAAAATTTAAAGATTGGATCAAATTGTATCAAGATTTTCTTCATCCTTGAAGGGATTTGAATCTTTTAATCTTCAACAATTGTTGTTATACACCTCTTGTTTTTGGACCTGGGAGAAAGCCAGTTTCTGCGAGCAAATCCCACAACCACCTAATTGAAGAGGTTGGTCTTTTTGCCATCACTTTTATTGCAACACAGGACCTTATCGCACTTTCAATCAAACTCAATGCATTTGGATTATGTATGAAAAGAAAAATAAAAAATGCATGCAAAAGTATACAGATGTTGTGACTGGTGTTGATATGAGGTGTCACAACATCACAAACCAACATTGGATTAACAATGCACATACCGAGATCTCTTATGAAACGAGAGAAGGTCTCAAAATCTAATGCCTTCGTGAAGATGTCAGCAAACAGATTATCTGTTCCAATATGCTCAAGTCTAACAATCTTCCTCTCAACTAAGTCTCAAATGAAATGGTACCTTATTTCAATGTGTTTTATTCGAGAGTGTTGGATTGGATTTTTTGAGATGTCAATGGCAATAGAATTGTCACACAGCACAGTCAAGATACTACTATGCAGACCATAGTCTTCTATCATTTGGTTCATCCAGTAATTGTGTGCACGCACTTCCAGCTGCAATGTACTCGGCTTCAGCTGTAGAAAGAGAAATACAATTTTTCTTTTTGCTATACCAAGAGATTAGATTATTTCTCAGAAAAAAACATCCTCCAGTAGTGCTCTTTCTATCTACCACATCCCCAGCCCAGTCAGAATCAGTGTACCACACAAGTTTAGTAACAGTATCCTTTGTATACCACACACCTAGTTCAGTTGTACCAGCAATGTACCTAATTATTCTTTTCACGGCTTTTAAGTATGACTCTTTTGGATTAGATTGATATCAAGCACACAAGCACACACTATATATAATATCAGGTCTACTTGCTGTCAAATACAATATAATCCCTATCATACTTCTGTACATGGTGTTATCAACACCCTTACCAACATCGTCTCTCGACAGCTTCACAGTTTTGCCCAGAGGCATTTTCTTGTGAGTTTCACTTTCTAAACCAAAGTTTTTGACTAAGTTCTTAGCATATTTAGTCTAGGAAAAGAAAATACCATCATCGAACTGTTTGATTTGTAAACCAAGAAAGTATGGGAGATTACCTTCCGTGCTCATCTCAAATGTGTCGAACATTCGAGTGATAAAATCATTGACCATCTCCTCGTTAGTGGATCCAAAAATAATATCATCTACATAAATCTGGACGATTAAGATGTGCTTATTGGATTTAAAAAGGAACAAAGTTTTATCAACTTCCCCTCGTCTAAAGTCCAAATAAAGTAAATGTTGAGTCAACCTTTCATACCAAGCTCTAGGAGCTTATTTTAAACCATACAAGGCCTTTTTCAGTTTTAAACAAAATCTTGTTTTTGAGGATCTACAAATCCTTTAGGTTGCTCAACATAGACTTCTTCACTTAAGACTCCATTTAAAAAAGCACACTTAATGTCCATTTGATGCAATGAAATCTTCATATAACAAGCAACAGCAAGTAAAAGTCTTACCGACTCAATGCGGGCAACAGGGGCAAATGTTTCATCAAAATCAATTCCTTCAATTTGTGTATACCCTTGCGCAACCAGTCGAGCTTTGTTCCTCACAATGTTGCCAGGCTCATCAGTTTTGTTCTTGAAGATCCACTTCGTTCCAGCCACATGAGAGTTTTCTGGTCTAGGATCTAAATCCCAAACATCGTTTTTGGAAAATTGGTCCAGCTCTTCTTGCATTACCCTTATCTAGAACTCATCTTTGAGAGCATCCTCCATACGCTTGGGCTCTGTTTTAGAAAGGTACAAAGACTCACGATCTTAGAATAATTGGTAGACAAACAGACGTACCTGACCATTTTCTTGAAATTTATCTGTCGCCTTCTTGTACTCCTTTCATCTAAATCTCCAATAATTTGGCCCACAGGGTGGTTTCTCTGAATTCTGGATGGGATTTCTCGCTGATGAAGATCAATGGAGTTAGCTGGGTCTTCTTCTTTTGATTCAGAATCTGATTCTGCGGCGGTTTGACTTGATGTTGGTTCTGATGTTGAGGTCCCGGAACCAACATTGGTACCAACATCATTCTGCTCTCTGGGTTCAGCACTTGCATCTCTGTTTTCGATACCTGCACTATCATCTGAGGGAAGAGTGACATTATCTGGAGGATTTTGATCATAGACCAGATCATAATCCTCGGTAGGTTTAACTCCACTTGTAAGATCATCGAACTTGACATTTACGGACTCAAACATGCTACGAGTTCTAAGATTAAACAACCTATATGCATGACTATTTTGGGAAATAGTCCATGAAAATGCACTTATCACTCTTTGAGTCCAGTTTAGCTAGATGATTCCTATCATTGAGCACGTAGCAAATACACCCAAAAATATGTAAATAACTCAAGTTCGGCTTTTTACCCATCAACAATTCATAGGGAGTTGCGCATGACCCTGGTCTAAAATAAGCCCTATTTAATATGACATGCAGTATTCATAGCTTCAGCCCAAAATATTTTTGCAATGCCATTGGAAATGAGCATAGTTCTAGTCATATCAGCAAGAGATCTATTTTTACGTTCAGCTATGCCATTTTGTTGGGGGGTAATAGGAGAAGAAAACTCATGACTAATACCTTCCGAAGTGTAGTATTTAGAAAAAGATACATTTTCAAATTATTTTCGGTGATCAGTTCTAACCTTACCAATGTTCACATCAAATCTTACACACAACCTCTTTGCAAGTTTTTAGAAAGCTTCAAACGTTTCAGGTTTTTCTTTTAGGAATTCAACCCAAGTGAACCTAGAAAAATCATCTACAATAACTAAAACATAACTCTTTCCACCAAGTCTCTCAACTTCAAGTGGTCCCATGAGATCCATGTGAAGGAGATCGAATCAAGATGATGTAGTGAGACTCTGCACTACTGGATGTGGCACCCTGACCTTCTTACCTTTTTAGCACGCCTCGCACACAGGGATGATCTTGGTGTTGAGCTTAGGAAGCCCAATTACAGCTTCTTCCTTGGCTAACCTGTCCATCATCTTGTAGTTGACATGCCCTAGTTTTTGATGCCACACCTCAGCATCACTTAATTGAGATAATTTGCAAAAAGCATCACTGTTGATTTGATAGCAGTTGTCTGAAGTTCTCTGACAAACAAGGATACATGGACCATTCTTCTCGTAGACTTCACACTTCTCACGGTTGAATTTGACGTTGAAGCCACCATTGCACATTTGACTTATGCTTATTAAATTAGCAGTAAGTCCTTCTACCAACAACACGTTTTCCAGAGTCACAACACCGGGAACATGGAGAGTTCCTTGACCAACGATTTGACCATTTGCACCTCCTCCATACTTCACTTTTCCACCTCAAAATATGACAATGTTGGAAAGTATTTCTTCTGAGCCGGTCATATGCTTCGAGCATCCACTATCAAAATACCAATCTCCAGGGACATGAGGTTTCAGGGAGGTATGGATCATATTGCATTTGATGTTATTTTTCTTTACCCACACTTGTTTGAATCTGGTGTTGGTATTGATGTTGGTAGGGCGGAAACCAACATTGGATTTAGCAGCCAGATTTGTTCTCCGAAAATGTCTTCTCTCGCTAATAATCTTTCAGCAGAAAGGCCGAATGTGCCCTGGTTCTCCACAATGATGGCATACGAACTGTCTTCTTCTTTTCTTGTGACGTTTGGAGGATTTTTGTTCTTGGCTTGATACTTGTGGTGGCGGACTTGGTCTATAACCAATTCTATGCTTTGAGGTTTATGGAAAGCTGATCTCCAAGATTTCATCAAGCTTTGATTTTCCCTTATTCAGTTTTGTAATGGTTCCTTGAACCTTCATCAACTCGGTTTTTACCTTTTCTAGTTCCGCATCCTTCTTCGTAAGCGATGTTTCCAAACGAACAATTAGTTCAAGTTGATCATCCTTCTCTTTGGTTAATTTTTCAACTTCCTTCATGAGCTCCTTGACCTTGAGTACCTGTTTTCCCCAACTGACAAACAATTGTTTGTGCTCAACACTCAGCTGCTCGTATTCCTCAAGGTAATCAACAGTTTTGGAATTCAGGCACACGATGTTGTCTTCAAGGATACCAACATGGAAATCGTCGTCCCACACAACATTGCTAAATAAGGATGGAATAGGATCAGTTGAGTCGGAATCATTAACATCCTCAGTGAAGTCTGTAGCAACCATGCTCTTCTTCCTAAGAGTGTTAGCACACTCGTTCTTGTAGTGACCCAACCCTTGCATTCATGACATTATACCTCACTGAGAGGTTTCGTGGAGCTGGATACACTAGGAACTGATGATGCGGACTGAGTTTTGGGAAGAGCACGTCCGGTGAATCTTGGTGTAGACACTTGTGGTCTGGTCTTTGAGCTCGATCCTCCAAGATTGTTCTTCTTCTTCAGAAAATTATTGAAGCGTTGGGTCACCAAGGACATTTCGTCCCCCTCAAGAGTAGTGGATTCCATTTTCTTCAGAATCCCGTTAAAATCAAACTCCTCATCATCTTCATCATCTGGATTAGCATCAGAGAAAAAGCAACATTCTTCTCCTTTGAGTTGGAACCGAGGTGTTCCATCTCGTACTGCTTGAGGTTTCCAACTAAGGTGTTAAAATCTATGTTATCAACATCTTTGGATTCTTATATGGCAACCACCTTCATGTTTAACTTCTTTGAGATGGATCTCAATAGTTTTCCTACAAGACGGGAGTTAGTTATTGACTCACCAAGCTCTCTGCACTTGTTTGTAACTTCCGATAGTCTCATGGAGTAGTCCATGATCGACTCCTTTTCATCCATTCTCATTGCCTCGAATGTAGACATCAAAATTCTTAGTCTTGATTTCTTCATGCTCTCAGTCCCTTCACACACCCTTTGGAGTGCGTCCCATGCATCTTTTGCTGAATCGCAATTCTTGATGACTCTGTAATAGCTTGCATCTACATATCCACACAAGGTTTTGATACATTTGGAATTCTAATTCGCAGCAACCACTTCGTCAGCAGTCCAGTCTTTCTACTTTTTGGGAATGGTATCGCCTTCACCATCAGTGACACGTGGCTTTTCTCATCCAATGAGAACGGTTCTCCAAGCACGTTCAACAATGCTCTTTAAGTACCAACGTATCATCTGTTTCAAGAGGGAATAATTCTCGCCGTTGAGGATCGGTGACCTTGGGTTGCCTTGAGCATCCATAACACCTAAAAATATGGATCAGTATTTAAGAGGTTAAGTAACCCGCTCTAGATGCCAATTGTTAAATTTGAAGGTTTATGGTTTTGAAAATAAATATCAGATTTACGATGTTGTTATGAATATTTAACAACACTGGTTACCAACATCGACCAGAGTAAAATAAAAATATGCAGCGGAAATAAAAACTTTAGAACACAGTAAATTAATTTCAGTTCACAAGTAAAAGTACTTGTGAACTTGGGTGTACAAATCCGAAAACTATATTACTTTCTTTTTCACGTTCAATACAAAAATATAAAGTAATATATGAAAACTAAAATACCAAAAACATGATACTAAATACTTGTCGCCGTGATAACAAGTTCTTCTCCGTTGGTTATGCAATTTCAAAGAACTTGATAATTCCGAACAATGGCTCCAAGTAGTCTTCACGTATTTTCCTCTTGCTGTGCGTCTTCTACTTTGCGTCGTGCGTCCTTCTTCAAAAAGTCTCGTGCTTAAAAGTTCTCTCTCCAAGCTTAGTATTCTCTTGTCTTAAATAGACAATTCTAAAATTTTAAACTTGGTAAACAAGTAAAACACATCCTAAACATAATCTAGGATACTAATTAAAGTCTTGTACTTTGACTAGGAAACAAATAAAGTCCTAAATCTAATTTTCTAACTTATTTTGTGCCCAAGAAAGGCAAATAACAAAATATGAATTATTGCCAAGAATTAATTTCTCAACAATATTGATGAAATATAAGGTAGTATGGAATTCTTTTAGTCGTGTGTATTGGTAATTTTTAATTTGCATTATTTATTTAAAAAAAGGATGTTGTTGGTTGTTTGTAGGAGTATAATGAATGACTCCTCTAAAAACCTTGGAGTACTTCTTTAGCCCTGTTAATTTTATGTTGACTAAATTATGTTTTGTATTGTAAACTGAGAAGCTAATTTTTTTTTTCTACAATACTCTATATTGGAATTATGTTGGTGAAGAAATATTTATCTGCATTGGATTTGTTTTGGCAAATCATAAAAATATTCCACTTAGTTGTTTAGAAACATAACATAGAAATTGCGAACTAGTTAAATATTGTATACTAAGTTATGATTAATTGCAATTTTAGAGTTAAATTTTACAAACTACGTTAGCACTGCAATATTCCTGGCATTATTCATTTGTTTACAATATGTAGTTTTTAATTTGTTAGTTTGCAGTTGAATTTCACTGAAACTCTAATATAGTATGAAACTAGTTTGCTTGTGTTTTGATAATTTTTTATTTTTCAAATTTGAAGCTAGATTGAATTTTAAAATTGTAATTCCATGTCCAAGTTTTATTTTTATTTTGTTTTAACCACATATTTTTTTCGAATTACATTTTTAAGTAGCCTTGAAATATGAATTTTGGTACAAGTATTTGTAATTGCTTATGGTGCATGGATTTAATCTGCTTATTCATTTTCATAAAGATACATTTGGATGTTTGTGTATGTAATATTCATTTTGATAATAATTTGGAATTCTATACTGGTGCACTAATGATACATACTGTGACGTTAGAAATCTCATACTTGTATATCTTAAAATTCTATACTTGTATTCAATCATCTTGAATAACATTAATGCGGACTAAAATGTCCATACATAATATTGTGTGATGAATGAGGTTATTTGTGGTAAGCGACCTCATTTCTAGTAGAGGGTGTTCCTCCTGCAAGATGGGCGAGCTGTATTGTGTCCTTAAGAAGTGAGCGAGCTGGTTTATGTAGAGTAGCGACCTGTAGTATGGGGATGAGTTCTCATATAGGGTCGTGATCTCTTATGATTTGGGCTGTGTACTTGAGCTCGATTGTGGGATTTATGAATGATAAAGCTCGTGGGCTTAATGTGTGTGGTTTATGGGGTCCCGATGGAATGTATGGAAAGAATAACAGGCCCAGACCTATTTTATTAATTTAATGAGAGATTTATTATTTATGGGAACTTACTATATGGGAGGAATCCTAATTCTGAGACAGTTATGGAATTATGGTAGGAGAAGGTAACCTTGGCTTGGAGGGCACTTCTCTTGTCTCTATAAAAGGATGAGCATACCTCTCATTATTCTAAGCTTATGATACCATAATTGCATCTTGTATGATTTGAGTGAAGGGATTGAGTATTTGATTTCGCTTATTAACTTAAGCGTCGGAGGGTCTTAATGGGCTCGAAATTCAACCCGTTCGAGGCGTTGTTTTGCAGGACCAGCGAGGTCACCGAGTGGATCGTTGAAGGCTTTCAGGTCACTGTGACGTATTTGGAAGCAATTTCAGGTCGATGATCTCTTTTTGAGGTTAATACCCCCTTTATTTCGTAGCCCAACTTTTTAGACTTATCAAACACTTTTTCTTTAATGAAATTAACAGATTATCATTTTATCAGTCAGCACAGAAGAAGAAATTAGAGCGCATAATGGCCGAAGTATCAATAATGATTCTCAATTCAAAGTCACAAAACTGAACGTCCACTTACCAATCGTCCAGTACCTGATGTACCAAACAAAGGGGGATACGTAAGCATTTGTACTCAGTGCCATATATTGTTGATGAAAAATACTCTCACATGGTAACAAACTTTTGTAAAAAGAAATTAAGATGCAAGAAGGTCCATGCAGTTTATGTGGGTAACTTCATGAAGTATATACTACAAAATGAAGATAAAATTATTGGAGCAATTGTGAGGACAAAGTGATAGTAGCAATTGATAATGTTTATAGTAATTTAATCATTTGTCTTAACAAGGTAATGCACTACTGATTGCATTTTTTTTCCTTTGGCCAGACAATCATCAACAACAATGACACTTCATTTTTTGAATACACACTACATAGATCTCATAATAATAATACTTAATTGTAAAATTTGAAGGTCTATGGTTTTGAAAATAAGTCACAGTTTACGATGTTGTTATTCAATGTTTAACAACACTGGTTAACAACATCGACCAGAGTAAAATTAATATATGCAGCAAAAATTAAATATAAGAACACGATTGAACAAATTCAGTTCACAAGTAAAATACTTGTGAACTTGGGTGTACAAACCCAAAAACTATATTACTTTCTTATTCACGTTTAATACAAAAATATAAAGTAATATATGAAAACTAAATATCAATAAACTTGATACTAAATACTTGTTGCCGGAATGGCAAGATCTTCTCCGTTGGTCACGCAACTTCGAAGAGCTTGTTAATCTCGATCAATGGTTTTAAGTAGTTTTTCGTGTTCTTCCTTGCTTTGCTCGTCGTCTTGTGTCTTGCGTTGATCTCCTTGTAAAAATACCATGCTCTAAAGTTGTTAATCCAAACTTTAGGAATCCTTATCTTAAATAGACAAACATAAATTGCTAAACTTGGTAAATAACTAAAACAAATCCTAAACACAATGTAGGAAACTAATAAAGTTTTTAAACATAATCTAGGAAACACAATATATTCCTAAATCTAGTTTCCTAACTTATTTTGTGCCCAAGAAAGGCAAATAACAAAATATGAATTATTGCCAAGAATTAATTCCTCAACAATCTCCCCCTTTTGCCTTTCTGGACAAAACACTACGACGCAAACAAAAAATGAAAATAAAATACTAACTCCCCCTACGTTAGAAAACTCCCAATGTTGTTAAAATTCAAACCAACATTACAAACCAACATTGTTCAAAAAACTTATCAAAACAAACTAACAAGGAACTTATTGACCTCGAACCCTCTTCGAACGACGAGGGGATGTCGAAGTTTCTTCACCACTCTCTTTCCTCTTCCTCTTCTGCATTCGCATCAATCTCCTCAAAGCCTTATCGCGAGCGCGAATTCGCTTCCTCCTTCTTTCCTGAGCAAGGCTCGCTAAGGTTTCGGCAGCAACAACATCTTCAGGATCATCTTTATCAGCAGCAGCGTCAACATTCTCAGCATTGCCTGCAGCAACATCGTCTCCAGCAATATCTTCTCCTCCTATATTCGCGTCATCTTCTCCTTCTCCCCCTTTTTGACCAGAAAGGGAAAGGGCCTCCAAATGCGAGGCACGAAGCGCCTGTAGCTAAGTAATCTGCAAGTCAATGGAAGCCACATGCGCACGAAGGAGTTGCACAGAAATTTGGACCATGTTGGGATCAACCCTCCCAACATCACTAGCAACATCAGCCTGGAAAGGAGCCTGCCAAGGTAAATCAATAACCCTAGCACCTGTAGTATGCTGGCCCCTGAAAGCAAACCAATCCGCCTCACCCGTGAGGACATCATCCGGAAGAAGGGCCAATCCTTGCTTTTCCAATAGGCTGAAAATCAAAGAGGGAAAACATAACGAGGCGGCAGACTTTGATGTGGCAAACTTAGTAACAATATCAAAAACATGTTGCCCGAAACTGAACTTAATACCCTTCCCAAACCCGTACAAAAACTGGGCCTGAGGTCGAGTAACACACGTAGTGTTCTTGGAAGGGACCCAATTGCAGATAGCCACCTTGTGCATAATAGAATAAAGAGAAGAAAGCCTAGTACTCGGCATCTGCTCAAACCAAAAATGCTCCATACCACCAGAAATAAAAGAAACAACTTCATCCATATCATCCACAGTAGAATCACCCCGATGCGGTTCAGTTCCAAATAATTCATTAATTAAATTGGGGGTGAAAGCAAACACTCTACCACGCACAAAGACTTTTCCATAGTTCACAGAGCTCATATCAACAATAGACGGACATAAATTTGCATAGAACTCAAGAACAATATCTTTGACAAATGGCACGGCAGTAGAAACTGTGGAATACATACCTTTAAACCGGAGGTAGGCAATCAAGTTATGGCGCTCAAACAGTTCAATTGGAACCCTTCGCTCAGCAATCATGTGGTGATTTTGATAAGTAGCAAACAACTCGGCAGCCTCAGTAGTTAAAAATTTCTCGGAAAACGGCACCATATCTTCAAGCTCAGTTGTCGGAGTATCAGTACCCGAGGAGGACTGAGAGTGATCACAGGCAGCTGAAGAGGACTGCGTGGGAGTATGAGAAGGAATGGGAACAGAGGCAGTGCGGGAGGACGAAACAGACGAGGAATTACGCGATGTTGGTAAAGAGGTACCAACAGGGCTAGCAACATTGTCCTTCGCAGTAGTCTTCTTTTTCTTCCTAGCCTTCTTGGAAGCAGTAAGGATATCTCGTAGTGTTATATCTGGGGAGGAATCAGGGGAATGCTCAAACAAACCTGTATCAAACTCAGGTTGAGCATCATGAATTGGAGATGAGGGGGGATCATCGGCAGGCGGTTTGGCGGAGCTGTTCACCTCCCCGGTGATAAAATCCAACATGGTGTAGGGAGGGGAGGAGTACTCATTCGCAGAGGACTTAAGAGAGACCTTGACCTTTGGCTGACAAGATCTCCTGTCGGCCTTACTCACAAGTTGTTTTCGGCGAGTAAACTTCTTCACCGGCAGACTCGGGGCAGATGAGGGCGGCGGCTCGAACTCCTCAACCGGAGCAGCAGGAACAAAGTCCTCATCATCAGGGTTGGACATCACGGTGACATCCTCCTTGAGGTTCATGTGATCGATAGGCACATTGCGGCGCGGCCCTGCCTTGCTTTTCAGGACAGCAGGCGGCACAATGCCGGGCGGAATGTTGCGCAAGCGCCTAGACCTCTTCAGAGTAGGATTCCCCATGCGTCCAAAAGTTCCAGCAACAAACGCCAAATCTGGGGGGTTATCAACGTCAATTTCATTCCCGGGCAGTCCTGGGAACACTTGTGCCTCCGGCGTGGCGTCAACCGGTAACGGAACTGGAATGATAGTGTGGGAATTATGCGCCAGCGAGGGTGGTGGCGATGTTGATAGCGGTGGGTTTGAAGAACTACCACCACCAATTTCCTCGCGAATATCAAGGCCACCAATCTTTGGATACGACAACGGAACCTGTTTGCCAGAGCGACGAATTTCTTTTGGCAATTCTAGGACAGATGAGGACGGTGGCGGCAAACTGGACATCCTGCAAAATCTCAAAAGCACACAAGAATATCAAAAGATTTGGAGAGAGATTAGGAGTATAGAGCGTTCAATTTGCAGAAGGCTTTGGAATTGTGATCAAACGGTAAAAAAATTTCAGGGTTTTATGCCCAAAAAGTGACCGTTGTAACAGGAGAGAGAAAGTAAAAATAAAAGGAAAAATTCCTAAATTTCTACAACCGGCGGTTTTTGGTGTCAAAACACGATTTTTATTTCCATGTAAAATGCGCCACTCTCCTAAGATAAGGCTACGTGATCACATTACCATCCCATTATCTTATCCCATGATTTATCGCTTTTAGATTAAAAACAAAATTAAAATTGCACAACTTAATTTACGAAATTGGCCGAAATACAAAGCTGACTTAATTGAACCATCAACACAGTTTTACCTATCTTGTGCAATGCAAATCATCACTCACAAAATCTACCTCGTTATTACCTGTCCAACCGTCCGATTTTAACCCCACTGAAACACTTAGTTAGCTTAATTCAAAACAAAATCAAGAGATTTTAAGCAAGACAAAAACACAAGAAACAATCGCGCACAGCAAGAAGGCATCTTCACAAAGTATGAATGTCCTACGGGATGCCTAAAATTCATGACCTAAAAGATTATACAAAAACATATTCAGATTTCAGTGACTTGATCCAATGTTGCTTTTTATTACTAACAACATTACAAACCAACATTGTCTTAGGTGAAGTCAATGGAAACTTACCCCTTAACCCAAGTTAATGACTACGTCAAGATCTCTCAAGAAGGRGAWTTTTAAAGATTGGAGCATTTTGGGTCCAGATTTTCTTCATCCTTGAAGGGATTTAAATCTTTTAATCTTCAGCAATTGCTGTTAAACACCTCTTGTTTTTGGACCTGGGAGAAAGCCAAATTCTGCGGGTAAGTCCCACAATCACCCAATTGAAGAGGTTGGTTCTTATTGCCATCACTTTTATTGCAACACAGGACCTTATTGCACTTTCAATCAAACTCGATGCATTATGATTATGTATGAAAAGAAAGATAATAATTCATGTAAGAATATACCGATATTGTGACTGACGTTGATAAGAGGTGTCACAACATCACAAACCAACATTGGTTAGACAATGCACATACCGAGATCTCTTCTCAAACGAGAGAAGGTCTCAAAATCTAATGCCTTCGTGAAGATGTCAGCTAACTCCAATATGTTCAAGGCTAACAATCTTCCTCTCAACTAAGTCTCGAATAAAGTGGTACCTTATGTCAATGTGTTTGATTCGAGAATGCTGGACTGGATTTTTGGAGATGTCAATGGCACTGGAATTATCACACAATACCGTCAACATACTATTGTGCAGACCGTAGTCTTCAATCATTTGGTTCATCCACAGTAATTGTGTGCATGCACTTCCAGCTGCAATGTACTCGGCTTCAGCTGTAGAAAGAGAAATACAATTTTGCTTTTTGCTGTACTAAGAAATTAGGTTATTACCCAGAAAAAAACATCCCCCAGTAGTACTCTTTCTATCTACCACATCTCCAGCCCAATCCGAATCAGTGTACCCTARAWGTTCAGTAKRAGTATCTTTTGTGTACCACACACCTAGTTCAGTTGTACCAGCAATGTARCTAATAATTCTTTTAACAGCTTTCAAGTGAGACTCTTTTGGATTAGACTGGTATCTAGCACATAAGCACACACTATACATAATATCTGGTCTACTTGCTGTCAAATACAATAAACTCCCTATCATACTTCTATACATGGTGTTATCAACACCCTTACCAACATCGTCTCTAGACAGCTTCACAGTTTTGCCCAGTGGTATTTTTTTGACAGTTTCACCCTCTAACCCAAACTTTTTGACTAAGTTCTTTGCATATTTAGTCTGGGAAAGAAAAATACCATCATCAAGCTGTTTTATTTGTAAACCAAGAAAGTATGAGAGGTTACCTTCCATGCTCATCTCGAATGTATTGGACATCCGAGTAACAAACTCCTTGACCATCTCCTCGTTAGTGGATCCAAAGATAATATCATCCACATAAATTTGAACGATTAAGATGTGCTTATTGGATTTAAGAAGGAATAAAGTTTTATCAACTTCCCCTTGTCTAAAGTTCAAATAAAGTAAATGTTGAGTTAGCCTTTCATACCAAGCTCTTGGAGCTTGTTTTAAACCATAAAGAGCATTTTTCAGTTTTAAAACAAGATTAGGTTTTTGAGGATCCACAAATCCTTTAGGCTGCTCAACATACACTTCTTCACTCAAGACTCCATTTAAAAAAGCACTCTTAATATCCATTTGATGCAATGAAATCTTCATATAACAAGCAACAGAAAGCAAAAGCCTTACCGACTCAATGCGGGCAACAGGGGCAAATGTTTCATCAAAATCAATTCCTTCAATTTGTGTATACCTTTGTGCAATAAGTCGAGCTTTGTTCCTCACAATGTTGCTAGCCTCATCAGTCTTGTTCTTGAATATCCACTTGGTTCCCGTCACATGGGAATTTTCTAGTCGTGGCACCAAATCCCAAACATCGTTTTTGGCGAACTAGTCCAGCTCCTCTTGCATTGCCCAAATCCAGAACTCATCCTTGAGTGCATCCTCCACTCTCTTGGGCTCTATTTTAGAAAGATCCAAAGACTCACGAATCTTAGAACAATTATTAGACAGACATACATACCTGATCATTTCCTTGAAATTAATCTGTCTCCGTCTTGTACTTCTTTCGTTTAAATCATCAATAATCTGGCCCATGGAGTTATTTTTCTGGATTCTGGATGGAATATCCCTCTGATGAAGATCAATGTGATCAGCTGGTTCTTCTTCTTCTGAATCAGAATCAGAATCTGCGACTTGGCTCGATGTTGGTACTGATGTTGGTATCTCAGTATCAACATTATTATCAACATCACTCGAATCTCTGAGTTCAGCACCTGCATCTTTGTTCTCAATACCTGCACCATCAACTGAGGTAGGAGTGACACTTTCTTGAGGATTTTGATCATAAACCAGATCATTATCCTCCGCAGGCTTGACTCCACTCGTTAGATCATCAAACATGACATTTACTGACTCAAACATTCTTCGAGTTCTAAGGTTAAACAACCTATATGCATGACTATTTTGGGAATAACCCATGAAAATGCACTTATCACTTTTTGAGGCAAGTTTAGCTAGATGATTTCTATCGTTAAGCACATAGCAAATACATCCAAAAACATGAAAATAACTTAAGTTCGGTTTCTTCCCAATCAATAATTCGTAGGGAGTTGCACATGAACCTGGTTTAAAATAAGCCCTATTGTTATATGACATGCAATGTTCATTGCTTCAGCCCAAAAACGTTGTGCTATCCCATTAGAAATAAGCATAGTTCTAGTCATCTCCGCTAGGGTTCTATTCTTACGTTCAGCAATGCCATTTTGTTGAGGGGTAATTGGAGAAGAAAATTCATGACTAATACCCTCAGAAGTGCAGTACTTTGAAAAAGATGCGTTTTCAAATTCCTTTCCGTGATCAGTTCTAATCCTACCAGTTTTCACATTAAACCTTACACATAGCTTCTTTGCAAGTTTTTTGAAAGCCTCAAAAGTTTTAGAATTTTCTTTTAGAAATTCTACCCAAGTAAACCTAGAAAAATCATCAACAATAACGAATACATACCTCTTACCACCAAGGCTCTCAACCTCAAGTGGTCCCATAAGATCCATGTGAAGCAATTCAAAGCAAGATGATGTAGTGAGACTTTGTTGGACTGGATGTGGCACCCTGACCTGTTTTCCTTTCTAGCATGCCTCACACACCAGAATGATCTTGGTGTTGAGCTTAGGCAGTCCACTCGCAGCTTCTTTCTTGGCCAACCTGTCCTTCATCTTGTAGTTAACATGTCCAAGCTTTTGATGCCACAGCTCCGCATCACTCAATTGGGACAATCTACAAAAAGCATCACTTTGAATTTGGTAGCAATTATCTGAGGTTCTTTTGCCCGTGAGAATGCACTGTCCATTCTCCTCATAGACTTCACACTTTTCACGGTTGAATTTGACGCTAAAACCTCTGTCGCACAATTGACTTATGCTAATCAAATTTGCAGTTAGTCCTTCTACTAGTAGCACATTTTCCAGTGTTACAACGAAAGGAACATGGAGAGTCCCTTGGCCAATGATTTGGCCTTTTGCGCCTCCTCTATACTTCACTTTTCCACCTTTAAATCTGACAATGTTGGAAAGAAATTCTTCTGAGACTGTCATATGCTTCGAGCATCCACTATCAAAATACCAGACTCCAGGGACATGAGACTTCAGGGAGGTATGGATCACATTACACTTGATGCTGTTTTTCTTGACCCACACCTGTTTGAACCTGATGTTGGTATTGATGTTGGTAGCGCGGTTACCAACATGGGATTTATCAGCCACACTGGTTATATTAAAGTGTCTTTTCTCTCCAATGATCTTCCAGCAAAAGGGTCTGATGTGCCCTGGTTCTCCACAATAATGGCACATGTACTGTCTTCTTCTCTTTTTGTGATGTTTGGAAGATTTCTGTTCTTGACTTGGAACATTTATTGGCTGACTCGGCTTAAAACCTATTCCATGCTTTGAGGACTCTGGGAAGCTAATCTCCAAGATTTCATCAAGCTTCGCCTTACCTTTATTCAGATTTGAAATGGTTCCTCGAACAGCGGTCAGTTCGTTCTTCATCTTTTCCAGCTCAGCGTCCTTCTTGGTGAGAGACATTTCCAATCGGACAATAATGTCAAGCTGATCTTCCTTTTCTTTGGTTAGCTTCTCTACTTCTTTTTCGAGCTCTTTGGCCTTCAGTACCTGTTTACTCCAACTGACAAACAATTTCTGGTGGTCAACACTCAGCTGCTCGTATTCCTCATAATAATCAGTGGTCTCGGCATTCAGGCACACGATGTTGTCTACAAGCAAACAAACATGGACATCGTCGTCCCACACAACATGGGAGAATAAGGCTGGAAAAGGATCAGTCGACTCAAAATCATTAAAATCCTCGGTGAAATCAGTAGCGACCATGCTTTTCTTTCTAAGAGTGTTGGGACACTCATTCTTGTAATGTCCCCAACCTTTGCATTCGTGGCATTGAATCTCGTTGAGTGGTTTTGTTGAACTGGACACATTGGGAATTGAAGTTGTGGATTGAGATTGGGGAAGAGCACGTCCAGTAAACTTTGGAGCAGATGTCTGTGGTCTGTTCCTTGAATTTGAGCTTCCAAGATTGTTCTTTTTCTTCAGAAAATTGTTGAAGCGTTGAGTCACAAAGGCCAGTTCATCTTATCCGAGAGTAGTCAACTCCATCTTTTTAATAATTCCATTAAAATCGAACTCCTCGTCATCTTCATCATCAACTGCAATTGAATCGGATGAAAAAGAAACATTCTTCTCTTTCGAGCTAGAGCTAACGTGTTCCATCTCATATTGCTTGAGGTTTCCAACTAAGGTGTTGAAATCGATGTTATCAACATCTTTGGACTCTTCTATGGCCACCACCTTCATGCTATATTTCTTCGAAATGGATCTCAGCAATTTTCCTACAAGACGGGAATTAGTTATGGCCACACCAAGCTCTCTGCATTCTTCCGTTATTTTCGACAATCTTATGGAGTAGTCCATGATTGACTCTTTCTCATCCATTCTCATAGCTTCGAAAGTGGACATGAGCATTCTCAATCTGGATTTCTTCACGTTTGCAGTTCCTTCACACACCCTTTGGAGTGCGTCCCATGCATCCTTTGCTGACTCGCAATTCTTGATGATACAGTAATAGCTTGCATCTACAGCCACACAAGGTGTTGATGCATTTGGAGTTCCAATTTGCAGCAGTTGCTTCATCAGCAGTCCATTCTTCCTCCTTTTGGGGGATGGTATCACCCTCGCCATCCGTGACACGTGGCTTTTCCCATCCAATGAGGACAGTTTTCCAAACACGCTCGTCGATGCTTTTCAAATGCCATCTCATTCTTTGTTTCCAGAGAGACTCACCATTAAGGATTGGAGGCCTCGGGTTGCCTTGAGCGTCCATAACACCTAAAAATAAGGATCAATACTTAAGAGGTTAAGTAACCCGCTCTAGATGCCAATTGTAGAATTTGAAGGTCTATGGTTTTGAAAATAAGTCACAGCTTTACGATGTTGTTATTCAATGTTTAACAACACTGGTTAACAACATCGACCAGAGTAAAATTAATATATGCAGCAGAAATTAAATATAAGAACACGATTGAATAAATTCAGTTCACAAGTAAAATACTTGTGAACTTGGGTGTACAAACCCGAAAACTATATTACTTTCTTATTCACGTTCAATACAAAAATATAAAGTAATATATGAAAACTAAATATCAATAAACTTGATACTAAATACTTGTTGCCGGAATGGCAAAATCTTCTCCGTTGGTCACGCAACTTCGAAGAGCTTGTTAATCTCGATCAATGGTTTCAAGTAGTTCTTCGTGTTCTTCCTTGTTTTGCTCGTCGTCTTGCGTCTTGCGTTGATCTCCTTGTAAAAATCCCGTGCTCTAAAGTTGTTAATCCTAGATTTAGGAATCCTTGTCTTAAATAGACAAACATAAATTCCTAACAAAATAGGAATTATTGCCAAGAATTAATTCCTCAACATTAATAAAGATACATTTTAATTTGAATTTGATACTAACCTCTAAAAATCCATATTACTCGGTGACAAGAACAATATATGAGTATATTATGCTTTCTATCTGAAAGTTTAGTTTTAAGAATTACAAGAAACATTATGTTCTCCTGGAAAATTATAAGTTATATAAATTTTAATTTCTCTAAATATTTGAAAATCAATATTGAAGGTTGAAAGTGAAAAAACAAAAATATTAAGGTAAGCATCAAAAAACTTAAAGATTTTTAAAATATAAAATACTCTCAAAATACAAAAATATAATCATAAAACTGTCCCATTGTTGTGAAATTAAACTAATAAAGTTACTCCCAGTTCAAAACAATACACTACAAAAAATGAGACCAACTGGAAGGACAAAAGTCGCTCCTACAAGTGTTGTTGTCTTTGCTTTTGATCTATAGGGATGACATGTCATTCTAAAATTATTGCTCCTATAGGCATTTGCCTGTATATCTATAGGAAGGACTTGTGTCGCTCCTGTTCTTAAATACCAATAGAAACGATAAGTCATTCCAAAATTGTCACTCCTTTAGAATTTTACATGTATATTGATAGGAACAACTTTGTGTCGCTCCATTAGATTAAATACAAATAGGAACGACAGGTCGTTCCAAAATTGCCGCTCCTATAGACTTCTAACTGCATATCTATTGGAACGACTTTATGTTGCTCCTGTAGCTTAAATACCAATAGGAACGACATGTCGTGCCAGTTCCTCAAATTTTAGCGTCTCAAAAATCTCGTATTTATAGGTCTATATGAACAACAAATCGCTCCAATAGTGTTACACAAATTAGAGCAACATGTCCTCCCTATTTTGTCATTCCTATTGATTGTGCAACTATTCAAATAAAGTTTCGTTCCAATTTTGCCGTTGCCAAGTTAATTAGGTATTCAAAAACAAAATCGTTATTATAAGTTAAATTCAAAAGATAGGAATTCATGAATAACTCAAAATAATTTGATATTAAGCATATACATCGCAACACGCAACTTGTACACTTCAAATTACATCAACCAATCCTATTAATTCCACAATTATCAAAACGATTCAATACGATTATACACTTCAATACCAAACTAAGGTGAAGATCCATCATGCTCGTCCGCATCACGGGCCTGATCTTCAGCAAGCATATCCTCTATCTCAACTTCTATCCCAACTTTTGCCTTAAGAAGATTAATGATATTCGACATTTGTTCAACCTTTAAAATAAGAAATTATTCATAAAAACAAATTAATCAAAACTTGGATTGAGAATGTATGCCATATGTACTGTGTTGATGTTATAAATGTATATGCAACATATAATCTAGTTTAGTAAATGATTATATTTACATAAATAATTACAAACTTCAAATATTGATCATTCCAGGCAGGCTTATGCTTATGATCTGCTGATTACTTGAACCTTCTTTCAAATTTAAATCAAAGATCACTTTAAAGTTTCTTGATTATTTCTTTAATATAATGAAATCAAACAAATTTTACTTCCAATGTCTAGAAGCCTTTTTTTTTTTAGTATTTATGAATACGCCCTTAGTATTCTGACCATATTTCTAAGAACTTTGCCTAATAGATCTCATGACAAATGCATGAGGTCGAGCTAAACAAGGAAAAGGGGTTTATTTGGCTTAGATAAATAGAGCTAAGATATTCAATTAAATGGGTTTAAATTATACCCTATTTGGTTCTGGCTTTAAAATAGTTAGACTGATTCAATGTATATATTATCATATACTCTCATTAGACATGATCATGGTCCCGCACAAGCCCCTCTAACTTTGCCCTAATCACTAATTGAAATAGATAAAAAAAATAATATATAATTTATTATATATTGTTTAAAAACCCGGAATGTGTGAAATCATCATCATTTTCTTTCCCAAGTGTAACACAAAAAATAAAATGACCGACCAATACCCTCAAGAACAACAACATTTTAAGAACTTTTGCAAGAAATGCACAAAAACATATAAATAGTGCGAAAATTTAATAATTGTTTTAGCAGACGTCGATGGACTCACATCATCATAAGATAATCAGTAAGAGAATAAGGTTTCTTGATTTCATCAAAGCATATAATTGTTCCCCAGTGAAACACATCATGATTCACACAGTTTCTTCGACCCATTAAAATTCTCCAGTTTCTTCGACTCCTTAAAATTCTCTAAGGTATATAAATATAGTACCACTATTCCAGCTACTTCAAACAAATTTAGTTCTGGGAAATGAGAAAATAATAACCTGTTTCGTAAGAGAGACAACATCTGGGGCGATAGACCTTTCACGAGTTTCGGCGGCCAAAAAACTAGATGATTCGGGAATGTCATGATATCCTGAACCCTTGAGGGTCCGGCCAAAGCCACATTCACGGCTCGTCAAACACCAAGCACTTCCCTCACAATTTCTCTCTCATCTACACTTCCATCGGTTGATGCAACAATATGTTTATCTCTTGCATCAACAAGTCGAAACTGCAATATAGAAAAGAGAAGAGAAAAGGAAAAATTCAGAAAAGGAAGCAAATCCACCATTATATTTTTCTGAAACTCATATCCAAGTGATCAAATATAATCTTAAACTCAAAAATACCAAAGTAATTAGTAGATCTTAAATTCAAACTCTCCAGCAAATTACATTCGTAAGTGAACAGAGCTGCAAATAACACAATCACATGGTTTGTCCATTTTATGTTTTTTTTTTTTTTTTGTAATTAGACTAATTTCAGAGGTCATTTTTGTAATTATCGTAAAAAAATCTAAGGTCAGGCCCTTAGATGAGATAAATATGCCCTTAAGACTTAAAATGTTATCCAACTCCCAAAGATATAACATAAATTTAAACTTTAAACCTTAATTTTCAAATTCTTCCATATGTATAATATATTGCAAATATAATAGTATTAATAAATTATGATATATATATATATATATATATATATATATATAGATATATTTGTATCATATGATACTTTTATGTATTCTACAGATTATATTCCAAAATCTTAATATTGTGCATACAAAATTCAGAAATTCTGATAATATTGAACCAAAAATGATATTGAATTACACACTACTTTAAGTTTGTAATTCTTACACTCGGTTTATGAAGAAAAAATGCCATTTTAAAAACTTATTAAATGTTAGTAAAAGCAAGATGAAGGATAAATTGTAATTAAATGAATTGAAAATTGAAAGTACTTTAAAGAAAGAATGACTTGTATTTGAAATCGAAGAAGGAAAGTACTTACTTCTACTGATTCAAAAGCGAGCGAAAGTGGGCAGATTCGAAATGCGAGATTGGGAGAATGATTAACACCTTACCATGAGTAGATATGAGTATAATTGAGAAGGTATATATTAATTTATGTTATAATGAGAACTAGTGTAGACACCCGCGTATTACACAGGCATAACAAAATAAATACATAATAAAATAAAATTAAAAAAAAATAAATTTAAAAATTAGAAATTGAATTGTTCAAGTAATAAAGAAATTGTTCAATTGAGGTTTTGAAAAAATTCTTTGTAAAAATATTTGTAGTCTTATTAACAATGTTACCATCGTCGTCGGCATAAGATTTTTAATCTTTTACGACTCTTCTTCCGAGAGATGGCGACTAGAGCTGGTCATGGCTAAAAACAGGTCTTGGTAAGTACAAACCAACATTGGATAGAGTTTGACCTTGACTCTTGTATATGGTCATTGCAAAACAGACAAAAAGTGGAAATTGTCTCCTCTGAAATTTAAACGGGACCCTGCTATCCGATGGACTCAATTCCATACGTGGAATATAAACCTTCATTCCAATATTAGTTCCTGAAAGAATCTTTGCTTCAATAATGCGTTCTCCAGGTTGGATAGCGACAACTTTATACCATTGCATAATCCCGAACCTTGATACATGTTTCGAATCAACATAATCGGAACTCCAATTTTCAACTTTAAATGATTAGGAATCGCTGAGCACTTTATTGTGTTTAGAAAGTAGACCGAGTATACTTGATGTTGTTCTTCTCCATTTACATATGTCTTGCAAATGGTGTTAGAACTAAGATATACTCTTTTATCCCCTGGAAGAATAGACATCACGTACTCATTAATTGTTCCAATAATGCTATTAGTTTGTGCAAGAATAGCTATGTTTTCGAAGAATGAGTGATTACCAAAGTTTTCTAAAATAGAAGGATAAGTGCTATCGATAATAACTATTTGTCAATAACATTTCAAATGACTTGTTCATCCAGATTTTCCAATCATAATGTTATTTGTAGCCACTGGAATAAAATCTACAAAATAACACTTATTCATGCTCAAACCGATATGCAGGTGATGATTTCAATTTAACACACGTATTATTTGCCACTATTTTAGTAAGTATTTTATTAAATCATGAAATATTTTGTATCAAGA
Source organism: Phtheirospermum japonicum (assembly GCA_014905375.1). Lineage (NCBI taxonomy): Eukaryota > Viridiplantae > Streptophyta > Magnoliopsida > Lamiales > Orobanchaceae > Phtheirospermum > Phtheirospermum japonicum. The sequence continues at coordinate 590,850 of BMAC01000141.1, forward strand.
TTTCAATCAAACTAATACATATTAATATTAACTAAAATATAGAGACTATACAAACCATTAATCATGCAAAATGAAAGCAACATAGATTAATATACAACAGCATGAACAGAGAACATAACATCAATGTAATATTCATTTTGATATTCGAAGATTGAAAAACACACATTAATTACAACATCATAAACTATTAATCTAGTTATGCACATAAAACAACAAAGTTAAAGGATAATACCAGTATTCTTGTCCCTATACTATGGATTTCATTATATATGTATAATTATATATATATATATATATAGGAGGTTTATAGTATGTTTCACTACTGCAGAAACAGCTTTTTACGGCGGTTCTGGGAGACTTTTTACGGCGGTTTTCGAATCGCCGTTAAATCCTCCGCCGTAAATTTTTACAGCGGTTGTTCTAAAAACCGCCGTAGAAAGTGAGTGTTTTTACGGCAGTTTTTCTTGAACCGCCGTAGAAAGTGATGCTTTTTATGGCGGTTTCAGAAATGCCTTAAAAAACAACGGCGATGGATTTACGACGGTTCTTGAAAACTACCTTGTAGAAAGTCTGTTTTCCAGAATGGACATTTTACGTCAGTTCTTGAAAATACCTTCTAGGAAGTAGTAAAAAAATTTTAAAAAATGAAAATACAAATACAGATACAATTATAAAAAACTTTGATACCCTCCGTAAAAATAAACCAAATTTCTATTAAAATGAATAAGTGTATGTAGGATACATATTCATATATACATTTGGCAAAAAAATAATATATTCTAGAAAGAAAAAAAGAAAAGGCAGGCCTATAAGCCATCTGCGGCAATTTAATAAAACTCACATTCATCAATAGGTACAAAAACAGAAAGAATTGGGAAATTAAGAAAATAATATATAGGATTGGGTTCAAATGAGAAACTCGTCATTATATGTGAACCTAGGGACTAATCCTGGCCTTAGATCTAATATTGCACAGTGCAATTATATGTCCAGGTTCATTGTGCTTTTTAGACAATACTGTAGTGCTAAAATCAATCCATTTTTTTTAATTTAATTATATATATATATATATATATATATATATATATATATATATATTACGTTTTAAAACATGCAATATGTACATTAAATTGTAGATCTTGAGAATGTGATTAATTTGATATATATTTCATTTAAAACGAATAAAATTTGAAAAAGTTATGGTTTGTTGAATATTTGAGTTTCATTTCAAATTTTTGAATTTGCAGTTTATAGACAAAATTTGCGATGCTTTTTGTATACAATCGTAGTGTTTTTTTTTTCTTAATCTATTGTGCTTTCCAAAGAACAATGTAGTGCTCTTTGTAAACGTTGATATATGTCCAAAATACCATTTTTTAATTAATTAATGCATTTTTTTATATTATTACCATGCTGACATGTCATGATCTCAACCATCAAGATTATCCAATCTAATGGTCAAGATGAGTCCCTAGGTTCACATATAATGACGGGTTCTCATTTGAACCCAACCCTATATATATATATATATATATATATATATATATATATATATATATATATATATATACTATATATACTATATATATATATATATATATATATATATATAATATATATATATATATATATATAGGGTTGGTTCAAATAGAACCCAGTCAATATATGCGAACCTAGGGACCAATCCAGGCCCTAGATTTTTTCGATCCAACGGGCATCTTTAATCCCAATCTTGTGTTTTAATTATGGAAATTATATTTTCACACGCTGGTCAACTTTTCTGGAGGGGCCAATCTGTCCAAATGAAAAAACCTTACAAATCCCGCCTTTTATTCATTTGCGTGATATATTGCAAGGTGAAAATAGAAATATATCCTTCTTCCCTTAACACAATATACATGCAAATATAGTTCTTCGGGAAGTGTGAAAGACATAAGAAACTCACTGCGAGAAATCAATCCAGACGGCTATTCTGAACTTTTCTTCTGCGATTCTTGAAACAAAAAGCTGCATTTTTTTATGGGAAACAACGGACGGCCAGCCAAAGGCACTCGGCGGACGGCACCCGACGCCGGATCAGGTATTCTTTTGCACCGATAAAAATGGAGGAGTTTGGCTGGTAACCCTAATTTCTGAAATCAGTTGTATTCAAAATCGCCCACAGTTTGATAAGTGGCTTTTATTATTCTGAAAGCACTCCGAATTGATGTGTGTCTTCGATTCTGATGGTCAAGCTCTATTCCTTTTTTTTGCTAACATGTTGGCCCCCAAAAAATAGGGTTCGCCCACAATGATTTGGAATAAATCGATTTTATGTGAATCGCGTTCCATAAAATTATTTTTTTATGAATTCCGTTTCAACTCGCAGACCATCTGTGTGATGCTTTTTATTATATATTAAACAACTGCATTTTAGTCGGTTCTGTAGGTGCTTTTTGATATGTTTGATGAGTCGAAAATAAATGGCAGTGATTTGGTGATGAGTATGAAATTTTTTTTTTTTTGTTTTGAATGGTATCTGAATGTACTTCACATTGCAATTAGCCAAAAAGATTAAGTTTTTTTGGGATATGTTTAACTGTTCCAAGCCACTGCATAAAATTAAAAAAATTATATGTCTACAYTGCTTTTCATTATATATTGTAAATGCTTTTGATATTTTTTGGTGCTTTGACTTATAATTGATTGTGCATAAGATAAGTTGTTTCAGTGCTTTGTGGATAACCGTGAAGGATTTGTTTGTTGTAGTGCTTTATATGATGAATGAGGATGCTTTATATGTCTATTATGCTTTTAATATACATTAAGTGCTTTTGATATTTTTAGTGCTTTGACTTATAGTTGAGTCTGCTTTGGGGGATAACCGTCTAGGATCTGTATATTGTAGTGTTTTAAATGATGTCTGAATGTGTTTCACAGTGCATTTAGCCGAAAAACACCTTTTTTGTAATACATTTCCAGTGTTCTCATCTATTGTGAAATAAATAATGATATATGTACACTGCTTTTAGTATATATGTCGATGCTTTTTAAATGTTTGGTGCTTTTAATAATATCTAATTGTGCTTTAGATAATTTGTTGCTATGCTTTGTGGATAACCGGAAGGGTTTATATGTTGTGGTGTTTTGAATAATGACTAATGGTGCTTTTTGAATGTGTGTGGTTATTGCTTTTGAAATTGTGTTTCTAAAATTAATGTATTTGTGAGTGTCTGTGTATGTGTATATCGAATGTATATGTGTATTAATGTTTACAGGCAAATTGTTGTGGTTTCATAGAATGTGTATGTGTATTAATTCTTTGTGTATATACCTCGTAGAATATATGTATAATGCTGTAGTTCTGTATATGGAATCCAGCCGTTGAATCTTATATTTAGTAGGTTTGTTAATTTGGGTAAAAAAAAATTTTTTTAAAATGAATAACTTGATAAATTTTGCAGATAAGGGGGTTGAACAAAAAAAGCGCAAAGTTGCAAAAGAGAACAGAGGACTGGATGATTTTGTGAACCCAAGAAAGAATAATGGCMATAATACAGCGCATAYTGCAGCGTTCGAGGCGGGGTTTGCATCTGTGAACATTGCAGCTGAATCGGCCRCGATCCGGATTATTGTCCGTCAATCGAACCAGCGCTTACCTATGACGGGTGAACTGTTTGCTTCCAACCCTGTTCAAGTTGAAACATCCAGGGTACCAACCGGCCGTGTGTCAGCTTTGCCATATGTACCTGCTGAATCCGATGGTGATGACAGAGATGACAATGATGTGGAGTGCATAGACAATAATCGACATGGAGCTAGTGAGGTGGATGTCGAAGTAGTGGATGGAGAAGATGACGCCGAGAACGAAGTAATCGCCATGGACTACCCATTACTCAAAACAAGAACTTCTCCCAGAATTTTGGTGAATGCCATTAAGAAGCTGAACTCACAACAAAAAGCAGCGGTGGAGATGATGGGGTTCGGTGGCCTGTTGCAACTGAATATTACTGCATTGCCACAGAAATTGTGTTATTGGGTTCTGGAAAACTTCGATCCGAGAAGTTGTGAGCTTAGTTTACAGAAGGGGAAGACGATCCATGTTGATCCTATGGATGTTCACGTGACGCTTGGCCTGCCGAGGGGGGAAACAAGTATCCAAAAGAAACCAAGGCACGAACAATTGGCGTTGTTGGATACGTGGGCTGGATACTTTACAAAAAAAAAAGGATAAGATCCTGCCGAAAGAAGTTGCACAAAAGATGCTTGATGAGACTGAGGGTGGTGCATGGTTCAAACGCCAGTTCCTAGTACTAGTTACGTCTTGTCTTATCGAGGCTGCACACAATGGCTACGTGCTTCCGCAAATAATGGACTACCTAGACGACGTTGACAACATGGCGAATCTCAATTAGTGTGAATACACATTGGAGAGGCTTATAAGCTGCAAGCTTGACTGGGACAAAAATAAAACAAAGGAATTCAGAGGGCCGATACTATTTCTTACGCTAATGTCTCCACGTTCAATAAATGGTCATAACGTTGTAGTATGCATTAAAAAATGTTAATTTTACTTGTTATGAAATTTTAACTATTTCTATTACGAGACGCACCCGAACACTGGAACATATATTCAAGAACCTCTTCATTTATTACTCGTGAATATTAAAATACTAATACTAATTAAATGATGATAGGTCATGTACGTTGACTGGGTTATGTTGTTTACTCGAGCTGTCCCGAGAGCTTTCCCATTGATAAAGGGTTGGAATAAAGATTCATTGAAGAAACGAGAGACCCAGGAGCTAGCTGCAAATGGATTTGGAGCGGGTTTTCCGTACGACATGTTGGAATCTCCGGAGACGCAAGTGTATGAAGCGATACAACCTCAACCACGAACTGAGAAGAACGATTTGACAGTTGTACCGGATGGGGGTAATGTGCACGGCTTCACGGATAGGCTGCTCGCCAAAGCAAAGGTGATGGCCGACGCAATGTCGGAAATTTTGGAGATGGTGCAGGAAGCTCCAAAGGAATTGCTGAACGATTTTAATTATAATCGTGTTTTATCTACAACACAACATCTTCTAGGCTGCAGTAAGCAAGCTATTTCTCCGGCGGACCGAGCCTCAGAATCACTCTGGACTGAAGAGTTGGGCGATGACGAGTTCTGGGAAAATCGTCTTGGTATTATAGAGGAGATAGAGGATGGTGTTAGGAGGAAATTGAAGTACAACTCTACTCAAGAGGACGTGCCAAGTTTCAGCCTCGGTTTGACACAAGAGGAGATCGATGTTGCTGAGAACCCAACCGAGATGAATCCAGCAGGTGATGACAACATGGATTGTGGTGCAGTTTTGTGTGATAATCAAGAAGGATGTCAGACAACGACTGGAAATCCGGCGGTCGTTGTCAAGGCTGTAAAGGTATTAATTGAAATAATTCAGTTAATGAATAATGAGATTATCTACGTTACAGGTCAAGGAGAATACTTCGTGCGAAAAACAACAATGCGATGTTGTTGGCGGTCAAATGCGAGGTGTGACTAAAGCGGTAAACAGTGAACCTAATTGCAAGGATGCAAAGCAAAAGGGGAGAAATGTAATTTTCCTCTACCCCTGATCAATGTTGTTTTTGTAAAATATATATAATCATTCCTATTCTAATGATATGGAAGTGTAATATATTGTATAACAACATATCTGCACTTGAAAAATGAAGGCTACTGCTGACCCGAAACCACACGGAATGGTCCGTCGAACTGGAAAGCAGCTCAAGAAGACGGTATCATTTTCATCCCCGTACATGAAAAGAGCTGTCACCGTGTCCGAGAGATTGGATAGGTTGGAGAAGGACTTATTCTACTGGGTTTCGTGTAACAAGGATGCTGACAGGTACGTTGGTTAACGTGCTTGCTAATATTGATTTTAAGTGCTTTTTCGTGTATAGCATTGTATTTATAATAAATAAATCTCCTATGTTTTTTTATTATTTTTACACATTGATATTTTTTTGGTTTGGTTACAATTGTGTGATTTGTGATGTACAATCAAGTGTTTTTCAGTGTTTTGAACCCTATTAATTTTTAGGCTGACTGTTTGACTCAATATTACTTGCATTTTTCAGCGAGGAAATCCTTTTTTCAAACGGTCGCTCTGACCTCAGGCGGCGAGATATGGTGACAATTGCACCAACAACATACGTCAGTACGGCTATTGTTGATGTCTGGATCCAAATTCTGAACAGTAAAGAGAAATACCGAGCAGCCACCTCACCGTGCCGCTTCTTCGCAACGACCGACCCATGCGTATTTTGCACATATAAATACAGAAATAATTGTTAAAATTATGCAATAGTTTGGAAAATTACTTAAATTCTTTTCTCTTTATGCAGTGCTATACACTGGTCGACGCACCGAAGGGATGGGATATGAGCAGACGTGAAGCCAAGTTTTTCGAGAAATTGGATGAAGAGCTAAAAAATATTGATGGGCTGCAAATTGGCCAAATAGATATGGTAATATCAAAAACGGAGTTCATTGCCTACCATTACTGAAACATATATTTTTAATATCTGACAAAATTGTTCTCCTGCAGTTTTTCTTTCCAATTTACCATGCCGAGCATTTCTACTTGATGGCTTGCAATGTACGGAGGTTCCGGGCTGATCTCATCGACAACTCAGTTTCTGTTGATTCGAAGTCATTAGAAGAGGCGTACGGTGATACCCCAATATTGCTAGTAAGTAAATGCATGCCAAAATTGTATATAGTAACTCGTATTGTTAATACTCAATTAAAAATGTTGTTCTTGATTATAAGCTTCTTTTCATTTGAATATATTGGGATATGATTTTTATATATTCTTCTGCTGCTTTGATCAGTTCTGTTTTATGCTTTATCATTGTTGTTGAGTGCTTTTTTGGATGAAATTATTTTTTTATTATTTTTAAACCAGTGCTTCAATCACTTATCTATAGTGCTTTGTCATTGTTTGGTTGGTGTAATAATTGCTTATGTTTCCAGTATGATTTGGTTTTTGGTATTTTATTCTAATTACGATATATGCTTATGTTTCCAGAATTATCTCTTGAAAGATTCTCACAGTGTTTGTAAATATGTGTATCTTCAGATTCTGCATATTGATCTTCTGTCTGTTTGTGTGAATGGATTAGTGTTTTTAAAAACATTGTATGGAGTGTTTTTTGCTTGTGTTAGTGTATGATTTTTGTTGTTTAATTTTGTGTAATACATGTGTGTTCTTTGTAATAAGCATTTTGATCATTTGTTATTTGGCTTATATTCGTTTAAATTCTGCAGTGCTTCTGCAAACATAGGTGCTTGTTAAAGAAAAAATATGTTTGTAATACTAATTGTAGATTGTTTTGTAATTTTCCACCAGAAGGAAAAACTTGCTGAGTATCTGAAGCGTAACGGGAAATCCAATAAAGCAACGGGTCTTAAGAAAGTCCCACTGACAAGATTGAGGATGCCTTGGAGGGATGACAACAATAAGTGTGATTGTTCCATATATACAATGCGACACATGGAGACGTACATGGGGGCTGGGCCAAGATGGGATGTGGGCTTGAAGAGTAGGTCTGCGAATCAAATGGCGTTCTTGAGGGAGAAATATTGCACAGCGATACTAACATCGGAGGATAACATTTACAAGGATCGTAATCAAGAAGAAGCCTCATTCTACTTTCGTTGTGCGTGCGAAGACTACGAGATAGATGTGGTCGATCTGCTAATAAATGGTGGAAGCGAAGACTACTTTCGTTGATGCTGATGGGACCGACTGATATTTTAGTAGCCTGAACAATATTGTTCTATTTTYTTTTATTCTATTTTGTGCATTAGGTCCAGTTATCGTGAGAATTGTGTATTTGACACTATTTTTTTTGGGTATTGACAAGTACTGGTTGTTTATTTGTTATGTGTTTCACAGTATGCTTGGTTTATACAATTATGATAATTTRGCTTTTTGTGCAACACCGGTAATGTTGTCAAAAGAATATTACAAAAACCAATGTGCAACGAAAAGTAGTATCATCAAATAAATAGAGAATAAAGCATCACAATTTTTTTTTACATGCTACGATCGACTTATTAATTAGGTTGCTATTAGGTGCCAAGTTCCTCTCAAAGGTATTGATAAAAAGGAGTATAAAGCACTGTCCTATTTTTATTATATTTTTTTGACGTTGTTGTCTATTACAACAAAAGAAAAACAATGCAAAACCAACAGCCTGGAGGTGATGTTATTTAATAACAACAAACCTTCGTTAAATGAGAATAACATCACCACATTTGCGTTCCAAAAAAAAAAAAAGAAATGAAAAAAAGGTTCAAGCGCAAACCAAAAAATCAGAAGTTTATAGTTATGCAAGAACAACAAAACATTTTATTCGTAATAAAAAATCGTCTAAATGTCTGAAAAAAGATTAGTTATAATATAACCCTGACAATTATTTCAATTCTACTGGGCAATTGCGAGCGTCGTGGTTCGATTTCTGCTTGCATCGGCTACACATTCTCAACGGCTTGTTGCTATTTTCAATCGCCAACTCCTTACTTGATTTCAGCCGGTTACGAGAACCTTTATTATTGACTGTCGACGGGGGCAACACTGTTACATCATCGGGGATTGATGTGCCATAGAAGTTATCAAATAATTTGCGCTTTGCTGAAGAATTGTTCGTTTCATCCCCGTCCACCGTTAGAGATGTCTTCAACTCCCTAATACCTCGTAACAACGCCGACATGTTATCTACCTTACCCTCGGCCAAGCCAACGCAAGTGTAAAATTCAGACATAATCTGACTCATAAGTGCTTTGCTCTCCTCGATACAACTGGTTTGGCCACGAGTGACACCTTGCACATCGTACATGGTGTTCTTGAATGCAAATTTAGTCCAACGGCTAACAATGTATTTATCGGGCACCTTCTCAATTCTCATTTCTTTGAAAATAAAAAAAATATGAGAGCACAGTAAGCCTTCCCTAATGAATTTCTTGCAGCTACAAAAAATAGAGTCACCGCTCTTGTCATACACAACTTTGAACAAACAACTACGATCTTCGACGTCATATAAGAACATATTTCCGTTCTCATTTATGCTTGCAACACGACATCCGAAATAAGCAGCGACAATCTCGTACTGAACTTCCCTAAAAATTAGAGTCGTGTAAATAGACGAAGAGTGTTTTTCAATTGCTAAAGGCGTTTCGAGATAGGGAACTGCGGTTTCTTCCTGACTATTAATAGCATCAAGTGTGTGTCTCTGAGAATCCAACGCACTTTCAATATTCAAATAAAATTCTAAVAAGTTAGCACGAGGGTTGGMGTACCTGCCGAAGAAACCATTTTCACTCTCCGACATAGACGTGGTTCTAAATAGCCGACTCATTGGGACATCCCTGAAGTACGCGGGTATCCACATTTCACGTATTTSAAARAATGATTTAAACCATGTGTTGTCTAWTAACCCAAATTCGACCATGACATTCTTCCATTGCGATTCGAACTCCGAAGGCTCGAGGAGATCGGACCAGACAACACGATTCAGCTTGTCCTTGAATGATACGTCATTCTTCAAATTAGCAGGAACCTTTTCGGGAACCTTCTTCATAATGTGCCACATACACAGGCGTTGTCTCGTYCCGACAAGTACCTGCTCGATTGCAATTTTCATTGCCGGGTCTTGGTCAGTTGTAATCATTGATGGACTACGACCCAGGCACTCTATAAATTTTTCAAAGAGCCATGCATACGCGCGAACATCCTCATTGGACAACAACCCGATGCCAAATGAAACACATTTACCGTGATTGTCTTTCCCAGTAAACGGAGCGAATATCATATTATACCTAATATTAAAATGAATAAAACAAGATTACAGTCTGCTTGCCATTAATTCGAACCACGGTATTATGTTTTTGATATCTATTTATGTGTTTACAAATTATATTACAGTAACGTATACCCCAACATGTAAAACATATGAATGGATATCAATATTGTTGACAGCCGCCGAAACGAAGTACTATTAATATTTATTAACTAAAGTCTTATTTCRATTATTTGGCAGTATACACAAAAAACATTACTTAATCCCCCACTGCTTTACATTAAAGAAATATAAAAAAAAATCTTAAAAATGGTGCAGTACACAACATTGATAACTAAAGTCTTCTTTCTTATATGAGGCAGTATACACCATTTTTTGAATATAAAAAATATTGATAGCAATGGTGCAGTACACAACATTAATTAATCCCCTAATGCTTTCCATTAATTAAATACCAAAAACGTTATCTTGTAGTTATGTTGGTAAAAAATTATTCAAAACAACAAATAATAAAAAAAAAGAAGCAGCAATGAATGATAATTTTTATAAATATATATATATATATATATATATATATATATATATATATATATATATATATATATATATATATATATATATATATAAAATTACTTAGCAGTGGTGAAAATGATTTATGTTACTTATAGATACATGCAAAAAACTATATAAATTTTGAAAACTCTAATAGGAAAAGGTAAAACCTGTTTGTCGAGTACGTCGCATCAAATGACACAACATCTCCGAATGCGGCGAAGTTCCTCCTACACGTAGGGTCAGCCCAAAATAACCTAGTCAACTTATCGTGCTCGTCAACTGCATAATCGAACACAAATGCCGGGTTCAATTCTTTCTTCCTAAAAAGCTTCTCCAACAACATTTGAGCGTCAACCCCAGCAACATATGCTTTCAAATCATGTGCAAAGTTCTTGAATTCAGCTTTCGTACAACCTATATTCGAATACCCACCGACGACTTCCTTAAATAGCCTATACGACCTCGTTGCACCGATATTGGCCCTAGCACAGCTCAACATGAATTGCTTATGTGCAGGATCTCGAACTCTATTCTCTTTAAGAAATGGCTTGTATGGTTCAGAAACTAACATGTGATGATGACGTTCGATAAACTCGTGGACAACATAACCTTCACCGGGACAAAACTTGAACTTGACACGTGCCATGCACCCACAACGCTTGGACGTCCGACGTATTTTTTTTTCGGAGGGCTTCCACTTATGTTTTCATTCTCACACATTACACTTTCGCTATTCAGAGGGGCGACAAGCTTCTCACCCTCTTTATTACAATACACGGTTTTGAGTATGATAGTATTATCGCGGTACTTTTTTTCTGATCCAAGATGAACATCGAAACCACACTTCGAGGCGTAAGTTCTATAGAACTTAATACAGTCGTCTAAGGACGTAAATTTTTTCCCCACGAAGGGCTTATAATTCAAATCACAATGCGGCACGTAATACTCGGTTAGTCCAGGTGATATCTCGACATGATACTCGGTCTTTTCACTACACTCGTTAGTGCCTGCGAATAAATGAATCACGCATAATAAAAAATTTATCATTCGATTCTGTAAAAAAAAAACATAATACATTGCTTTAAAAAATGATATGATGCTTTTTGGGGGCTTTTCGTTTAGATGTCGCATAATATATTGCTTTAAAAAATCGTAATGTACTGCTTTTAGTGCTTTAAAAGTTGGATGGTGCTTTCTGTATAATAATCAGTGAGGTAGGTGTCGCATTAAGCAGAGACATTAAATTKTGGGTTCGCAGATTAACTAGTTACTGCTTTTTTTGAAAACCTTCAGTGCTGTCTTGAGTTGGTGGACGGTGCTTTCGATTATGTTTAGAAGCGACGGGACTAATACACATCTGTTCGCAATTTTTTTTATTCCGTTCATCCGTGGATTAAGGCAGTCCATGGCAACCCTTTGCGCCTCTTTTTTTCCCCAGTACAATAATATTCACCATGTGCGATCGAGTTGATATAATTAGTTAAGGAAAAAGACTAATCCTATAAGATAATTAGCAGGCAAAAAAAAAAAGGAACTTATGAAGATGAACGGACAAACCTGATGACGCCATCTTCCGAATTACGCCGTCGAGATATTGAAGATGATGAACCGATGATTGTGGAGATTCAGCGTGGATATATTTTTTGTCAACGTGAAGATTTGATATTTCCTTATTATGTTAATGGGAATATACGTTATTATGAGCCGTAATCATTGACCAGATTTTGAAAATACTAAAATAACCCCAAGATGCTTGAATTAAAGTCAATTATTTCGTTTTATATTAACTATTGATCGTATTTGATCTAGGGCCTGAATTGGTCCCTAGGTTCGCATATATTGACGTGGGTTTTATTTGAATCTAATCCTTATATATATATATATATATATATATATATATATATATATATATATATATATATATATATATATATAATTTGAGCATGCATATACTTGATACGGTAGGCGAAACGTAGGTAAGCCATATATCAGATGAATTGGTCTTTCTGGAAGTGAAAACGCGCCTTCAAGTAATACTGAAGTAAACACTACAAAGTTTACAAACATTATTAAACAGAATGTTCTCCGCAGATTATAAACAATCCGTATTTAAATAGAGAGAGAAAAATAAATTAAAAAAAAAAACCTTGTCTTGAATGAGTAAACTCCCAATATGAACTTGAATAAAAAACTAAACTGTGAATTAAAAACTTCCTGAAATTGAGGAGTAAACTGTCTCAAGCTACATCGCTACAAAAGAACATGCATCATTTAAGCCACGCCTCGTCGCAAACATCATTTCTGAAAGCTTCTAACCCTGCATGTGGATAATTACTTATATACAGTACCAATCAACCAATAAAAAGGGGTGGGCAGCAATCGCCTTTAAGTGCATGAGAGGCTTATAAGAGTGAGTTACAAGGTCTCGACAGGATAGCCCCACACTAAGAGTGATTTATAAGTCCCCATGTTTTACAAGGGTTATTTTACAAAATAAGATGAATTGTTCATCATAAATCGATTCAGAATTAACATCAGAAGACTCACAACAATCTGTACTATTATCTCCAAATTGCTATGTTTTCAATTAGTCATTATTTGAGTAAAAAAACAAACAAAGAAGCTAAATAAAATAAACAAAGTTAATCCATGAGCATCATAATACGAAAGACATGAACCACATAATTTCTTATTTACCATTTAAAACATAATTACAAGGCCAAATCACAAAACATCTTTTCTATCATTCAGCATCAAACACATATTCATTACTCTCATACTTATATTAATTTCACTGACGCATTCAGTAGAAAAATAAAATAAAACGCATCATATGCAATTTCAAAGTTCCAAGCCTGACGAAATATATAAATGTAATGTAACTTGTTGATATTCATGAGAAAATATAAACTTAGGTTTAGTCTATTTATATAAAACTCAGATATTATTCAAAATTACAATTACCCATTTGGTTTTTGTTTCTATTTTAACAATTACACCCTCAGTGCGCAGTTATTTGATAAGAAAGATGTTTGTTTTATTAGACTTAATTGGGTATTTATAATTTTTCAAAGATAATGCTTTTTTTTTCTTTTTTTTTCTTTTTTGTATAAGATCAAACCTTAAGGCTAGTGGTTGTAACTATCCTCTACAAATTAGATGCAAGAGAATGTCAAATAAGCATTTCATGGAATTTATTTTGTTTTAGTAGGTCATCTTAGACACATATAAAAGTTATTAACAGTGCCAGGCTTCTCATGGCATTCAAATACTAAAAACTCATACCACACTCAACAAATGCCTCTAACCTTTTCATTGGTATAAAAGTTATATAGCTCCTCAAAATACTGAGAATCCAACCAACCGATTCACGAACTGAAGACATACTGCCAAAATGATCTCCTATCGTTCACATATCTGCAAATTACTTAACACCCGAAAAGAATCAAATGGCATTTTCAAGTTAAAACGCGCTTTAAATTCATATAATTACTTAATATCGTACAGCCTTACAAGTACAAGTATGATTAAATTCTTGACATTTGATTTTATTCCTATTTTGGTTATGAGTTTAATTAATAATATCAACTAATGATGTCCTAAACGCAATTCCAAATTTTGACACATAGTATAACAAAAAAGATGGTGCATTCCAAGTTACATTTCATTCGGGCATTCTATCAAACACTTGGATGACGCTATTGATTAACCAATTTCTTTGAAATTAAAAACAAGCATTTTCACAAAAATAAAAATAAAAATAAAAAGAGTCTATCACAATTAACACAACAACAAAAATATATAAACTCGAAGAACTAAGGTAATACGCACAAATAATCTTAATATGCAATCATTTCTCAATCCGCTATTTAGAAATCAAAGAGATTGAAGAACTCACTGTTTAGCATGAGTGCTCGTAATGTGCAATCATTGCCACATCACTGAGATTTATCTACATAAACCATAAAAAGATAATTGAGTTATCAACCCAAATACCATAAAATCACATCACGAAGTTTGTTGTATTCATTAGCCATAGCACAAGCTTACTTGCTGTCGCCTTTCCTCGAATTAGCCTTCGAGTTTCCTCCTTTCATCTGGAAAAAGAAATAAAAAAAATAGATCTAGAAATTTATACAAAGTAACCGCGAAAATCACCAAAGAAAAGCTAAAGTCAGCGAAAACCAACCACGAATTGCCTGATACTCACCTCGAATTAAGGTAGGGTTGGAGCTAAGCTTTCCTTTGTCTTGCTACGATATCTCGAGCGAGAGAGAGAGAGAGAGAGAGAGAGAGGAATTAGGGGCTAAGCGAGAGAGAGAGAAATGAACGAAATATACTGACTCAAACTTTTGTGCACCCCATTTTTAATAATTAATTTAAAAGCACGTCAGTTTGCTCGCAAGTGTACGAGGTAACTGTAGGGTGATGAGTTTGACTCGAGTCGTATCTCTCGAGAAAACAACTGTTCGGTCTTATCACTATTTTTTTCAATTACGAATAACATACATATACATTTGGGGGTTTGAATAGATTGATTCGATCATTATAAACTAAGACGATAATTAAACTAATTACTTTAAACTAGATTATCAATTACGAACTAAGCAGTAAATTAAAGCTGATTAAACTAATTATTCTAATTTATCAACTAAGAGGAATAACTAAATTATCAATTAACGCTACGAAAATTTAGAACTAATTATAATATTTAAAAGCATGAATTTAAGAAACTATCGCTAAGCAATTGAATCATACGAATCCAAGAACCATTAACTAAGCATAAACTAAATCGCATAAATAAACTAAATTAACCAGTATCCAATATCCAAGCATAAGAATGATTGAACTAATTAAAACTAGAATTAACTAAGAATTTATCTAAACAATTAACTAGAAAATTATCTAAGAGAACCAAGGAAAGCAATGAAAAGCTCCAGCTATTCCGTAGTTTGAACGTTGATCTTGGGTGAAGAATGACTTCCGAACTCGAATTCGATGCGTTGTTCTTCAATCCTGGATCTCCGTCTTCAAATCTCGTTATGAGATGTGGAATTATTGTTTTTATGAGTTAAGGAACCTTAGGGTAGATGTATCTATCATGGCACTCTCTGAAAACTCGAAATATGAAGGGTTTATATAAGTTTTGCAAGTCTTGGCGCTCAAGAAACCCTAATTTCCGAATTCTGGGCCGTCGCGTCGATTGACGCGTGCTGGCGCTCGGCGGGACTCGGCAGACTTGGTCGGCAGTGCTCGGTAGGTCTGGTCAGCAGGTGTGCGCGTTGGCTGGGCAGGTGCGTCGACTGGGTGCGTCGACATCGACGCTTCAGCAAGTTGCGTCGACAATGGTGCGTCGACATCAACGCTTCAGCAAGTAGCATCGACGTTGCGTCGACTGACGCGGTCATTATTCGCTGGCATGGCTCGCGTCGACGGTCGCGTCAGTCGACGCGACTGAGCGTCGGTCTCCGTTTCTCGATCTTTTGCTACTCGTTTCACCAGAAAGCTTGTTCTTCTACTCTCGAACATCGAACTTCGTCTTTTACGTGCTAAACTCTTCCGGTTACTTAGCTGTAAGGTGAAAAACAACGAAACATCACCTAATTGCATCAATTAAGATCAAAATGCGGTAAAAAAAGCTGGAATTATAAAATTACGGAATTATGCTTAAATCATCCAACTTATACCAAAAACAAATATAAAAACGAACTAAAAAGCTAATAAAAATAAGGACAAATCTACTCTAATCAACTACCCCACGCTTTATTGGTTTGTTCGTCCCCGAACAAACGATAATTTCGAAGTATAACTAGAATGAAAATAAGTTCAAGCGAAGAGTCGTGCTATGCTACATACGTAATTTTAAAAATATAGGTACAAGTCACGCAACGTCAAACACTTGACCATTATTACATTGTCGCATTAAAATAAAATCATGCTCCCTCACGAAGAATAATATATATAAGTACGCTCAAAAGCACTCAAGTATTTTCTGCATGGGACGTGTATACACTCAAATCATACAATTACATGCACAATAAATAAGCACCGAAAATCAATCTCTTATCAATCGCAAATTAAGTGTGCTGTCTAAACTAAGAATCAGAAAAGGTCTTTATGGGTTGTAGTGTAAGTCTCTTTGGACGGGTGTGGAATATATAAGTCGTGTGGCTAAATAACTCACCCAACCTAATCTAATCACGAAGCAATGCGCTTCACCTCGTTCAAAAGAAAAACCTCACGTAGCCCTTAAATATAGGCTATTCCTAAACTCAAAAACTCGTAAACCGACTGAAAGCTCAATTCACTTAATCACAACTCTTTTGCCTTTTAAACATAAGGCTTCATAAAATAAACAATTAAACTCAAGCCTTTACAAGCGCGTAGGCAATTAATAACACAAGACCCACCATCTTTCTTATCATCATTTTTTTTTATTATTCCCCCGTTTATTCTTTTTATGGGGTTTCTCTCTTTTTTTTTTATATATTTTTTTTAGATGGTGGTCCTTATTTACAAATTAATAAATTCCTAATAAAAACTCCCAAGACTTAAATAACCAATAAAAATACGAACTCCTACCCCACGCTTTTAATGGGTTGTAGGGTCGTCTCAGAAACACTCATGGCTATAGGCATCGATATTTGGCTATGATTGGCTCATTCGGAATTTATAGTGGCTAAAAATATATGGATATGGCCGGAACAAGGTTTTATATGCGCCTTAACTTCATTTTCAAAGTCGACTACACACAGCGGTTTCAAAGAGATATCAAAACTGAAACTTATTTACGTACATGCAATGATGATAAACACTCAGGCTACTTACTGGCTTTTTGCATAAAAGATTTTGAATTGACGCTGTTTTTAAGGTTTTGCGAAATCGATTGCGTCCAAGTACC
Organism: Phtheirospermum japonicum; assembly: GCA_014905375.1. Lineage (NCBI taxonomy): Eukaryota > Viridiplantae > Streptophyta > Magnoliopsida > Lamiales > Orobanchaceae > Phtheirospermum > Phtheirospermum japonicum. The sequence continues at coordinate 608,137 of BMAC01000141.1, forward strand.
ATTTTACAATATATAATAATAAATTTTGAAAAATTATGCACTCATGCACGCTCAAAGACGAAAACAAATAATCATACTTAGTCAACTTCGACAGGCATGCCATACAAACACAATTAAGCGTAGAAATAGCAATTAATCATGTTTAAGCATATAATTATTATAGGTCAAGTATCAAATAAAATTACACAATTAATCAATACAAATCACACTCGACCACCCCCCTCTCTAAAAATCCGGGCAATCTCCTGATTGCCACAAATACATCAAAATCAAAAAGAGGAAGGAAAAAGAAAACATCCCTGAAATAATAGCAGTCGAGCCGCTAGTCGTGATTTGTGTAATTGGCCACTTCTTCAACGTACGTGATATGAATTTCCCTAAAAAAAAAACAAAACACACAAAAACAAAGAAAATAACAATATTTTTGGATTTTATATTTTTCTTTTTTTTATTTGTCATAAAGAAAGCATAAATAAAAATAAAGATAGAACGAGTTTAGAACTCGCAGGACTCATCATCCTCGTTGTGGTTCTCGTCGACGTCCATGCTCGGTGTGGGATAAGCCGCCTCGAAACGCTCCTCGAGCTTCGAGATACGAACACGCATCTTCTTCAAACTACGACGGTTCTTCTCGTGATTTGTGTCGATCTTCTCGTCGATGATTTGAAGCTTATCGAACATCTTCAATTGAAATGCTCGATTCTCCTCGATAAATTGCCTCCAATCGGGACTCGGGCCCGAAGTAGATCGGCGGGCTTGCTCCATATCCTCATCGCCATCATCGTCGTCATCGTGTAGTCGAGACGAAGATCCTCCTCTAGTTGACGACCTCACTCGGGGTTCCGGTGCACGCGTAAGAGGTAATGAAGTGGTCCCAAGTGGGCTAAGTCCGTTGTTGGCCGGATCGAACCCGAAGTGACGGGCGAGGTCGGTAATGTATGGTGCAAATGAGAGGAGTTGCGACTTGCTCCCCGGAGTACCCTTGGTGACATTGTAAAGTCCTAGCAAAATAAGCGGGTACAACCGGACTTGACGACCATCAACGAGGCATTGTAGAACATAAAGCTCGGCCTTGGTCGCGTAAGTTGCCTCAGTTTTGCAAAGTATAATGTGGCCAAGGACCTTGTAGGCGACGTAGAGTGCGTCGTCTTGAATCTTAGAACACAGGAATCGCTTGCAATCGCCAACGTTACCCCCGGTAATCATTCCCCAAAAGGAGGCTAAATCGAAGCCTTGAACTCCAACCGGGTGGTCCCCTACGGTCGGGAAACCAAATATATTACCAAAAATTTCCTCGTCGACAACCACATCATTCCCTCCTAGCCAACAAGAGAACGTCTCGTCGTTCCGAATCGCCAAAGTCGAGAAAAACTCGAGCATGAGTTCTCGAAAACCGGGCAAGTGCATTTGGGCAAAGTACCCACACCCGAGGCCATCTACATAACGCGAAAGATCGGTGTGGTGGTCCGACCCATTCGAGGCCTCATCCGCAATCCCTTGGACGTTCAAAGTCCTATGAGTAGCAAAACCCCATTTTCTAATATTTTTAAACATGTCCCCTTCCTTTTTGTCGAAAATCGGGAACGGTGCATTGTATTTCCCCGAGATATCCTTACGTTTACCCGCTCGAGACATTATCACAAAATATGAAATTGAACGGGGGTGATAAACCTTGAAAAATAAAACTTTTCATTCTTTGGGGAATTTTGTCGAACACTTGGCATACGTGTTCAACCAACTAAGAACTTGAGTAACTCTAGCACCAAAAACTTCCCACACAACCAACAACAACAATAATATGATCCCAAGATAGTTTCAAGCGAAGTACCTCGTTGATTGTTCAGAAAAACGCTCGAATTGCCTGGAATTGCCTGAATATGCCTCAACCCTTATAGTCCCCTTTTGAGAAATCGGCTTGTCTGTGAAAAGTTGGAATGAATTTCTGGGTTTGTGAGTGTTATAGTGCTTGAGTTCCTGGAAATCTTGGAAAAAAACAATTATTGCAAACAAGAAGGATATGAAGAAGGATAGAGAATTAAAATTTGAAGTTAGAAAAAGAAGAAAGGTGAGAAAAAGAGAAAAAGAGGCTGTTTTTAAGCAATTTTCTAAGCCAATCCCGCGGGTCACACGCATACGGGTCGGGTCATGGGCCAAAAATCCAATTTTTAACCGTTTCTAGGCCGGTCTGGATTCGCATCGATGCCGCGTCAGTCGACGCGACAGAGAGTGATTCTTCGGCATTTCGCGTCGACGCCGCATCGACTGACGCGAGCAGGTGCTCGGCGTCGACGCGGGCGGATTCCTGGGCGTCTTTTCCTTCGCTCGTTCATTCAATTCTCCTTGTCCGAGTTGTCCATCTGATCTTAAACAAGTAAAAATCAAAAAATAAAAATTAAATAAAATGAAAATAAGGTACAAAAGGATACAAATGCTCGGGTTGCCTCCCGTGAAGCGCAAATATTAACGTCGCTTGCTCGACGCTATCTTGCTCGTTTATCTTTCAACGTACAGTGGATCTCCAAACTCCACCATCTTGCGATTGCTATTTTTACCTCGTCCATCATGATAAGGCTTCATTCTATGCTTGTGAGCCTGAAAGGACGATTTGCCAATCTCATTGTACAACGTGGCTACACCGTACTCATCAAATTCTTTAATCGAGAATGGTCCGCTCCATGAAGCTCCAAAATCGGCAGGGTCATACTTACATTCGTTATTATACAAGACTAATTCTCCAAATTCAAATTGCGAGTTCTTGACTTCACTCGTGCGAACCTCTTCTGGTTTCTTCTTATTTCTCGTCCAATCCTTGAAATATGCCTCACCCTTGTTTTGTTCGCGCGAAAATTTTTCGTTAGGGCCGAGGAAGTTGTGCCTTGAACGATTCATTGGTGGTTTCGACTCCACCCTTTGCTCGAATTCGTGCGAACACTCCTCATCAAAATTATCTCCAAATTCTGCCACGATATCGTGTATGTCTATACAACTCAATCAATTCTTCTCCACTTAAATGCATATGATCATTGGACTCGTAGTCTTTACACGAATTGACTTGCTTGTTTCTTCCCTTGATAGAAACTCCGGCGTCGTTTCCGTCGCCTAACTTGTTCAAAGTTGTGATCTCTCGTAATTCGTTGATTCATGATGCAACGGGATCAATGAATGAATCTTCCTCTTGCATAATAGGAGAGGGAGTGTTGTGAATATCTTTCAGAGAAAAGGTCACTGTTTCGCCCAAAACGGTCATCGTCATTCTCCCTTTATGAACATCAATAAGAGTATGGGAAGTCGCCATCAACGGTCGCCCTAATAAAATGGTGTGCTCGTTGTCCTCAGTCGGAACTTCGCCAGTGTCCATAACCACAAAATCAACTGGAAGTACTAGCTCTCCAACTTGCACTAAAACATCCTCGACTATCCCCAAAGGTCGTCGAGTTGATCGATCGGCCAACTGTAGGCGCATAGTTGTCGGTTTGAGGGGTCCAAGATCAAAATCTTGATAAAGCGAATAAGGCATTAGATTAACACCCGCTCCAAGATCCAACATACCTACTACCTTCTTCCCATTAGCTAGTGAAATCATTATGCAAAAACTGCCAGGATCGCGTTCTTTGGGTGGTAATGGTTTCTTGAAAATTGCGCTAACTTCCTTCGGTAACGAAACGTATTGAGTTGTCGCCAAACGTCTCTCTCTCGAGGCAAGTTCCTTAAAAAACTTGACGTAGGCGGGCATCGTCTTGATCACTTCTAAAAGTGGCAGGTTTATATTCACATTCTTCAAGAGATTGTACAGCTCCATAAATCTCTTGTTCTCCCTTGCTGGTCGTAACCGGCTCGGAAAAAGAACAGCATCCTTATACTGCATCGTTGTTTGCTTCGGTTGCGGTGGTTCATCGTTGCCAGAGGTGTCGCTCGGAATTTTCCCTTGAATAGAACCAGGAACATATCTATTGGCGGATTTATGTAGCTTGTCTACTGGTTTAGAAACAGTCTCCTCATCTTGATCTACTATGCCATTGTCGATCTTCTTCCCACTGCGAAGGACGTGAACCGCCGATGCTTGCTCCGGTTGGCTTGGTAGCTTGTCTTTCTTCTTATTTGACCTAGCAATATCAGTTGTTATTTGTCCCATAGTTCTCTCCATTCTATCCATGTTTTTAGCTAGATCATGCACAATACCGGAAAGATGGTCAATTCCGCTCACCTTCTTTGAAAGTTCGTCAATCTTCGCGTTTACCTTTGTAAGCCCTTCTCTATTATTGATCGTCTTGGCTACTTGATTTTGCTGCCAAACCAGCAGCTGATCATTCGGTTGGCTTGTACTTGACGTCTGCCTTTGATTATGAAAGTTATTTTGCAACGGTGGCACTGGTGGTGCTTGAACATATTGTGGTGGTGAATATTGTGGGTCAGGTGGCATATGATTTGGATTGCCCGGACCCCACTTGAAAAGAGGATTGTCACGTTGTGGCGTGTACTTCTTTTAGTTCGAATAGCTTTGGATTGCGTTAACCTCCTCTTGCTGCTCACTGTTGTTAGGACATGCGTCTGCTAAATGTTGGAGGGATCCACACTGGTTGCAATTCCCAGCCATTTTCTGTGCAGCGGCCTTGCTAGCTCGCTCGGCTTTCCAAGCAGCTAATTTCTCGTCGAAAATCTCTGCACATTTCGCCTTAACTAACTTGCCATCATCTAAATTAAGATCAGGAATGGAAACTTCGTTAACTCTCATCTTACGAGGCCAAGAGCTGGTTTGTCTAGACTTTTCGCTTTGCTTCTCCAACACTTGTCTTGCCTCGTGTGCTGTTAAATCTCCAAAATCTCCTCTCGCTGCTATCTCTACCTCTCGTTTCCCATGGTCCAATAAACCATCGAAAAAGAATTGGTTAGTCATCTCCGAAGAATAGTTGTGGTGGGGGCAAGCTTGCAAAAGTGTCTTGTAACGCTCCCACGTTTCGTGAAATAGCTCTCCTTCTAACTGCTCAAAAGTAGCGATTTGTCTCCGAAGATGCCCCGTTGTTTGGGCTGAATAATATTGGTTTAGYYACTTTTCGCTAATCATATCCCAGTCGGTTAACGAACCAGGCTCTAAYGACAGTAMCCATGACTTCGCCTTGTCCTTCAAGCTGTACGGGAAACAAATCATATGGACCTCCTCTTGGTGAAGGCCATGAACTACGAATCGGCCAACTTCATCAACGAAATAATTTAAAAATGCCAAGGGGTCTTCATGCGCATTCCCATGAAAGGTTGGGAATAGGTTGAGTTGATGCGGTTTGATTTCGACTACCCTTGCGGTAGGTCCAAGAACAATGGCGGACCTAAAGGGCACAACCTTTGGACGTGCCAAGTCGCGCTGTCTAAGTGCTCGATCTCCCCTTGGTTCTCGAACTTGGTCATATGCTCTCTCGTAGTGGTCGTTATGCGCGTGATGGTGCTCGCGCTCGTATCTCCTTCCGAAGTTATTTTGCTCGTAACCATGATCTTGATTTTCCAACCACTCATTCACGTGCCTTTGATTGTTAACATAGGCATTTCGCTGCAAAACATCCTCATTCCTAAATGCCACGTTCTCGATGTTGTGRTGACGCATGACATTGTTGTTCATCTCTTCATTTTGCCTCAAATTCTCCATGTTGAGCGGGTGATTGACTATGTTGTTCTGCTGGTTAACTCCTTCGTTTCTCCTTTCGTCACGTCTAGTAGAGTGTGACTTGTTTGGTTCACTACCATACCCATTTCGAATGGGGTGTGGTGGTGATCTCGGTGGTGAATCGCTGTTTCGAACTGAATGTGCTCCTAACATAATGCCGGGAACTTGATCGCAAGCAAAATCGGTTGCTGTCGAGGAATTGTACTCGGGAATAAGAACGGGTCTTGGTCTTGGCGGATTTGAACGGTGAATGTTGTCGATGAATGGCACAAGGTCGCGTTGAAGTGATTGCCTTCCTTGCATAAACTCAACAACACGTCAACGTACCAAATGGCAAAAACCAAGTAAAAACAATAGAAATAAAATAATAAATCAAACAGAAAATAAAACGAAAAATATCTTTAATTCCTACTCGTTACTTCCCCGGCAACGACGCCAAATTTTTTGACTCAAACTTTTGTGCACCCCGTTTTTAATAATTAATTTAAAAGCACGCCAGTTTGCTCGCAAGTGTACGAYGTAACTGTAGGGTGATGAGTTTGACTCGAGTCGTATCTCTCGAGGAAACAACTATTCGGTCTTATCAATATTTTTCTAAATTACGAATAACATACATATACATTTGGGGGTTTGAGTAGATTGATTCGATCATTATAAACTAAGATGATAATTAAACTAATAAACTAATTACTTTAAACTAGATTATCAATTACGAACTAAGCAGTAACTAAAGCTGATTAAACTAATTATTCTAATTTATTAACTAAGAGGAATAACTAAATTATCAATTAACGCTACGAAGATTTAGAACTAATTATAATATCTAAAAGCATGAATCTAAGAAACTATCGCTAAGCAATTGAATCATACAAATCCAAGAACCATTAACTAAGCATAAACTAAATCGCATAAATAAACTAAATTAACCAGTATCCAATATCCAAGCATAAGAATGATTGAACTAATTAAAACTAGAATTAACTAAGAATTTATCTAAACAATTAACTAGAAAATTATCTAAGAGTTTAGAAAACTTATTGAAACTAAGGAAAGCAATGAAAAGCTCCAGCTATTCCGGAGTTTGAACGTTGATCTTGGGTGAAGAATGACTTCCGAACTCGAATTCGATGCGTTGTTCTTCAATCCTCGATCTCCGTCTTCAAATCTCGTTATGAGATGTGGAATTGTTGTTTTTATGAGCTAAGGAACCTTAGGGTAGATGTATCTATCGTGGCACTCTCTGAAAACTCGAAATATGAAGGGTTTATATAGGTTTTGCAAGTCTTGGCGCTCAAGAAACCCTAATTTCCGAATTATGGGCCGTCGCGTCGACGGAGTGTTGACTGACGCGTGCTGGCGCTCGGTGGGACTCGGCAGACTTGGTCGGCAGCGCTCGGCAGGTCTGGTCAGCAGGTGTGCACGTCGGCTGGGCAGGTGCGTCGACGGGATGCGTCGACATCGATGCTTTAGCAAGTTGCGTCGACAATGGTGCGTCGACATCGACGCTTCAGCAAGTAGCATCGATGTTGCGTCGACGGAGCGTCGACTGACGCGGTCATGACTCGCTGCCATGGCTCGCGTCGACGGTGCGTCGAAGGTTGCGTCAGTCGACGCGACTGAGCGTCGGTCTCCGTTTCTCGATCTTTTGCTACTCGTTTTACCGGAAAGCTTGTTCTTCTACTCTCGAATATCGAACTTCGTCTTTTACGTGTTAAACTCTTCCGGTTACTTAGCTGTAAGGTGAAAAACAACGAAACATCACCTAATTGCATCAATTAAGAGCAAAATGCGGTAAAATAAGCTGGAATTATAAAATTACTGAATTATGCTTAAATCGTCCAACTTATACCAAAAACAAATATAAAAACGAACTAAAAGCTAATAAAAATAAGGACAAATCTACTCTAATCATATACGTGCTCGGGTAGGGAATTAGGGGATGGGGGGTTAGGCGGGATTGTCCACGTCATCGATCCGCGTGAGTATGGTTAAAATTGAGTCATTGTACCAAGAACCTAATTGCACCTAATCTAACACATTTTATGGCGGTTTACATACAACCATCGTAGAATGTGTTGGTTTTACGGCAGCAGTTTGTGAACCGACGTTAAAATCAGCTGGCCTCCAATTCTTACGTCGGTTCACAAATAACCGTCGTAGAACGTTTGGGTTTTTATGGCGGTTCTGTTAAAACCGCCGTAGAATGTAGGATTCTACGGCGGTTTTCAGAGAACCGCCGTTAACTGATAAGATTTAACATCGGTTTCTGGAAAACCGCCGTAAAAACATATTTAACGGCGGTTTTCCAGAACCGCCGTGGAATGCAGTTTCTTTAGTAGTGTTTGTTTTCAACATATACCTATTGGTTGCTGCTTGTGTTTGTTTGAAGAAAATGTCTTTCCGATCTTCAATTTCTTTATTGTTGAACTGAAGTTTTTTGGAGATTCATGGCTAATGGATATAGTATTACACAAAATATAATTTTAATGTTAATTGAATTTTTGAAAACTAATTGAACCCATTTAACCAAATCAAGTATAAAATCAAAAAGAAACTCGAAAAATAGTAAAACAAGAAAACAACCTAATAACCTAACGAAACTCGACTCAAAACCACTATAAACAATACCAAACCAGCTTTTAAAAATATGAAAAAAAAATACCACAATTACATGCAAAACAAAAAGATCACCACTCGGCCATTATTAGTGTTGGAAGAATAAAAGAACATCAAAATGAAAAACTATGTCGTCAAATATGAAAAAATAAAACCGAAAAAAGGCCCAATATATACAAAACATATCTATAAATACTTTTGTCTCACAAACTATTAAACACATGTAAATACTATAACATGTTATATACATATTGAGTCAACAAATTCATCAAAAATAATCTTTTTATCATTATCATTATTTTTCCAAGAAATGGGTGTTGGTATTTCATTGGATGCATTTCTAATATTGTAGAAAACATTTGCTACCATCTCGGAAAATCCCACATCATGTAATGAAGAAGAAAATGAACACTGTTTTAAGCAATTAAAGATCTCTTGCAATTAGACTGAATTTCAAGGGTAGTTTTGTAATATTTGACAAAAATAGAAAAAATAATATAAGAATGCTGGAAAAGTGAAAACTACCACTTTAAGTTCCGAAATAGATATAAATTTAGATTGTATAATTTCGAATATCTTATAATTAGGCTGGACTTCAAGGGTAGTTTGGTAATATTTGAAAAAATAGAAAAAATAATATAAGAATGCTGAAAAAGTGAAAACTACTACATCAAGATCAAAACTAGATATAAATTTATATTGTATAATTTCCAGTTACCATCCTACTTTCTACAGAATAATGCACATGGCCATCGGGATTCACAAAAAGATATTTTCTTTAAGAAATATTGATGGAAAAAAAGTCACCAAAAATACATAAACAATTCCACATTCATTAAAACTAAAAAAAAAATCATAAAATGATTCAAATCAGTAGGAAATATTAAATAACATAACACTAATATTCAAAAACACAATTCAACAATCTCAAGTGACTAATGTAAGAAGCAACTCACACATAGAGTAGTGGATGGCAGCAATGTGGTTTCAACTGGTTGAAAAAATATACGAATCGATTTCAAACTAAATATTGTTATCGGATCTGCAAAAATCAACATTGAACATTAGCAAATTTGTGATGAAAAAATTATATGAATCAGTTTCTGAACATGAATCAATTTGTGACCCCACTGTCAAAAACTCTATTATAAATTGATATCCAAAAAGACATTATATTAAAATAAGAACATAGAAAGGAAAAACAAAAATTAATTTACAGTGTGTTGGGTACGCTCGACGTCTGGTACCCGTGGATATTCATGAAACATAAGCGTTTTTATTTACGGACTTTGGATACTCGGCCCGGACAGCAATCACTGTTGTCCGTAATTAGCCAAGCCAGCTACAATCTTCAGCCTGTTGTCCGGCCTAGCCCGAAAACACATACGTAGCAGCATCAGTCTAGTAGCCTGGCCCGAACCTCTACAACAGTCCTTGTCATCTACCGATAGTAACTAGATCGCCATGCCTCGTCTACTCCGATAATCTCCAGCGAGTCCTGAAACACTGGAAACAACAATCAGAGACAAAAATGGTAGCGAGACGTAAAACAAAATCAAATAAAGAAAGACCAATAAAATTATCAAGAATGAGAAACCCCCTTCTCGTAGTCGACGGAACAGGGCGGACTGTAGATCTGAGAACCAGCTTAGATCTCCAATAAAACGGCCCCCTTAGTAAACCGACCCGTCTTCCCAGAACCCGAAACCACCGTCGGCACACCTAGTAACCCCTCGAACGAAGACCCAAGGCATCGCTCGGAGATCCCCATTGACCCAAACTCCAACAGCACTCTCACACCAATCTCACTCTTAAGATGATCACGATATCTTCAAGAACAAGATCTGAATTTTTCGGCAAGAAGGAAAAACAGAGAGAGATGAAGACCAAAGATCAAGAAAGAGAGAGAGAGAGGAGGCTGTCAAAGAAGAGAGAGAGAGAGCTAAAATCAGAGTGAGGCTAGAGTTTCGAGTTGGTGAGGATATAAGGGGTGATCAACGTCCCAGATGCAAGACCTAAAATGGGCGGCGAAGATTAAGTCACAAGGTGGATCTGGAGCGCCCGACCCGGTTGAGTTGGGTCATCTTGGGCTGCTAAGTAGTAGACTGCAGTAATGGGCCAGGAGCAAAAGAGAATTCAGGGATTAGGCCATTATTATAACAATCTCCACCTAGGCCCAATACTGGTTTACTGCTTAGGGTAGCCTTAAGGATTTCATCACCGCCGTATATCCCTTTTTCCATCATCATTTCCATACAACATACATGTACTCAACACAAGAGTTAGTAACAGAAAAAAAAACACACATACTTATAGCCAACAAAGTAGGCTATAACCAAAAACACAAACTCAAACAGCAAGCCTAACTATAGTCAGAATTTAGAGTTTCAAGACAAGACTAAAATTTCTCAATGGGCAAACACTTGGTTCCCATATTAGCGGGATTCGATTCAGAAGGAATTTTTTCAAGAAGGACTATACCTTTTTCAACCACATCTCGGATAAAGGTGTACTTCACATCAATGTGTTTAGTTCGATCATGAAAAATAGGATTCTTATCCAATTGAATAGCGGGCTGGCTATCTGAAAATACTACGACATCACCATCAAGAATACAAATTTCAGGAAGCAAACCTTTTAGCCATATGGCCTCTTTGAACACCTCAGTTATCGCAACATATTCGGCTTGGGTAACCGACAAGGCAACCACACGTTGTAACTACAATCTCCTACTAATACACGAGACACATAAGGTAAACACATAAGACTTAGTTGATTTTCTATTGTCCCTATCATTAGCATAGTTAGAATCCATATATCCTTTCAAAACACAATTTTCAGACTTAGTAAATTTCAGACAAAGATTAACAGAGTGTTTTAAATAATGGACCAACCATTTAACAGCTTCCCAATAAATCTCACCAGGGTCAGACATATACCTACTCAAGCAACTCACAGAATAAGCGATATCGGGCCTAGAACTAACCATCAAATACATAACCAAACCTATAGCACTAGCATAAGGCACATTTTTCATGTATTCAATATCTTCTTCATGAATGGGAGACTGTTGTTTACTAAGCAAAAAATGAGCAGCAAGAGGAACATCAACAGGTTGGGCATCCGACATAAAAAATTTACTCAAAATCTTCTCAACATACGAAATCTGATTCAGAAAGATAGTCAAACATTTACTATACCTAATAATGTTCATGCCAAGAATACCTTTTGCATCTCCTAAATATTTCATGTCAAATTTTGCACTTAGACAATTTTGCACATGGTCGAAAGACTTGATACATGAACTAATTAACAGCATGTCATCAACATATATAAACAAGAATGCACTCGTCAAATTTCTTATTCGATTGTCTAGGATATTATTTTAAACCATACAAAGATTTCTTAAGCAAACACACATGATCAGACTTCGATTTATCAACAAAACCATCAGGTTGGCGCATATATATTTTTTCATCCAAATCACCATGCAAAAATGCAGTCTTAACATCCATTTGTTTTAATTCCCAATTAAACCGAGCACATAACGTAAGCATGATTCTAACAGTAGTAAACTTCACAACATGATCAACCTTAAACAACCATTTACAATCAAAAACAGAGCAATTATCAGGTTTAGGCATAAGAATACATGTATTGTTAAAATGCAAAGAATTCATTCCTCATTCATAGCATTTAACCATTCAACAGAATGCCTAGATTTCAAAGCATCGTCATACGACTTAGGTTCACTACTGTCAATCGAATCAAACACACTACAAGCAAAGGAAGCTATATGACAATCATTAAACTCATAAGGTTGATTAACAACGTTCCTTCTAACCCTATCTCTAGAAAGTTGATAGCCTTTTAAAGACTCATTTCAGGCATATTATCAATGGGCACATCATGCACAGTAATAGCATCAGCTTTTTCAGCAGTTAAATTAGGCAAATCAGCATGTAAATCAGTTGAAGTTTCAGTTTCAACTTCAACATGCATATCATCGTAATTAATTAAACTAGGTGATTGCTCCACCTTACTCAGAGCCGTATCAGATTCATGAACAGGCTTAGGAACAGAAAGACAAGGAAACTCATATTCATTAAAAGTCACGTAACGACTAATCCTGACCTTAAAACCGGGTTCACTCCTAAGCCATAAAATTTACCCTTTGACACCCTTGGGATAAGCTAGAAAAATACTTTTTTTTCGACCGAGGTTCAAGTTTATCACGCTTTTGATGAACAAACGCAGCACAACCAAAAACTTTTAAATTCAAAAAAAAAAATCTTACGATCGAACCACACATGCTCAGGATACATACCATTCAAAGGCACAAAAGGGACCTATTTATCAAATAAGCAGCAGTTAAAACAGTTGCACCCCAAAACCTTTTAGAAAGACCGGAACATGAAAGCATACATCTAACTCTTTCAAGTAAAGTTCGATACATACGTTCCATAACCCCATTTTGCTGAAGAGTATACGGAACGGTTTTGTGTCTTTGAATACTAGAATTAGCACATAATTTATCAAATAAAGTGTTGCAAAATTCAAGTCCATTGTCCGTTCGAAGAACTTTGATTTTCTTACCAGTTTGGTTTTCAATTAAAGTTTTCTAAGACTGGAATTTTTCAAACACATAAGGTTTTTATTTTAAAAGAAAAACTCAAACTTTTCTAGAAAAGTCATCAATCACAGATAAGAAATAACAACTTCCACCTTGGGTGGGTTCTCTAGCTGGACCCCACACATCAGCATGCAAATATTCAAGTATTTAAGTGCTTTTTGACCTATTAGGATAGGGGGAAATGGGGAATTGCACTTTATGCTGCTTTCCTAACACGTAATTAAGAGTTACAAAACGACATACAAGACAGTTTATCATTACCAAAACAGCCAGATTTATGCAGACTTCAAGACCCTTACAACTCATATGACCTAACCGTTTATGCCACAAATCAATTTTGTTCACTTGGACAGCATTTACAGAGTTAGCAACAACATTAGACTCAGAAACACAAACATACAAATTGTTACATTTGACAGCTTTGAAAATCACAAGAGACCCTTTCAAAAATTTTATCAAACCCTTCCCCTAACGATCTTCTAACCCATCATCTTCTAATGCAACACATGAAATCAGATTATTGCATAAACCGGGCACTTGTCTAACATTTCTCAAAGTCACACTATAACCTGAATCAAACTTCAAACATGCGTTAACGACACCGGCAACTTGACACATTTTCTCATTATCCATAGAAACTGACCCATGCGACACTTCCTTATAATTTGAAAATAATTTTCTAAATGGAGTCATATATAATGTGCAAACAGAATCAACAAGCCACTCATTTTCGCATGTAGAAAATGACAACACAGAATTCACAACATAACATTTTCAATGACCATAAAGACATCACCATTATCTTCACTACTCGAAGCCATATTAGCCTGGTCATTCAGCTGGTTTTTGAAATTTTAAAGTTTGTTTTTCTTAGGCAAAGGACACTCTCGAATGTAATGACCCATTTCACCACAATTATAACATTTTCGGTTCTTAGGCTTAGACTTGATTTTGCCTTTGTTTTCATAAAGAGTTTGGTTATTTTGGTCAAAGAAAGATTATTGGTTTTGAAAACGACTTCGAGACCTTTTTCTAACAAAATTAACCTCACCGGAGTAACTAGACCATCTGTTGTTTTTCAAATCTAATTCCTTGCTTTTTAGACCATTAACAATAGTTTCAAGACTCACATGACCCCGACCATATTTTATGACAGATTTAACATCAGAGTAAGAATCAGGAATAACATTTAATAGAACAATAGGAGTGTAATCATCAATATGTTTGTCTCCGGTCTGTTTAATATCTTGCACAAGTTTGGAATTTTCATCAAGGTTATCATCAATATCTCGAGACAAATCAAGTTTAAAGCGGGAAAGAATTTTCAAGTAAAACTTGTTCGACAAAGAAGTTTTGGTATATAACTCCTCAATTTTTCCCCATAACTCCTTTGCCATATCAAGTTTACCAACTTTATGTAAAACAGAATCAAACAATCTTAAAATAATCAAAGAGTAAGCATACTCATCCATTTCAAGATTTCTTTCTGTTATTTCTCCCGAAAAACCACTTATCGCTTTGAAAACCTTTTTCTGAATTAAAATCCCTTTCATTCTTTGTTGCCAAATGGAAAAATCTGTTTTACCGTTAAACGAAGGTAAGTAAAAAATAGACGTTGATGACATGTTGAAAAAACACAAAAAAATTTGAAAAATAAGACGACACTCGACAACAAGTTACACACATGCAACACAACAATAAATGACAAAAGAGTGTGAACACATAAGCAATTAACTTAAAACAGCAAATCACACGAAGCACATAAGTCAGAGAGACGATCAATCGCTGGATTGATTAGATCACAACAGAAGCTCATCGGTTAACTGACTAACTTATTACATAAGTCGGTTAGTGACCTTAGCACGAGATTGACAGTTTAAAAGAGAGGTTTTGGTGGTGTAATATATAGGTTTGTGTGGCTTGGTATTATCGGTGTCTATTGTTATACCACTAAGGATGCTATTGAGAGAAGGATTTACCAACTCTGTTATAGTTAAATTCATTAAGTCTATTGTTACCAAGTGTATTACCAAAATTATTGTTTCTTTCAAAACTATAGGTGGCAGAGAAATTAAAATCTTCATATCACACTACTTGAATTTTTTCCAGACAAATTCGTTCTTTCATGAATATCATTTTCAATGAAATATGAAACTACATGAATAAGTTTGTGCATTGGCACAAAGGACAGTTAAAATCACATTTTCAGCCCTCTCATACAGAACAGATCGGTGAAGCCCCCAAATGAGAAGGTGTACAGCACAAGTACATGCTAGTACGTTAATATAGAACCAAAAAAAATAGAAAATCTGCCTGATTTTTTAAGTAGATTTTTAATTAAAAACTGCATTTAATGGGACATATTATATATGACCTAATTAAAGGAAAATAGTGAGGGGACTGCATTTACTCAGAAAATAGACAGAAGTTGCAGATTTGAGCAAAGTTTTGCTACTTCAATTCAATAAAGAAACCCACAAAGACAACCAATCAAGATGTGAAATAGAAACATAAAAGATGAAAAGCAAAATCAATTTGACAGACTACTAAAAATCCCCTCAAAACCTAGGTTAACTATATCCAATTTTCAATTGACTGCGAAGAGCTTACAAAGAAATTTTTCCCTAGCCGGAGATTGAGTCTGGGACTGGACCCGTGAAGAGGAGCCCATCTTGGTGAAGCCGGAGATTCGGTCTTCGCTGCTTTCAGAATCTAGGATGTGCAATTTTGAGGATAGGGCTAAGTGTGTGAAATTTGGGGTAAAATCGACGGGATAGGGCTGTTTTGCTGGCCGAAGAAGAGGAGGCCGTCGTGGTGTGGGACTGGAGCCGGAGATTGAGTCGTCGCCATTTTCAGAGATGGGAAGTGCGTTTTCAGAGCTGGGAAGTGGCTAAGTGTGAAGACGGGAATGACGGGAAATGGTTTAGGAATCGTACCAAAAAAAAATTAATAATATATTTTACGGCGCTTTTTAAAAAGCGCCGTGTACACGTGCACCGAAATTAAAAATTGTGAGTTTTTACGGCGGTTTTAAAATAACCGCCGTCGCATATTTCTGTTTTCACGGCGGTTATCTGATAACCGACGTTAAATAAACTTGCCCCCTGTTTTACGGCGGTTTTGAAATAACTGCCGTAGTATTAGTTGAGTTTTTACGGCGTTTCATTCTAAACTGCCGTACATTATAGGAAACCACGGCGTTTTTCGAGCAACCGCCGTTAAAATATAATATTAACGTCGGTTTTCTAAAAACCGCCGTTAAAATATAGATTTGACGGTGGTTTTTCACAAAACGCCGTTAAAAATATTTTAACGGCGGTTTTACAGAACCGCCGTTAATAAGGCGCCGTTAAATCTTGTTTCTGTAGTAGTGAAGATGGTGATCTACCTGTTATTCAAATATATATACTTACATGGAATAAATTCTTCTAACAGTTGTAATGTAGATGATAACATTAGTGTCCCTGAGCATAATCCATATATGTGATTGATTAGGGTACCCAAGAAATGTAAGCCACTTAGGGCCTCTAAAATAAATCTAGAACTAGAGAGCCTATATTTTCAAAGTTAAAAAAGAAAACAGTTGTTAGATTATTGATGCAACTCAAGTTCATAACTGGTACAACCTAAATTGGTCGAACCGAGGTCCGATGGTGCCAGGCTAACCCCACAATCAACCTTGGCTAGGGCTGACCAGATGTGCCCCTTCTTGCAAGAGAATGGTCGAGCTAGGCCCTACAAGGCTCCAAGTTTCATGGTAGTTTAGAAAAGACGAACTGAACAAGAAGTGTTCTATACTAGTAGGATGAGCTAAAATAAGAAAGGGTCAAGCGACCTTACCTAAAAATCCCTAAGGCCTACGGATGTTAAAAGATAGTGCTGAGCTAATCAATGACTTGCTAACATTAGGTCGCTAGAATGCCGACTTAACCCACGACCTGATAGCCCCAGGTCACGTGAGGGCTGGCCTGCCAGGTTGTACGAGAAAACATTGTAAGAACTTTAGGCGATCACTTGGGATGATACGTCCTAAATGTAGTCGAGTTGAACTCGGCCATTTCCTTGAGTTTCGAGCTTAAGTCCTGAGGAGGACCCTGTCCTAACAAATAAAGGTTGTAAGGGCA
Organism: Phtheirospermum japonicum; assembly: GCA_014905375.1. NCBI lineage: Eukaryota > Viridiplantae > Streptophyta > Magnoliopsida > Lamiales > Orobanchaceae > Phtheirospermum > Phtheirospermum japonicum. The sequence goes on from BMAC01000141.1 coordinate 625,163, forward strand.
AATCAGATTCACTCGGGTTCGTTTGTCCTAATAGAGCTGAGATGCTTAGATTATTTGAATATTTGTCCGAGATTCGTGGGAAATTCTACGAGATCTCGTAGATGCCTTAATCTATTCAGGGTATAAATACCCCGCTAGAAGAGAAAATGAGGTATACATTAGTCATTCATTTCTAGCTCTTTCTAGAATAACTCAGCTCCACAACAGACTTAAGCTTAGGAGAGGGCTCCACCGGAACCCCTCCGGTGGTCCTTTTCTAATGTGTCTTTTGGGCAGGTCTACTAGATGCGACGGAGTTATACCATTGTTCGCTGATCAATTTTCTTAGGTTTATCAATTGGGTCGAGCCGAGGTCCCATGGAACCAGGCTAATCCCACAATCAACCTTGGCTAGGGCTGACCAGATGTGGCCCTTGCTGCGAGAGAAGCGTTGACCTAGGCCCTAGAAGGCTCCAAGTTTCATGGTAGCTCAGGAAAGACGAACTGAATAAGAGGTGTGCCAAACTAGTAGGAAGAGCTAAAATAAGAAAGGTTCGTGCAACCTTACCCAAGAATTCTTGAGGTCTGTGGATGTTAATAGAGAGTGTCGAGCTAATCAACTACTTGATAACATTAGGTCGCTAGAATGCCGACTTAACCCGCGACCTGATAGCCCCAAGTCGTGTGACGGATGACCTGCCAGGTCGTACAAGAAGCCATTGTAAGTACTTCCGGTGATCACTTAAGAAGATACGACCTTAGTCTAGTCAAGCTAAACTCGATCATTTACTTTGAGTTCCGATCTTAAGTCTAGAAGAGTACCCTTTCCTGACTAGTAAAGGTTGTAAGGGCAAATCAGATTCATTTGGGTCTGTTTGTCCTAGGAGAGCTGAGCTGCTTAGATTATTTGAATAATGGCCCGAGATTCACAAAAAATTATCTGAGATCTCAAAGATGCCTTAACCAATTCAGGGTATAAATACCCCGCTAGAAGAGAAAATGAGGTATAGATTATTCATTCATTTCTAGATCTTTCTAGAATAACTCAGCTCCACAACTGACTTATGTTTTGGAGAGGGCTCCACCGGAACCCCTCCGACTGTCCTTTTCTAACGTGTCTTTTAGGCAGGTCTACCAGGTCGTGGTAGAGTTATATCATTATTCTATAATCAGTTTTCTTAGGCGGATCAAATTGACACCATCTGTGGGAAAGTGAACTGGGCTAAGACGTGAGGAGAAGAATGACGAAAACAGACGAAATTCAGCAGAATTTAGTGGTAGAGCTGGGTGGCACGCCGAGCTCTGTTATACCAACAGTAGCTCCAAAAGTAGTAGTGCCACCAACCACGAGCAGAGGAGATGACAACAACCCCCTCCTGGAATATCCCCGCACCTAAACCCTTCAGACGAAGGTGGTAGGCCAGTAGGTGATTCCTTTTTGCAGCAAATATCCAACTTCGTTGGTAAGGCAGTGGCGGAAGCGGTGGACAAAAAATGGGCAGAACTCTCGCCAACCCATCTCGAAAGAGGCCAACCACTGGAAGCAGAAACGGCTAGAGCCCCCAGGGCACAACAAAAACCCCTGTTTGGGAAGAGGAGGAGAGCACCTTTGGCTCAGATAGCGATACTTCAAGCATGAGTACACCAGACATTAACGAACAAACACAAAACTTACAAAAAGAGGTTATAGAGGTAAAACAAAAAATGGCAGGTAACTGTTAGAATAGGGTGACCAACAAGCCAACTTGTGGTTGTGGTCTGACCTTTTTCTTATAATACAATCGGTTTTTATTCGTAATAATATCTTTTATATATTGGCATTCCATATCTTTTATCCCATGCTAGCTGCATAGGTATGGTCCTGATGAAGTTACTTTATTACGATGGATTGGTCTAGCAGAACCGTGAGATAATCTAGCACGTAATGTAACTCATCGAACTTGTTCCTAGTCATAGGGTTACGCCATAATGAGGATACAGGCCTTTATCGTTAAGACTAGTACTTAGTGTATGTGGACCGCGTCTCATCGGTCACGGTGTCTGGACATCGACATACATAAGTAGGTGCTCATAAGATGAGTT